>OU744732.1:5267362-5867362 GCA_916613615.1 Steromphala cineraria | reverse complement strand
TACTGCATAAGTTGATAATGTCACACCTTATCAATGATGCCATTTGATTGAGTAGTACCTTCATGTACTATTGATAAAGAGAAATGGTCTGGCAAACATGTTGTTTTAAAACTTATCTAAAGAAGTCAAAGGACATTAATATATCCAGTATCCTTGTTAAGCTGTTGTGTTTTAAGCTTCTCACCGAGGCTTATGTCCCTGTTATATTAACGAATTGCACGTGTACATTGCATGTTGATTTCCTTACTTCAACGATAACATAAAACTATAGACGAGTTTCGGTTAATCTAAAACTTACTATGCAAAGTTTTTGTGGATCGTGTCGGATTATTTTTCACTTGGCTATGGTAAACTTGCATGCTCACTACCAGGATCGATTATAAGCGTCAGATGTGTTTAGAGTGGGACAACTGCATTGTTGCTTTAATGTATGAAATCATTTTACGTCTATCGTTTTAGTACGTTGTAAATAAAGGAGTGTTCTGCTGTGTAAACCTCGCGACCGACGCTACCAGATCTCCTCACGAGCATGTGACAATATTGAATATACATTGTGTTTTTTTTACGCTGTCATGGCCTGCCACAATCTGTGTTTGTATAACTGGTGAACTATATCTGGGGTAAGTTTTGATATTGTGATTGATTTCACATAACATATTGATACATTGTATTCACATGTGTTATCTTATTTTTACATTCTGATTTATATTGAACTGATGTTAGACAATAATGGTCTTAAAAGAAATCGTTACTCACATGACAACAATAGACTTTGAAGTGACGTTGTTGAATGAAGAGAATTGAGAAACGTCTAAGGTAAGAAAACAGTTCTAATGCAACATAAGGAAGTTTCGACATAAAACATAAACATTTATTTACCTGATTTTCTTTGTGAATAATATTTCTATTAACACAAACGTTGTATTAACACTTAAAATACAATATGTTTGATAATAAATAATGATGTTAACTATATGTTTGTTATCTCGCAGATATTTACAGCATGAACTTTTAAAACTAATCCATTCTTCATTCATTCTAGTATCCAAGTAACATGTGTTACAATTTACCGCATTTTCTCAGTTACCCACCCGCTTTAATCAACAGTACCAATCTTTATGAAATTTCACCGCATTTTCATAAAAAATTTCCGTATTTTAACTGCGATTTTGATACAATTAACATCCGTTACTTCATCTTAACGTGTTCATTACACCTGACGTCGTAACACCGAGCACTATCATGTGCAGGACATTGCTACACCGTTTTACTGACAACCCACAGCACACCTTTCTAAAGTCCTGTATCAGCCCACCCCCCATAAAGCACTTTTAGTTGTCCAGAAATTTTCCTCCTGCATACAACAGATTGATAGGATAAAAAAAGGAGGAAAGATTTTTTTTTTTTTTTTCAGATTTTGATTGACTATTTGATTGAACTCATGATAGCCAATTTGCAAAAAAAAAATAACATATGAGGAAAAATTTTAGGCTACTGAAATTTGACCAAATATGACTATCGTCATAGGGGGAAAACTACACAATGAACTTTGTATATGTAAATTAAAAATACCATTTTTTTTTATCCCTAGTTGACATTCTTACACAAAAGCCCTTTTATCATGCATGATAAGAGGCTAGCAGGACATTGAATTTTCAATCTGTACATCTTTGAGTATATTTGAGATTCTTTGGGTTGAACTTGTTGATCAGACACTTTCCATTTAGATAAGCCATTATCTTTTACAGTGGCCAATATTTGTCTTTGTGCAGTTTTCTTTAAATTGGATATCTGATAAGTTTCTGATTTTGAAGGTTCATACTGCTTTAACGACTAACTTTTGCTATGAGATCATTTACTAAAAGATTATCACTTCAGTCAAAAGAATGATAATTATCGCATTGCAGCAAAGAATATTGACGTTCATTTTCAATTTAAAGGTAACTTGAATTTTAACAAAAAATACCAACTTTTAATAAAACCAGTTATCCAGCGAAAGTGAATCGCAAATCGAATGAAGTTTTCGTTCCCACAGTGCTAGATGATGGTTCTATTGAAAAGCCTTTATGTTTTGCCTGAAAATGTGTATTGTTTATTTTTAGGAGTGTTTTTCTGTTTGAAAAAGTGGGGGTGCTAAACTAAGTTCTTTGTCTATATATAGTCATTAAATACAGTGTTAATATTGAGACTTTACACCAACATCATAATCATTTATACAATGCCAATATGTACAAAGATATAGTTATCCAAATTAGAATTGTATTTAATGATGTTTTAAATCGTTTACATATAAAGAGAATTGTAGAATAATGCGTTCCAAAGTACTATGTTCGATACATCTATTGAACTCCGTTTCACCACCAAACAAGAAGGCAAACACATCAATTTCATCTTGTAGTTTGAACGCCACATATACATCAAGTTCTAGAAGATCTATCATAAACAAAAAAATGCAATTCGTTTACGATTTAGGTGTTCACAACTTAAGAGTACATGTATATGGAAATCATAATCGCTAGATTGTTATTGCACAAATTGCATTTCTAAGATAATTTTATTCTTGATGAGATTTTAATGCATCATTGTAAGGCAGATTTACAGTTTGGATGCAATAAGCTAGTTGCCAAAGAATATGAGAATTAATTTTGATGGGAACGCGTCAATAAAGACTCATATTTTTTATGTGCTTCATAAATTAATTTAATTATAATACTTTTTACAGTTATATTTCAAATTTTGTTCTAGCTATCAAGAAAATACACCTTCTGCTATGCATTTTTCGACATGTACATTTAGATAATATTTGGAGATAATTGATAACAGATCATTACAGATTGAGGGCGATTTTGAATATGTTGTTATTGAGAAACATCTAAGATAAGAAAACAGTACTGCTGCAACATCAGGGGAGTTATTGTATTTTGTTCATATCACATTGGGTATAGCAGTTGCAAATACATTAACCCTTACGATGCGGCTATATATCACGCGCCCCGCATCGTAAGGGTTAACATTTATTTACCTTACTTTCTTTGTGAATAATAAAATAACATTCACAATTTGTCTTATAACACAAACGTTGCATTAACACTTGATATGTATTATTGGTTAATAAATAATTATGTATCCGATAAGTTTGTTATCTCGGAGATATTTATAGCATTAAAACCAATCCATTCTTCATTTCTTTCATAGTATAATAGTTATGGAAGATTGCGGAAAACATGTGATAACATGTGCAACAATTTACCGCACTTTTAGTTACATTTTCCCACACCCACCATTAAGATTAACAACACCAATCTGTATTTAATTTTACCGCATTTTTGCAACAATTTACCGCATTTAACTGCGATATTGATACAATTGTCTTCATCCGACAACCATTTCATCACATCAATTTGTCAACGAATTTATTATAGCTACTTTTGTTTAAAAAATTGAATTGAGTTTGAAGGCTTCCTGCATGAAGCCAATGTTGACACCTGTAAACCTATTCTCTTTACAAACCGTAAAATTACAAATAAGATCAATAAATTGACAATGTGTTACTTTGATGACTATCAATTCACTTAAATTTCCCACAGTGACACTCATTACAAACAACATAGTTAAGTACTTTGGCTCCTGAAGTTCGAACTGCTCCCCTGTTTACAACTGATCAGCTGTGTGTCATATGGATTACTACTCTTCGGCTCGCAAAATACAATGTTTATTCCTAATGCAGGATATTTACCATCCCAAAACACACGAGCATGATAACCTCTTTTTATATGGACCAAAGGGATCAAGAATAAGAAGAATGGGACGAATCATTTGACGGAAGCAACCACAATAGAAAGCCGTCTACTTACAAGAACAATCTACTTACAAGAGCAATCACGCGTATAGCAGAAATATAATGATGACTGGCGAGAGAAGTTGAATTCAGACCCACCCACCAAGCGATCTAGCACTGGTCTCAGTAAACTTAGGAACTATAAGAATTACAAGACAATATATGACACCGAATTATATCTGCCCAGAAGTCACAGAAGGATAAAAGCACTTAGCCATTCACAACCTTTGAACGAACAACACTTCTCCGTCAGTTGGACACCAAGACGAGCTAAGAGCCCCTCACAATCTAGGACTTATTATTGCATAAATTGGAGATAGATAATCGCTTATAACCCGTCATAATCTGGGAATGGACTACACTACCCCGTCATTAGGACATCAAGACCAACTAAGAGCCCCTCAAAATTTAGGAATTGATCCATATATTGTATGAATTGATGATAGATCATCGCTTATAGCCCTTCACAACTTGGATATATACTACATTAACCCGTCAGTTTGACACCAAGAGCCCTTCACAAACTAGGAATTTAACCCTACATTGCATAAACTGTAAATAGATTATCGCTCATAGCCCTTCACAATCTCGGAATGGACTACACTTACCTGTCGGATGGACACCAAGACCAGCTTAGAGCCCCTACCAATCTAAAAATAGCTCCCTATTCACTATAAGTTGATTATTAAAACGATTTTGTAGCCCCTGTACTCCATAGATTGCAGATATATAATCGCTAATGGTTCATCACAATCTGGGAATATACAAAACTACCACGTCAGTTTAACACCAAGACCAGCTAAGAGCACCTCACAATCTAGGAATCGATCTCTATACTCCATAAAATGAAGATAGATTACCTCTACTAGCCCTTCACAATCTGGAAATGGACTACGCTACTCAGTCATTTGGACAAAACTCATTCCAAGATTGTGCACGCCTCACAATCTGCAGATTGCTTAAACAATCTAGGAATGTTTAAATATTCCTAGGTGGTGAGCTCACATCTGCAGATTGTGGTATACCCCAGATTGTTCGTAACATACACATTGACATCTAAATGTATTTAGGCATACCTTGTATGGGGAGCGGCATGATATAGCAACATGGTCTTCATACAGTGTAGTATTCTTTCTATTTCTTTTCATTCATTTAAGGAAATAAGGTGTAATGGCCATTTGTTTGTTGATCTTTTTACATGGCATGTAGATCCATTAAAAAAATTTATTCGTTTTAACATTTGGATTACACTTTCACGTCAAAACAATAACGTACATAAACCATCAATAAATTTTCACCTCTCTACTATAAACTTATTCATGTTTTTATCCATGTCACCCATTTAAAACCCCAGCATACAAAGTAATAGTAATCGTTGTTGCATCTTAGACATTATGTACGACACGCTCAAAATATGTCAAATATAAATGTATAATCATAGATGTAATGTCCTAAGAAGAATACTAAAACTTTTCAACTACATTGATAAGGACGAATACAGAGACGTTCAATGTACATGTATATAGCGATTCCGTATAGTTCACACAACACTAGGCTTAAACTATTTGTTTATCGAAGTACTGTTGATGTTATTAGTTGATTTTCCAAAACATTAATTTTACTAAAAAACGGTTGTAAATAGAAGCGCACATATTACGATTTATGTGAAGCTACGTGTAGAAAAAAACGAGAGCCTAAAACATCACAATGTCCGATCGTGCGGACAGCGCACAGCAGACTCTTCAAGCTATAACAATACGCCGTGCTCACATGACGAATGATTTATTATCTCAAATGCCAGAACATTCTATAAAGCTACATGCAACAACGCCTTAACATAAAGAGTGATTAACTCAGGTAATTAACGAATGACGCATCCCTTCAATGCATAGCTGCTTCCACGGTAATTGTACCAACAGCAATGCTACTAAATGCACACCTATACCCAATGATATGTGACCAGGACCCACAAGGCTAATTACATGTAGCTATAGCTAGAGCCGTACATATTTTAAGATTTTTTATACAATCTTGGAATATTGAAATATTCCAAGATGGTATAGGACAAATCTTAAGATATTTTTTCTTCCAAGATTGTATAGTACAGCGATACGTAAATTTATGTACAGAATAAAATTTATATTTCAAACTCAAATTTTCACATTCATGAACATTATACATGCGTATACATTAGTGTTTTACAATTTACAAGTGTCAACTGTCTCTTGAAATGCCATTTTTCTTTTCAAACTACTTTCCGTAGGTTTTGTTTAAGGGACACGTTGATTAATGCATTGTGCTATTCTAAATCCCGTCTAGAGCCAGCGCCCAGGTAACGAGATAAGCGTGGCACACCTGTGAGTGGTGAACGCTGCAGGTAACCCTCTTAATCAAATTTCAGGTAACCATGACGTAATGCGGAAGACTAAGGTAAAAAAGAGCCATGCCCGGTGTAAACACAAGTACGTAATTTTAGTTTTCTCTACCTAGCTTTTAGCAATTATTATCGCAATTAATATTAGGCGCGGGCTGCTTTGCAATGTGTCCAGACTGAATGGGTGTGAATTTATTGCCATTTCACATTTTACTAAAATGGTGGATATTGCAATCCGTATAATGTTCAGTCATGTTATCAGTACAAAAGGAAAGGTCATGTTTATCAGTAGAAAAACTACATGTTTGCATTTCTTGGCAATTTGTAAAACATGTAAACTTTCAAATGGGCAGGAGACCGGGATCACAAGTAACGAAATAGACTCACACATACTGGCAATGAATAATCTAAGGTCAAATCCTTTTGTAAAGGTATTCTTGAACCCTTTTAAGCAGGTTGTTATTTTGACCTTTCTAATGTTTTATCAGCGACTCTATATGCAGAGTCTCTGATTTTATATATTCTAAAAATAGATCTAACTTGACTGTTTTGGCATTTAAAATGGAAACATAGAACTTGTCAGATATACATATGATGTGTGACACTAAGTTCTGACCAGTATTTCTTTCAAGAAAATAATGTGATTTCATTTAAAAATCGATTTGTTTTTAGTTCAAACGCATCGTAAATTTTCCACTAACAAAGTATTTTATTGAAACTTTTCGTTGTCGACACGCGAACGAACTTGTTAAACAGGTGAATATTTACTGTAGTGCTGCATTCATTAGCACGTGACAAATCTCAAAAGGTATCGATAAAGGGGCAGAAGCACGTTTTTTGATAATTTATATTTTAAAATTTTCACTGATAATTGTAAGTTAATGCTTAATGTATTATTTGGACAGTGTCAAACATCTCATTACACAAGCCAATCATCCATGGTCAGAGGACAAAGTATGAAAATTCACATAAAATCCATTGGCGGCCATTTTGTGTGAACACCTTTCATTCATTTTGAGTAAGAAAAAGGAATCGCACGGCTAAACTTTACGTTATATATTTGGATTATTACTGCTCCATTAAGTTTAAATACATTGTCTTTCAATTGGAACCATTAATTTTCGTTTTCCTGACATCACCTTATATTCCCCCTAAAAACGTGCTACTGCCCCTTTAAACATTCTATAACCATGTTCATTTATGTCTCAGTGGAGAACCCAGTTTTGGTCGACATGTGTTTACCGAAAACAATATACGACTTTCCTATCACTTAAAACACTCTATGATGCCTTATATCATTTTCATTAAAGTATAGAATAATAAACATAGCACCGTGCACGTGCCTATTAAACAAGCATGTCTCTATGGTGACTTTATTAGATTGACTTAAAAAATTAAACATAAAGTTTTACTTTTTATTTAAACATGTGTGAATATATTTACGGCCTGGATACCAAATGCACATTAAACACATATCTTACTTATAATAAAACATACTGTTGTTAAGCTTAATCAGAAACCAATCTAGCAGAAATTATATTTATTTTTAAAGTTCTTAAAGAAGGCCTTGAAGATGTACACTTTTGAACAGCGACATTAATAACTTCACTCAATCAGATTTGCAGAAACGACAAAGTGGTGTCTTAACTTGTTAAATATAATTATTCTTCCATCAGGCGAAACGAGCTTACTCTTAATCATTTTGCATTGTATTACGAATGTTGCCTTTTTTCTTTTGTGCATTGAGATATAGCGAGGAGATGTTTAAAGCGCACGTAAAATACTTGTCACGTCACTTGACCATTTTCCAGTTTTGACGTTTAGAGTTATCTGCCCTTGACCGCGGGCAACGTCACGCTTGGCGTCAATGGGATCTAGTGCAGTAGCTTGCATTTTGGTGTTGTAAAATAGTATGGGAAAGCCTTTGATTTGAAAGAAATTAGACAATAATAAAATGATGATTGTTAATGGGGTGAAATTCTTAATTTTAATCTGTCTTGTTATGTCATAGGCCATCGTATTATCTGTATTAGTCTATAGATATATATAGCGGCTATGTAACTCAATTTATGTTTGATTTTCGTCGCATGAATAATTTTCATGATAAAACTGTTAAACTTTGTCAATCGAATTGATTTAAAAACTAGTTAAGCAGTTATGATTAAATCATTCATCTGTAAATAATTCTTTGAAAAGAAAGTTTGAAAGTTTATATGAACACTTCCAGATTTATTAAATTTACACGCAGAATTAAGTGATTATGGCCTTTTGGCTTGTCATGAAATTAGTTTCTTAATAAATTTATGTAAAAGATATATTCAAGTTGACGTACCATCGGAGAATACTTTATTAATAATTTGTAAACTGAGTTATTTAGGAAAATCTGATGTGATCTGAGAACATATTACATACTTAATATCTTAAACTTTAAATATACGTCTTTTTCAACGTTGTCATATAACATAACAGTTGTCATACTTAGGCGTATGAAATAAATTGTAGACGATGATTAAATAAAATAATTGGCTTATTTCGCGAATATCTCTTCATCTACGCGTCATATTGTCGTTAAATATATACAGAGAGCATTTTGCGTAAAGTCAATAGACTAACGTTATTCCGGTTTTACATAAATAATTTCTTATGCGATGAATAATGTATATATCTTTGTCAAACTTAGAAAGTTTATTTGAAAGCATCTCAGTTTGAAGTACATAAGTATTTTAAATAAATAATTCGATGACTATCCGTTGTAAAACCGGTCTCCCATTAGCCATCATTAAAAATGTTATGCATCAATTAACATAATATGATGATGATATTTATGCTATTCGAAAAAAAATAATAAACATGGTATAAATTAACGGAAAAAAATGTAACCGTAGCTATGGTGATTCCTCACAAAGTTACTTAGTTTAAAGGAATCTAGAATTCTTTCATGAAAATCTATGGGAATATAATATGCCATCCTTTTGGCACACCGCTGTATATTACTAGAAATTAATCCTTGAAACACTTTTAACACATGATCTTAAAACAACCCCGCTGTCGGTTAATAATTTTCAAAACTCACGTTTGCAGTGGTATATCGTCCGGTATTCGATCAAATTCAAGATTCTATGCCGTTATTTTGTCGCTCAACTGAACCTTTAGCCCATAATTTGTAATTTTCAGCAACAATCAATAGCTCTTGACTAAATAACACCATTAATATGTACCGTTAATCCCCGAGTATTCGCGATTATCAGTGTTAAAAACCATTTTGATCCCGAGTATATTCAAGTTGTTTTCTAAGCCATGATATTTATCTTCAATTTTGATAACTCTATGCAAATAAATTCATTAAGGATTGCTATGAAGATATTGTTATATCATTTATTGCATATGGATATAAATATTGTAAACATTTTTGTCCCCGACATATTTACGAATCACGACATGCATGCGGCTAAACCTGACGACTTTTCAATGCCGGTGATTATTCAAATATTTACTGTGTAATACTCAGAGGCAAAAGAAACGATACCATATAAAATGAAAGATAGTTAATTACGACGGAAACAGGGTTACTTCATGTCTTCATTAGCAACCTGAACTAACTTATGAATTTAAAAGCAATATTTGATAAAAGGTATTTGAATTATACGCCTTTCAAAAATTGTCGTTTTAAAATCTTCTTAACTAGATGAGCTAAGTAAGTGAAAACAGTTTTTTTTCAAAGCCTATCGCAAGGCCTAGTTGTCGCTTTTAACCAGTCACAGCATTGTGTAATTCACCCTCTTGAAAAAGTTGATATCGTTTCTTTGCTCCACAACTCCACAAGCTGTTTAATCTGTAAGAATTGCGTAAATTATCTAAATTTTATGTTTCTTTTAAAATGCATTATTCATTGATTTTTACTTCCATTGCTATAAACCCAACCGCAATGTTGGATTTCTGTGCATTTTCCGTAGATTAAGTTTGTTTCTATATGGAAATTTAATTCATACCCTTACTTAAAACCATTGTATCAATTTTTATTCAGTTTGTCACGTGAATATTCTTGACAAACTGAAGGACACTAATACATTCTACTTTATAGGCCTTTCTAGTATTGTTCCGGTAAAGATCAAAGGCGCCGCCCACCCTTTATTCAGCAATAAAGTATAGTTTTTGAGTGACGTCACGCAACAATGGACGTCAATGACAATCGGCTATGACGTCACTGGTCCTGGCCCCGATTGAGGACTTTCAATTTGCGGGCGAATGTGATTTACAAAATATGTTTATTTTGGAGTAGAAATAGCTTAAGCGAGTTCAAATTGACATACTAGAAAAGAAATAGAGTAGCCCTAACCACCATGTGTTTTGCAATAAAGTATAGTTTTGCCCTGAACTATTATAACGTCAAACCATTCGGCCTACGGCCTCATGCTTTAACTATACTAGTTCAGGGCAAAACAATACTTTATTGCAAAACACATGATGGTTAGGGCTACTCTATTTCTTAAATATAGATTATTCATATATATCTTATCTGAAGTTTTCCGACGTTAAAGGCTGTTTAAAAAGTAATAACACGATAAATAGATATGATAGAATAAATCAATGGAAACTGCTTGGTCCGCCGTCAAATATCATCTCTGTTGTAATGTAGCTCATAAGTTTCTTGATTTCTTTTATGTCAGCAGTGTATCTTTCATAAAACCAAAAGAGTTTAATTAATGATTCTTAACTTTTTAATTAAAATGCAATATTAAATTTGTTACAAAATATTTCATTTGCTACTTATCGTATTTTCAAATATGGACAAAAGTACGGGATGAGAAGCAGTAGAGACTGTTAACTTTCAAATGTTATGGGAGAAGTTGGTTTTATGAAGTCGAATTATGATAAGTTCGGGATTTTTTTATCTTCATACGTGTTTCAATAAAGATATGGCTATTTTTTAAGTTTAACCAATAACATTTCTTACTTTTAAAATTTTTATTTCAAATCTAGAATTTTGTAAATGATTTAATTCAACATTTTAATTTTTTATTATTCCTGTTGTGTAGCCTAATCCCATGGTTCACAAAAGTGCGTCATGGAATACTTTTGAAGGCCTTAGTCATCTTTATTGACTCTTTAAAATAGGTCTAAACAGTGTACAGTCGTTTGAGACCTTCAATTGTTTTATAGAGAAAAGTCTAAGGTCTAGGCGAGCATGACAAGTTGACTAAAATACCGTTCAACTCAACGTAAACTTTGACGGCTTGCCCGCGGTCACGTGACTTTTCAAAGGGACGCCACTCTAAATCGACTCGTTTCGCGAAACTGGAAAATGGTCACTTGACAGGCTGTTAACACACACATCAGCTTTGTAGCAGTAGCAGTATCGGTACAGTATTAAATAGATTTGAAACCTAGACTGTCGAGAAAATTAATTGGTCAATTCCTAAGGAGAAAATAAAGAAAACAATTAAGAAGTTACCAGTCCTGACCAAAAAGGAACCAGTTCTGGCAAAATGTAGCCAGTTAGGGACTGGCAGACGGGCTATGTTTTAAACACTGGGTACACCTTCACAAATCTTCAAATCCACGAAAGAAAATGTCTTGAAAAACATGTTATCAGATTATTAAATCAAAACCAAAATATTGGGTCTTTTTAGCCCACAGAATATGTTCAATGATATATAATATAACAGAAAATGCATTCGTATGAAATTCCTCAAGTTTCCCATTCAAATGAACAAGAGGAATGACAAGTTTGTGTCAAAATAACTGATTTATAAAGTTTTCTTTCTGAATTATCAAGCAGAAAATATTATCTATATGGTTCTGTTTTCTCAAATAATCTAGGCCTCTTGTTTTCAATATTGGTCTGTTCTAAACTAGCGTTTCTTGTAATACGACCATAAGAAGACATGCAGATATCTACCGAGTATCAAGTTCAAAAGGTATATCATCATAATGTTTCAAAATCTATTCTATACCCTTTCCACACCTGCGAATCCAAACATACAGTGACGATCTACACTGATATACACAATTTTGACATAGCCTAAGCAAGACTCGACAGTTCAACCAGTATGACTCACTATACCTGTCCTTTGTATAACTTTTCACCTTTACATAATTAACCGATCCCGGACATATATAAATAACTCTGATAAATAACTAGTCAGGTTTACTATATGAAAAAAAACCTAGGTCATGTTAATCCCCTTTACACTTGATAATATAATATTGGTTTTTGATTGATTACAATGCTTAAATTTTTACTTTTTATTTATAGCCCTCTTGTCATTCAATGCTCTACTGGATAAACACGCGCAAAACTGGGTCAGCACACTAAATATAGATAAAATCACAGTCTGTTTATTTTTTACACTGTGTCATCGCCCAATCTCAATAGCGCTTTGTTAAGAAGAAGAAAGAGTTAATTTGTAGTGACTTAGCAAATAAAGAAAACGTGTACAATAAGTTTTTATCAAACAACTGAACACATATATTCTGTTAAAGTTTGTTGTTTAGATTTGGCTGAAAACTTGTTTCATTTATCAACAATTTAAAACTGAGTAAAAGGCTTATCTTAAAGTTATCATTAGATACAAAAATCTTAAATTAAATCATGTTTCACTGAACAGTAACTGTGTTCTTCTACGCTTGTCTATTAATTTATATGTAAACAAGTTACATATTAGTCAGAATTATAGAATTTTAAAAAAAAATACCTGTCCAAAAACATCCATTTTATATCGATTATTCGATTATTAATTAATTTAGTATTTTCTCTTTGAAGTCAGGATTCCAACAATTTCCAGTAGACACTTCCGGATAATGCTTTCCTGACTACTTCTAAGAGGCTATCTACTTCAAACTCCAATCGTCTGTCGTGTCCCCAGACAATTCGGATCAATTCTCGTGTGAAGTTGTGAACCAATCAAATTTTTAAAGAGTTCTTGTCTATAGATATCATGAAAACAGGTTTTAAGTATTTTCAATTTCTTCTTTTGCAATCGATTTCACTCCTGTTTAGCTTCAATTTACGTCGTTGTTAAATAAATATGAATCCATTGTGATTACCACTTATTTTACCGTTTGCTTAATGTATGAAAAGTATTTGTTGTGTAATTTCAATTTCAAGATTTAAAAAAAATGTCGGTCTGTCGCAATATTAACAATATCATTAAATCCTTAAGATTAGTCTATGATATATTGTTTACTGTACTCTCACGCACTAATGTTGGTAAAATCTCATGTATCGTAATGCAGTTAAAAAGCTTTTTTGCTCACATGATTACAATTTGACTAACTGAATCAGGACACTTTTAAAAGAAACATTTGTTTTGTATCGATAAAGACGACGGTTGTGATGTGATAAAAAAGATATACATAACAAATCACTTCCTATCACAATCTCATAGAACGATACGTCCGATATGCTTACAACACGAAAATATATATGGTTCTTTATCTTTTGAATATTTTTCGAGAAATAGATGAATTTGGACATGTGTTTTAAGTTTGAGTGAAAATTGATATTTTAAAAATATACAGTCTAGATAAACCTAGCCTCAATGATACTCGCTTCACTCACGATATTGAGTCTAGCAAGATGTAGTCGGGACCATAAGTTCTTCCCCATAATGGCCGCCCTCAGGAAATGTCAGTAGGCATTCCCCACAGGCATCGAGCATACTTTTCATTAATACCAACGGGTCGTGTTTTACCCTACACGTTATATCTTTATCAAATATTGGGAATTCATTTGTTGTATTTCTGTGAATTTAATATTTCAGGAGTGAGATTAAGATTGGATTGTTTTACCTAAATTCTGTTAACATTAAATATTACACTTATTGAGTAAGTGAGTTTATTTCAATGTGCTCAGAGTTTCTTCACCGGAGTCAAGTATTGGCGGAAGTTCTGTAGCACAGTGTTGAGTTCTTGTTTCCGTCCTGCATATCAAACTGTCAGAGAGCTTTCGGAAGAGCTTATATGATATCATTAATTACTTATAGCATTCTTGTTTCAATTTGAAAGGGAAAAAGAAACACTAAATGGTATTACGAAATTCAGATAATTAAAATTTTGAACATTACCCAGCTATATTGTCAAAGTTTGGCCGCTTAAGTCCTCTAAATTAAACGTTAAATTGGACAAAATACAGATATTTTAAGAAAAACTCCCAGATTTTAAAAGTATCAGTAGAAATGCTTCTCAAGAATCTCAGAATGGAAATAATCAATAAAGCAATAAGACAATAAGATCAAATCATTTCGAGGTGTCTTTGGTTTGGTTTAATTGTTAAAGGCAACTGTAGACCAACGTGTTGTAATTGCACACACAAAATCGAAACGGTAAAATTTAAGATTTTAAATATAACTGTACAGATCGCGTGACGACCGCAATGAGCGTTATTCATATGTAAACAGTTGTCAAGAATATCTTTTCGCTGAGTTCACTTCCGGTATTCAATGATGGAAGTAAGACAGTAGTGGCAACATGTTGATTTGTGCTGGATAAAATGGTTGTTAGCAAACTGTGGATTTACTCGATGATGAACTGACAACAAGTGCCCGACATGGCTGAAGGGAAGCAAAAACACGACACCATGCCCCAGAGGGGGAAAGTCGAAGAAGGTGAGAGTGAACGAGAGCTAAAACGGGCACCTATCGATGTTGTGGGTCTTTGTTTGTGTCACTGTCAAATATTTTTACGTAGGGGGTGGGGGAGGGGGAGAGAGTTATATATTCTCATTGGCGAATTTCACATACATAGAATTGACTCTTTGTTGATGGTATATATGTCATAGCTGATTGATCCATTAGAATCAAAGTGATTTTTTGGAAATGTTGAAACTGTTTTGTTTTTTAAGAGTTTTGAGATGAGGGGGGCTTTCCAACGTTTATGTCACCCAAACGTAAAAAGTAACGTATCATTTATAACGGTGAATAAAGAAGTTGATATTCAAATGTTTAACTTTGAAAGTCAAGAAAATTTGGTTCAATTGTTTCAAATGTTTACACATGTACATGTGGGATATATTTGGGTCATTTGAATTGAACACAAACACTGTTACAGTATGTACGTTGACCTTGTTTTGAAATATGTTGAAGTTTGAATGGTGAATGTTTAAATCTATCAGTGTTTAAAGCGTTTTATTTCAATGAATCAATCCTACTGCTGTGTCATCAGATTAAACAAATCATATATCTTGGCCTAGATTTCTCTCTATTTGCATATGTATACATGTATCAATGTATCTTGAATATATATAAGATGACTGTGCATGCCCTAGAAATGCCTTATATTCAAATTAATAGAATCATTATCTGTTAATTAACACAAAAATCATTCAAATGTTCAAATTGTTAAATAAGATAAATTAAAACAGTCGTTTAATATTTTTTTGAAAAATTATTGTCATGTGTCCTTTAAATACAAATGTCTTATAGAATATAGTACAAGTTTCTTAAATAAAAGTCTTCTTAATGCTTGCTAA
Source organism: Steromphala cineraria (assembly GCA_916613615.1). NCBI lineage: Eukaryota > Metazoa > Mollusca > Gastropoda > Trochida > Trochidae > Steromphala > Steromphala cineraria. The sequence continues at coordinate 5,851,681 of OU744732.1, read as the reverse complement.
TTAGCTGTTAGATAGTTATCTCTAGTTCATCAGAGCAATTAACTGGGAGTTAAGTAGAACTACTTGATGAGAGTAGAGATCCTATTGACCTTCGATGTCTTTGCTGCTGAGGGATTTTTGCACAATATGTTACCATCAACTTGACTGAATGCACACTTTTAGGCCTAATCTCAGCAGATGGAAACTTTTGTAAAATACTGAATTCACAAATTTGGAAGGACAACAAAAGGGTGGGTAAATTTCCCCTGTATTATCAATGGTCAATTTCCAGTTCTTTTTTTCACAAGGAGGCCTTTTTAGAAACCAGTGATTGGGAAAGGCACGGGCCATGGGCCATTTTAATCATTGTATGTAAAAATGGCCCATTAAAGTTTTGCAGTTTACCTTTGATATAATGGGCAATGGCCCATTTGTAATTCAGAAAATTACCAAAAACTCTGAAAATGGCCCATTGCCAAAGATGTATTTCCCAATCCCTGGGAACAGATTCATGTCCAAGCTTGAAAAGATGAATTTTCAATCTTTAAACTATAAGCTGGTAGGCAAGGAAGTCTCAAATCATTTTCCTTCTTATAAAAGATATCAAATAATCATACTGGAGATTTTGAATGTGAGGCTTTCTAGATCGTGAGATCCTTTTAGATATTTTTAATGGTCAACTCATCCACCTCAAAGTGATGAGGCAACGCTTCCTGTATTGTTCCGCATGAGATAACTCACCACTGTTGAAACCCCTTTACAGAACCAGTGAACCGTGACCAGCCATCCACCTGTAATCCTTGATCAGAATTTATTGCCAACTCCTCAGTATAAGGCTGGAGTTTGTAGTCAAGTAACCGTGTCAAGGTGATCTGATTTTTAATATAACTTTAAGAGCAGAATTTGAAATACGCTAATGCATTAGCTACCCTAAATTGTTATTTTACCAATTACTCCCAAATATTATATTGAATATAAGGCCGGAGTTTATAGTCAAATAACCGTGTCACGGTGATCTGATTCTCATTTCCAATGTCACACCTAAAGCCACACAGCATAATAACTTAACTACCTTCAAGTGTAATTAATCAGTTATAGGTATTCTTTAAAAAGAATGAACACTTGTTGTATGAAACAGGAAAACATTTGAACCAGTCATTTGTGTTTTGAAGTTACCTCAAACAAGGATTTATTTTGTATGCATTGGTAAGGGTTCTTGCAAGTTTCTAATAACCCTAATACCATAAGATATATTTTCAATCAATGGAGTTTATGAGCTGGAGTTTATAGAATAGAATCAGATGAAATCGTTAAGTATATATGTTAAAAAGTTACTTTAACTCACCGGGTGTTAGAGTTGTGGTTAGAGTCCATATGCAAAGAAGGAATTGAATCATTTTTAGTCTTATGTTACATTATCACTTATATGATTTTTGTATGAGAACACCTTATTTTCTAAAATTGTTGGTGAAAAACAACTTAAAACAAAAAAATATTTAGGCAGAGAGTACGATGTACCTGAGGGTAAAGTTTGTGATCAATTAACAATTCCTTTAGTTGATAGTGAGAAACAATACAATAAGACTCTGTGGCCTAACTGGCCTTTTATTTAGGTACAAAGCCACCTGTGATAGTGACGTAATGCAGGTATAAAGAAAACAATAAAGAGTCCAGGCTTTTGTCAGCTTAGTAATAGTTTCACAGACCATGGGATGAAGAAAGTGTTAGAAATACGTTATAAGAATAGCCTAGCAGAAATTGTTTTTTGCGGCTTGCATCATCCAAACTAATTTTAATGTGTTTCCCATCCAATGGCACAATTGTTGTGATGCTTTTAGATATATATGCATGTAGTAAGCTTGAAAATCATCGAAAAGGATACTCATTTTTTTCATAAATGTAAAAATTAATTGGAATTAGTTTATAAAAAAGTGTTACAAAAATATATCTTTATCCCTAAATCTAGAAGTGTAAACAGTCTCCTAGTTTAGCTGTATACTCTCCCGATGCGTAGACTAACATTTAGTCTCAGAAATAAGTTTTTCCATTATCAACAACATTTTACTAAAATTACAAATAGTAAAACAACAAGGAGCCCAAGCAATGCCTTGATTTCTGATTCCTAAAGCTAAGGCATCTAGACTTGCTATAATTTTCTAGACTATGTTTGTCGTCAATTGAATATTTTGCTTTAGTGGTCTGGATGACAGACTATCCCGATGCGTTGCTCCCTACAAAAACACATACAGACTTTGTAAGCTATCCTATTAATGTTGAGTTTTATGTTTGGCTAACTTTGGTCTCTCTCTCACCCCTCCCTTTGTACCTTTGTTCCAAGTGTCCAGGTGTATGAGGGGGCACCTGTTCGTGTACCTGTAGAAACAAGTATATATGTGTACATATACACCAGGAATCACTGGTTGGTTCAGGTATTGTTGTTTGTTATGCTTGGCTGGGAACCAATGACTTCTATGGATACAACAATGTGTGGTACTGGGTTCAGTGGGATGGATAGGAACCTGTCAACTGAGAAGTGTCCAGCATTTTCTTATTGTTTCTTTTCAGCGTTAGGTCCTCTTGAAACCTTACAGTCAAGAAAAATAAAGTTTCAAAAACACATTGGATAGGGAAAGGCATCATCGATAATGGGCCATTTTCACTCTTGAAAGTTATTCTCAAATGGGTTGTTGCCTAATTGTATCAATAATAAACTTAAAATTGCAATAGGTCATTTTTTCATCCAATGTGTAAAATAACTCATGGCCCCTGCCTTTCCTATTGCCTGCTTTATATATGATATTCATATTTGTTTTATAAAAAGTTCATGAAAAATTCATGAATATAAATTTTCATGAAGTGCCAATTAACGTTGATGATATTTTCATAAATAATTCATGAGAATTTCATTAGCATAAAGCATGAAATGTTCATGAACTTTTCATGAAAAATTCCTCATTTCACTGGGGAGGTTATTATGACATTACTCAATGGTACACCAAGTTTGTGTCAATTCAAGTCTATCAGTGCAAGACGTTATTTGAAATTAATAAAAGAAATAAACAAACAATGTGCTAGTCAGACTTACATGCTTAAACATAAGGAAAACAGTGATGTTTATTATTAAGACCCAAGATATCTATGAGCAAATAGTTTTATAAGATAAGAGCAAAATTACACAAACAGTGTTTGTTCCTGCACGCTTGTTCTATCAGATTGTGTGGAATGTATTTAACTTCGACAATGACGTTGATAGTTGTCTAGCGTAGATAGTCCGTCTTATATGGCTTATCTTTCAACAATACAACAAGTGTTGTGTGGTGTGTTCTCTGAAAGAGTTACTTCTATGTGTTGAAGTAACAGACCCACACTACACTGCTAGCTCATCTTATGATTGCCAGGATAGTGTCGGCTAAGAATTACCAGTGTTTACCTCTCAGTTTATGTTCTTCTTACCTGACTTGATCATTGATGTACCTGTATATTTATAGAATATAAGTTGTATTGAATATATTTTTTAAATGCTTAAACTCTTGTACCACAAAGTTGATAAATGATGATAAAGAACTTAAATGAAAATAAACTTTGTTGACATTATCCTTATCACTTTGACGCCACACCGCTGCGCCACTCGTGAAAATACTGGCTCTACCCAGTCACTCGATAAGAGATAAGTGATATCACACTCAAAACAAAAGATATTCTCTGTATAACAGTAGATTTTTTACAATGCCCTTTAATCACATCACAGACGTTTTTGCGTCATCAGTACTGATGTCACTATGCTATGACGTCATAATCACAAGCACGTAATGAACATGATGATGTCACAATGCTCTGACATTAATGCTTTAGGAGTTTTAGGGTAATGCAAACCTGATGATTTGTTTGGGTAATAAATAGAATCTCACCCTTGTGTCTTCTGATATCAAATATATCAACACTCGTTGATAAAAGTAAAATATCCTTGGCAAGCTTCGGATATTTGTAATCTTTATCAATTCTTTATAAAATTTACCTCTCAGACATGAATTCTATAATAAAAGTAAGGACGGGTCTCTTTAACTACAAATATCGACAGTGTAGGAGATCTCTTAATAATTAATACTTTAAAAATTTAACCCTTTACCTAATTTTTTGTCACAATTTGAACACACACTACAAGTCTGATATGGTGTTTAAACTCAAAGAGTTATCCTTGGGGTTTTCTTAGATAACCTGTATAACTTGTATAATTGTTTACTCAAGAAACTTGTTTGACAAGTACTCTTAGCTCCCTTCCCGAAAATTAAAAAGTTTCTTGATATGACATTAGATCCATGCTTTGAATTAGGTGTTGACACAGCTAAATTCATAACTAATATCAACTATGTTCTATATATGTGAGCTTAAGCCTGCATCTTTCATGTTGTCCAGATTTCAACAATGTGTCAACATCCGTACACAGTCACATTGTTTTCATTTCCTCATTAAGTATATATTTGCTGTGAGTTAGCACTGTCTGCTAGCTTTGTTTCATTTAGTTATACATTTTCATTCTTTTTGATGTGGAATATTTTTCATATCAACCATATTAGACCTAAGGAAGACAAGAGTAATTCTATGGATGAACAACTTCTTTATTTGACAGTAGCGACGTTTCGGTTCTAATACCATTTCAAGCATATGGTGAAACAATATACTCCATATCAAACCATATATATAAACAATCTTTTCATGCATAGATTTAAGTGAGAAGTTAATTGTTGTTTATCTATTTTAATCTTGTTACCATATTTCTTATCAATAATCAAAGAGCATATATTAATTCAAGTGTATGCACTAATAAAGTAACATCAATGGTGTCTTGATATCAATTTCACAATGAAGAATTTGCATTATTAGTACCCCTGGTACTATTTCATCTAAAAGATATAAACAGGGGGAGTTTAGCTGTAGAGTTATTTGACTTGTGTTCTGCTGACCTCCTTGCCTTCCTGACCTTGACAAACCTGGCAAACTTTGATATTCTTGTTTCTCTAGTAAAGTCAACATGAGTAACTGTAGGTGAGTGATGTTGGTTCACTTCTCCCTCTGTTTGATCAGAACATGATCTATATGTGACAAATGGCTGGCTAAATACTTACTTACCGTATGTGCTTTTGGAACTGATTTTGAGCTTGATGGATCATTTGGTACAAACTAATGATAATTTGCATTATTTTTCTAGTGATGTTGCAGTGATATGCTTCTTCTATTTGTAAGTGATTTAAATGATTATTTGATTAATTGATACAAATTATGGCCAAATTTCATTTCTGATTTCTGAATTGGTCAGTGCTCTACCAGTGTTATCTATTCTACTACATGTATTTGTAAGTGATAACAAGGTTTATATGATATCTTGTCCAAATGTTGCTCCTTTATGCAATTAATTTTAAGGAATAAGATATGATCAGAAATAAATGGAATAACAACCGTCATATGTATTTTTGATATTAGCAAATTTGCGATAATATTTATTCCCTTAAGAAAGATTTGATCTGAATTTAAATTTGTTGTGTTTATCTTTCCCGTGACTGATAAGTGTCATTCTTATAAACAGAATTTATACCTTTTTCGATTTATGCTAAAAATGGACATATTATTTATTGTTTTTTTAAGGGGATATACTTGTACTTGCTGTACTTACGTTATTTTAACTTGAATCCTTATTGAAAAATGTAAATCATCAAGTAACTGAAAAAATATAACTTGGACTACATCCACTAAACATTCATATTATTTTTCAGTTTATTTATTTGCCTACCAACTAATAAGGTTTCTTTCTTTCTTTGATCTCGCTCCTCCCATCATAAACTGTTAGTGTTCTGTGACCATCTGTCTATACTGTGCTCCATAAGTACTGCACCATCTGCTGGCGTGCTACACTGCACTTTGATGTACCACATGTATGAAATAGGTGGTGATGATTTCAAATGAGTTCTAATCCATTTTCCAGTCTTTTACTGTGATAGTCATGATAATTCAAAGTCAAAGTCAAAGGATATTAATTGCATGTGAGGCCTCAGGCCCATATACATTGGGGTTACATGTTGTACAATTCCAACATTCAATTATAAAGTATTCAGGTTCATATTTGTTTTTAACAGTTCATCTCTTAGAGACATGGCATAGGTTACATATTGTGAAAGCTTAAAAATTATTGAACAATCATCAGTTGAAAAAAAAATTCTAAATAATAATTATTCATGATTATTCAAAAACTAGTATCCAATCCAGTGAATATTCCATGAAGTAATTTCCAAAGATCAAAGGTCAGAGTGGAAGTTGGGGTATCCAGTGAATATTCCTCAATGTAATTTGACTTACGGACAAATTCCAGTGAGCAAAGGTCAGAGGTGAAGTTGTCCTGTGACTCACTGACCAGTCAACTTGACCTGTGTCCATTTGCATCAGTGAAAGGTCAACCATGACCTTAGGGATCTTGGGTGACCTCAGATGACCTATAGTGGACAGTTTCAGGCTGCCCAGGAAACTTCCTGAATGAAGTGAATGTCATCCCAGTAGTCTCTGTATTAAATAGCTTTCTTGTACAGTGTATACTGACAAATCATAAGCGTTTGTATAACTACCCTAGAGAAATGGTATTTTCTGTGACCCATAATAACAAGCACTCAACATGACCATACAAGTTCAAGTACGTAATGTGGATGAAGTGCCTTGCCCAAAGACACAACAAAACATATTTGTGACTATAATGTTGATGTTTTGATATAAGTTGTGAAATAAAGTAGAGGTACTGAACAATACATTATTTCCCTAGAGTTGTGACAAACAGACTTGACAAGGTTTTCTAGACTTAAGGTGGCTTCTTTCAACATTCTTGCTCTACTGTCTGATTTTCACCTTAAATTCACTAAGAAAATTGATAAAGATAATCTCATTTTTATGGTGTGAGTTTTTTTCTAGAAAACCTGCCAAAATCCAACTGACCCACACATTGTATGCAATACACGCCTGACTCAATCTCCATCTCCCCCTGCCCTCCACAAGGCTTGATCCTCATCTATTCAGCAATGTTTGCAATGAATGCAAATCAGTTTATTTTAAATATCAAGTAACAATCTTGAAACTATGTAAAGTATTGTAGATATACCAACGTGTTTGTCTTGTATATTATATTCTGAGTCTCCTGATGTTGACACAAAAGTTGACTCAAGTTTTCTTTTTGCTTTTTCATTTATGCCCTAAGCAAATATTTCTTATATGATCGTCTATCATTTATCTCTATATTGATTGTTCTTTTTTGTTTGATTACTGGTCCTAAATCAGTGATCAATCTACAGATATGACCCTCTGAGTCAAGGGACTGAGCAACCAAAAAGTCTTGTGAGTCAAAGCTGATTTAAATGAGTCCTTTAATAAGTAAGCACATAGTATCACACACAAAAATTGCATCCCAGGACTCACAGCTTAAATTTATATGAGTCCTTTCTAAATTTTATGAGTATTTGAAGCTCGCAGGTAAATTTATCCCTGCTAAATACAGTATTTTTGTAATCCCTCTAAATGGATACCTAACAAAACGCTAATAGATATGAATACATCATGTAAATGTTTCAGAAGTCATTTCTAACACACTAGAAAAATGTACTTAAATAACTAGTATTGAATACCTGTAACTCTACTTTTCAATATAATCTGTTATGAAAGATTATCACTTAAGAAAACAGAAAGTCAAAATCACCCCAAGAAGATTAATGTATAGAAGAAATATTGTTTATTTACAAATTGTCTGCTGAAACAACACACACTCCACTTCTTAGACAAGACTATCTTCAGTGTTTGTGTATGTTTCCTCAAGTCATGTGAGATGTTTTTGTAGTTGTTCATGAAGAAGAGACAAATATCCATCAAACTTTGATGAATGGCCCTGCACTAGCGGATCCAGGGGGGGGGGGGGGGGGTCCAGGGGGTCCTGACCCCCCCCCCCCCCCCCCCCCCCCTTTCAACACCCGCCCCCTTTCAAATCCATGTATAACGGGTCGTGGACCCCCCCCCACTGAGTGGAGAAAAATTATTTTGGGACCCCCCCCTTTCAAAAATCCTGTATTCGCCCCTGCCCTGTAAACCAGCTTTATGGGATCTTGTCTAACTTGACTGGCTTCTAGTTTCTGTATCATTATTTGTTCACTTCAAACAATCACTTTACCACTTTTCACTGCCCAATTTTAAAATTTTAGTTGAGCATATTGGCGCTGAGTCTGTTCATTTTTAGCTCATCAGGCCTGTTAGGTTTGTAAAACCTTGTGTACAGTGGGGCTTCCACGGGTACTCGAACCCAAGTCGGGTCGACTTCAGCTGCACTTGGGTTCAATTTCTCGAAAAAGTTGATAACACTGCAAATGATTTAAGATATTTCAGTCTGTTTGTCTGTTATGTGTGCAGGTAGATAAAAAACATTATCATATCAAAACATTGATGCCAAAATCATTCAATATGGGACCAGTTAAAACTTTGTTATAATATCTAGGCTATACATCAATTCAAGTTTTTTTAGGTGAAGTAAAGGGACTTTGAGTTTTAAAGATTTGAAAATCATTGGGTAAGCATAAAATTTTGAGTCTGAGTCGAGTCTGATGTACCAACCGGTTCATGGTCGTTGAAATCTAAGAGTATCCAGTTCACCTTTCAGAAAGGTATTGGATTGGTCAAAATATAAGTTTATTCACACTGTTGCTCAATAAAATCAGCAAGAAATATGTATCATAAAGTTTGTAGGATTTTCCAAATGCGAGAGGAAATATGGTAGTGTGACTTCCCTCTGATATGTGTGTCACGCTAATGTGTCTATAATGTGATAATGATGCAATCACTATTGAATTACGATGCAAATAAAGATTTTCCAAGTGTATGCAAATATATGTCATTGTATTGGTACTGGAATAGCCACCAAATGGTTGGCATTATATACATTTTATTGCACTTTCTCACAAATCTGATTAAGGCAGCGACTGGCGTCAGTGATAAAGCCTGTACGAGTTAAAGTGTATATCACGCGTCTGATGTGTCAATATTTGACGTAACACACACTGAAGCAGTCAATATAAAGTGTATAGATCCAGCTTATGGTTTGCTGTATGGAGTAGATATGTTCTCTTACAAGATGGCTAGCACACAATAGGTGTCAAAAAACTTGTGTTTCATATTTTGGTTGAACTTCTAAAATGCTGAACTAGTAGATTCCTTCTTATATACTTTTCGATTCACAATTTAAGGACTGTAAAGTATTTGGTTATAGCCTAGAGACGAAAAGTTTTGATTGTATCTCTTTTCTTCACAAAATAATCTTAATTTGCAAATGAAGGTTAAATTCAACACGTTTCTGTGATGTCATACTTGCTTTGTGGTATTACACTAGTTGAATATTGCTGTATAAATATTACCCTGCTCTATCCTACACGGGCGGGAAATAGGGATTTCTATTCTTTTGACTAAACTACTGCAAAAGGTATATGATATGAGTGATGAATCATACAACTATATATATATATATATGTATACTAGTAGTACAAATGACAATAGCATGTTTGGTACAGCTGTTCGTGAAGGTAATGATCCGATAATTCAGACTCGTAGCCTTCAGCGGGGCTCTGAGAAACTACTCTAAACATAAAATACTTATGCTTAAATGATATTGATATTTCCTAGGGTTTTTTCTGTTTAGAGGTTGCATTTCATGTTCTGAAAATAGCAGTCTTTTCACTGTCGATGTGAAAGAACAGTTTGATAGTTTGAATATTTATGTTTAAAGAAATGTTTTTAGTCACTCTTTTCACTGTTTTTGAGGTGAGAGTTTTACGTTTTTGGAATTCTATAAAAAAAATTATCTATCTTTGATCATAATAGTGAAGAAATACTTAGGTTCTAAGCGGTGCTAGACAGTCTTGTCTAGAAACAGTTAGATTTCCTAGTTTTTGAAAAGAGCTCATCTATCAATTGACAGAAAGTGAATTATTTAGCGATTAATTAACTGTCAAGTTTTTATCAAATTCAAAAAGCTGACGGGGAGGGGATTTAACCTCCTGAAAGCCCTTCTTGATCCTGCACTTGGGATATTATAGAATGGATTGATTTAGGGGGCAATACTGAATACATTTTCATGGATTATCAGAGACCTATGTAGCATCGCCCTGTGTTAAGTGTATCTCCTCCCTACCCATGCAGGTATAAGTCAGTGTATCTCCTCCCTACCCAGGTATAAGTCAGTGTATCTCCTCCCTACCCAGGTATAAGTCAGTGTATCTCCTCCCTACCCAGGTATAAGTCAGTGTATCTCCTCCCTACCCAGGTATAAGTCAGTGTATCTCCTCCCTACCCAGGTATAAGTCAGTGTATCTCCTCCCTACCCAGGTATAAGTCAGTGTATCTCCTCCCTACCCAGGTATAAGTCAGTGTATCTCCTCCCTACCCAGGTATAAGTCAGTGTATCTCCTCCCTACCCAGGTATAAGTCAGTGTATCTCCTCCCTACCCAGGTATAAGTCAGTGTATCTCCTCCCTACCCAGGTATAAGTCAGTGTATCTCCTCCCTACCCAGATATAAGTCAGTATATCTCCCCCCTACCCAGGTATAAGCCAGTGTATCTCCTCTGTGTAACACCTGCTAACTAGCTGCAGGACCTCTGATTGGCTTCACAGCATCTGTGTTGTACAGACATGCTAACCTCCTCACAACTATTTGTTAATGTGTCTTGGACTATTTCCTGCCTGAAGGGAACAGAGCTTCTGACAGATGGGGTGAAGGTGTGCTTTTCAGATGAAACGACTTTTTATGTATCGCTCTGCCAGACTTGTCAGTGTACTACAGAAGAACAGCTTGAAAACTAAATTTGCATTTCTTCATAATATACATGGTAACAGACATAAATCATGATTTATTTCTTTATTCATTTAAACTATGTCACCTAATTTTGAAGTCAGGTTTATAGACTATTTAAAAAATAATCAAATGTTGCTTCAATCAGATTTCCTTTTCAAATGATGGACAGTCAGATTAAATCATTGTTTTAGAGAGTAAATTCATGTTGAAAAGGGTTGCTAAACAGAGATAAGCTTATAGGAAAGCATGTATTGTTTTGTGATCTACATGTATATATTTTCTTATTCCATTACCAAGAAAGTTATGATGAAATGACCTTGTCTGCAATTTTTAATAGGTTTCTGTAGCTGTTTTGATATGCATATATAATTAGAAAAGTATGATGGTGCATTATGTTTTTTTGGTTGATGTGTTTTATTTCGTAAAGGGGCCACATGCCCCTGATACAGATATTGTAAAGTAGATTCTTGTATTACAGAGAGCAATATAATAGCAAAATGATGTGATAAGTATTTCAATACAGGCAAATTTAACATGATTTATTATGTTTTGCATTATTTAAAAAAAAAAGATTAAAATCCAAGATTGAGTCTACTCTTCACTTTCTGACACCACTTGTGGGACAGTTTAACTAACAAGGGTAATGGTTTAATTTGACAGGAGGGCGTTAATTACAGGACATCCTCGTTAGTTACAGTAAACAGATCTGGGCAGGTCTGGTGATTATGTTGTAAGTTAATCACTGACTCACTGGGAGATGGAACTAGACTGGGTACGGGCTACACTAGATAGTTTGTAGGAATATTGTTTAAGTATTAATGATATTGATAATGACTTTTTCCTGTACAGGGGCAGGATAGTGCATTTGTTAGTGCATTCGGCTTTGGATTTGAGAATCCCGTTCAAATCCCGTTCAAATCCCGACAGGGATTCGGCAACTAAATAATCTGCAGTAGAGAACTGTTCTACCCGCTGTAAGGTTTGGATGCAATACTACACTGAATTTCAGCGCAGTATCACCCATGGTTCGCTAGTTCTAGCCGATGCTCGTAGGTTTCACCACAATTCATAGCCACAATATTGTTGCAGGCTAGCAGCTAGCTGTGATGTAAGTGGAGTACTCTTGAAAGCAGCGTTAAACCCCACATCACCTCACCTCACCTTTTCTCTGTACAATGTACATTGGCAATTTATTGTGTGCAGTTGGAATTTAAATATCAGCACTGGTTAAAGTGAAGTTCTACTACAAGAGCCGGTGATAAAGTCTAGGTTTTGTATTCATTCAGCAAGTCTAGCCTTTCTATTACTTCAATAGCCAGAAACCATTTTAAAAAGTTTTAAACAAATATTTTCGAGACTGCTTGAGTTTGATGCAAGTGCTGTTCTGTTTTACTTACCAACAGTTACGGAGGCAAGAAATCTCGTCTTTAGATGTCTTTTTTATTTGAATCAAACCCCGGTTCGCTTGGCGAAGGGCCGACACTTTAGCAAGTGGGCTTCATTCATTCCTGTCAGTTAGGTTTTGAAGACTCGGATTTATACATTGAAAGAGATTTGGGAATCTGATTGTAATATTGCAGATGTTTTTTGCTGAAATTAGTTAAACATTGATGTAACGATTATGGCTCTTGATGTTTTTTAGCCTTGCTAAACGACAGTTATTAATTCTTGACATCTCCCTGTTAGCATAAGCTTGATAACCTCTTATACCCTGTGATCTGATCATATATAAAAATATCATGAGCTGCTTTTAAATAAACTACTGCCTGAGCTATCCTACAGCGGTAATATGGATTATTCATTTTTAAAAATAACAAAGTTCATAACCATGTATTGACTGCACTGAGCGCCCTTGCGCATTCTTTAAATGCTTCAAGATTTAATATTTGTTTAAGTTATGATTATGTGATTAAGTGCTTATGGCAAGGTAATGAGGTATATGACGGGATAGTGTAAGAACAAACCTGCATTGGTGAAGATTTAGGCTGAAAGAAGAAGGGGGAGGGGGGTTGATGCATTAAAGATGCAAAAACATTCAAAGGGGGAGGGGGGAGGGGGTGCTTTAAGGATTTGACGCATGAAAGATACACCAACCTATACAATGGGGAGAATGTTTGAGTTCACCCTTTATCTATATCCTAATCTATTGATTGTTTTTCTTAAGTTGTATTCTTTCTGTTGATTGGAGGGGGCTGTGTTCATGATTGGGAAGGAAGGCAGGGCAAATTGTTCATGATTTGTAGATAGAGGGGCCTTCACAGAGTTTATATATGTTTGTATAATATGGTATCGATTCTGAGCAAATGCACAGGATATACAAGGAAAGGGGTATGGTTTATAATTATGAAAAACGTTTTATTGGATCTGTTGTTGAACATACTTTGATATTTTGTTATTATTAGATAGTTAGATTAAATGTACCGTACCTTAGATGAGAGGATACATTACTTAGGTAAGGTAAGTCTTTTAAATATCTTAAATACTTAGATTTTAATAATATTTCATTAGGTTTCATATGAGATTGTATATGGTAGACATTCTGTGCACATACATAGGAAACAAGGGGAGGGTGAAGTGCTGCCTGGTTTTGGAAGGGTGTTGTATACATGATATAGGAGGGGGAAAGTGCTGTTTACATTAAGGGAAGAAATAGATCTGACGGTAGCCGGTTCCTCAGAATATTGCACGGCAGGATGAAAGGGGGGAGCATATTTTAAGGGGGAGATGTCTGCAAGCAGAGAGAAGGTGCAGATGAGAACCTAGACGCTACCTGAGAACTCTCTTGGGTGAGCCTGAGGACTCTGTAGAATATCAGTGTGGGGGACAGCTAGACATGTGAGAAGGGGATATACTTCATAGTGACATAAACTGGTGGAGGATACAGGGCTGTATTCCTGGATACCTGGGAGATAACACTAATAGTAAGGGATACTGGACTTTGTTTCTGGATACCTGGAAGATAACACTTATAGTGATAAATACAGGGCTGTATTCCTCAATACCTGGGAGATAACACTGATGGTGAGGGATACAGAGCTTTATTCCTGGATACCTGGGAGATAACAGACCTTACTGGACATACAGTGATGGATACCTGGGAGATAACAGTATTGTGTTAATGGTGCTGTGTTGACTGGGTTTTTATATCTCTGTGGATATCAGACTGTGATTATCTTTTCTTAAGAAATTTTAAAACATTCCTGCAGGAAGGATATCATTTGTTTTCAAGAACATGTTTCAAGTGTTTTGTCATTCATGGAAATGGTGTGTTACACAGTTCAGAAGCTCACCCAATATCAAAGGATGATATTGGTTACTTATACGATGAAGTTATTTCAGTCTTCAGTTGTGTTTCAAAAGTTATGAGACAAAGACTCTTAAATACTGGAAATCAGACGTCATAGACCCGAAAGAGATTTATCATGTTAAGACATCAAGTTGCTATTTTCCTCAGAATCAGTAGTTGACTTATCGGTAGTACCCATAGCGATATTTAATGCAGAATAATTTGATTACATAAGCATGATTGATAGATTAATTCTGAGTAAATGTGTACTAGTGTCAGATATATTTTGACACTAATCTATTAAGAAATAATCTTTGATAACAGAAATAATCCTGACATTTTGGCAAGACATCAGTTCATGAATGTTCACATGAAAAGTAACTATCGGTTAGAAACAACAGGACTAAAAGCCACTTTTGTCACACAGTATAAGGAAATATTTTACAAAATAGATATAGATAAACTTTCATCGTGTCAATTTTCTTTATTGAAGATTATGAAATCTGATATAAATATAATTTGATATAATAAAAAATGTGACATGCCTGATTGATTTGAAATAAGCTTTCTGTGCTAAGTGAAGATTGATTCTTCTAGGAACGAATCTTAAAAACTGTCTTTTTGATACCCCACTTGAAGAGGATTTTCTAACAACCAAGACACTATAAAATGGTCTGTTGACGTTTCAAATTAACACATTGACTGGGAAGACAGATTAAAAGAGAGTCCCTCAAAACAGGACCTGGCAAACTTATTGTGTATGGAGAAAACTTGATAAACTGGTCTGATTGGGGAAGGTAAACAATACTAGCTTCAACACAACTTGTTTTACTTCAAAGTGACCCAAGCTGTTGTATCAAGATGAAAAACCTTCTTGAGTATGTACTGATGAAAACTGGTTTAGTGGTGACAATGTAAACAGTACTAGTTTCCAAACAACTTTCATGCACAGTGACCCAGATTAATGTATCCTTACTGAGTGAGAAGCTTGAGTGTTTACATTATTTTCTTAAAAAGTAACAAAAATATTTTTAAAATTTAACTATCAATGATAACTTAACAATAATTTTTTACTTTTTAAGAAACTGATTTTATCATATTCATATTTGTTTCTTTCCCATAATGCAGATACAGAAATATATTAAAATATTTAAAAGAATGCCAATCTTATATGCATGTTTAGGTGAACATAGGTGAGGATATGAGTTAAAGAACAATTATGACTGCTTGATCATAATTACACTTAGGAATGGAAATCATGTATGCATGATAATGTATAATCTGATACAGCTTGGTGTGTACATGTATATACTCAATTTATGAATTTTGATTTTGAAAGTTCCATCATTTAGTTTAAATTTGTGTCAGCATCACCATATCTTCAGGAGAACAACCAAGGAAGAAGGTCATGCTAGAAACTGTTAGTACTCCAGAAAAATGAAACCTTAGAGATATTCAAGGAAGTAGAGTTTGAAGGTTGCTGTTGAATGTGTGTATTTTCTGAATGTGTCTCGTGAACTTAACAAATAATACTAACAGGGAAGGTATGCCATTTCATAAATCAAGACATCAGTCAGTTTGCCCGAAACACAACCCTTTCAATTCTGAAGCTCCAAGTTGCTGTTGCATGTAACTAGTTGTAGGAATGCGGTACATGAGAGATAACAGTCTAGGCATGTCGTGCAGGATTATGTCTGTCAGTCTTGATTTTTGTCGTTTTTCCAGACATGGCAAATATGTCTCTAATAAGTTCTTTGATAAACCAGTACAGACTATTCAAGCTGTGACACTAACTATCTGAGAGAGAAATCTATCAAAAACGGCCGAGTTTTTCTTGATCTGTGATATAGTCTACGTCCACGACTCCATATTTGGCAAGTCTAGACTAAAGCAATATGAAATATTTAACAATATTTATGGATAAAATATTTATAGAATATAAAATAAATAAAGAAGTTGACATCCATATCATTGTCTTGTATTATTCTAAATGCCCTTGAAGAATTTAAAAATATTTCATTGACTTTTTGTTATAGTAATTGAGTAGTTGAAATTATGAGCTTATTGGAGTAATATTATGGACTGACTTGTCAAGTTGTGATTGAGTTCAAATGGAACCAGACTTTCAGTTAAAAGGACAGTGACTTCTTACTTGTGTTTACTTAATGGACGTGTCCAGACCGTGTTGTTGTTATGTTGATGTGAGTTACAGCATCTAATGGGGTAATTTGAGATCTTCTATTGTCTGTGTGACTCGACTTGCAGTTCAGATGGGAGTCAATAGACACATTAAACACTATTGTTTCTTGTTTTGACTTCACTAACAATGATGTGCATTGCATGTGAGGTTGGGAAAGATTTTATCAATTTTGAAAGTTTTATAATACTTTGATGTGTGGTGATATTGACCTAAACTGGGTCATGATTTGGCCTAATGACTATTAGAAACTTGCATATGATCATGCATATTTGTGCATTTTGTTTGTGTGTGCTTTCAAGTTTAATACATTGTGACTTGAAGACTGCTGAAGAGCTTTGCATTTAGTTTGACTGTGCTTGGAAGTCAGGAATTGGTTCCAGAATCTGAATGAAGATTCCTGTGAATTCCTTTTCGCCATGGACCTTTAGAAAAGTTGCCATTTGTCGTCAATTTATGTGCTAAAAGGATGTTCTGGCATTGAAAACACTGTCTGGACCGATGGCTGTAAATAACTGACCTTTCAAAGCTTGGACCTTAGAATTACAATTTTCCAACAACAAAGTTGACCCTTTGGACATTGGAAACAATGGCATGTTGTCTGATGACTGTATGATGTGACAGTCTACATCTCTGCATGAAAGAAAATCTTTGTAAAAAGGAAGTATTTTATGTGTCGATCTAGTTTAACCAGTGAAGCTTCTCCTCCGCAATGATTTGTTCAGACCATCTTCTACCTGTTAAATATGGAACTATTGCTGCCAGCATGTTAACCCTACCTACTCTATATCAACTCTCATGAGAAACATCCTTCCTTGTCGCATGCAAGTGAAATGAGGTGATAGTTTCAACAAATGAGAAATTGAATCAAGTTTTGCATGTTTGACCACTATTTCCAAGTTTTTCTTTAACTATCTGGATTTTACAAACAATTCTGTGATGATGGGGGAAAGACGTCATCACCGGCGCTATCACTATGGCAACTGCTCCCGCTGTACCAGGCTGAGTAGCATGGCCGCCATGAAAACATACCGAACTCAAAGTAATTGTTAGAATTAATTACATACCATTTCTTCATTATCATCTCTTAATCAATAATAATCAGTCCACCAGCCCGGATCCTGGTTAATTATTGTCCTGCTGGCATTAAATTACTTCTCAAGGTTTTCTTACTGTTTTATTATAAAATTAACCAAAATTACCCTTGGCCGATCACTTTTAAAGCTTATTTCAAACACTGTCTTGATTACAACGTTTCACCAATTGCATGCATCAATAGATTGTGTTTTTGATAACATTGAAAGTCGAATAGGCAGATTGTAGTCGTTTCATCAAAATTTGATTTCTAAAAATTTTGCCCAATAAGCATTTCTTAATATAATTTTCAAATCAAGGAAACCTTGTGACACAAATATGTTGTAAATTCAATCAAAGATTGATGTCGGGGCTCGTGAATTTCTCATCAACAATGAGATCAATATGCTAGAGCCTTTCTCTTGCTAGTGGCAGGTTGACCCGGTAGTTTGAGATATCTTCTTGGTATTTCCTGCTGAATTACTTTTGTTTGAGTCATTTGTGGTTCTGATTATATAACCTTTTGTCCTGTTGTTTGCTTAATTTCTGCAAAATTGCATTCTTTTGAGTCACAAGTCAAGATGTTATTTTGTATTCAGGTTTACCTTTTATGTAGAGACAATATGTCAATGTCAGATTTACATTTGCATATTCACGCTAAAGCTGGGACATTTGCATATGTTACATATCTACTCTCTAGATAATAGCTAGTAAAATATTCAGCCTCTGAGAAATATGTTATTTTTATTTTTAAAAAAAGATAAAAGGATACAAGACAAACCTCAGATCTGGACTTGCTTTTCCAGAGTTAGGTTATGTTATAGCACTTAATTGATTCAGTAAATAAGCAAATTTTCATCTTAACAAATGTTAATGGATCCAAATTATTAATTATTATGTAAACAGTTGTTGATACGCCTAAACAAAAATGCTCAAATGCTCAGTCAAGCAAGATACCAGAAAATCAAGATATCAGTCCATCATTAATTATAGAAGCTTTGATTAGGTCTAAGATTGACATTTGCCAGTCAATTATGTTGTTTTCCCCAGACAAAATGAAACCTAAAGAATGTGACACACTTAAAGGGGTAGTAGCACGTTTTTAGGGGGAATATAAGGTGATGTCAGGAAAATGAAAATTAATGGTTCCAATTGAAAGACAATGTATTCAAACTAAATGGAGCAGTAATAATTCAATTATATGACGTAAAGTTTAGCCATGAATTTCCTTTTTCTTACACAAAATGAATTAAAGGTGTTCACAAAAAATGGCCGCCAATGGATTTAATATGTATCTTCATACTTTGTCCTCCGACTATGGATGATTGGCTTGTGTAATGTTTTTTTTGACACCGTCAAATCAATACATTTAGCATTAACTGACATTTATCAATGAAATATTTGAAATATTAAATCATCAAAAAACGTGCTACTGCCCCTTTAAGCCTCTTTTGTAATTGTCAACTTGATTACCCTTTAAAGCTAACAAATCAAATATGACAATGTCAGTTTTGTTATGTATGTAAAACAGTACCCTCTGCCTTGGATCAGGGGAGGTAATCTGCAGGTGCTTGGTAGTTGGTACCTCTCTCCTCTCACTGACCCAGTCAGGTTGACCTAGTCTCTTGACCCCGCCAGGTCAGAGGTTAAAGGTGAGACATCAGCAGCACGTGGGAAGTACCTGGATTATATCAGGAATGTGATTTGACTTGGTCTGAAAGTTGTCTCTTAGCCTGTGGGTTGTGAAATATTTTTAGAGAACTTATCATTTGGCAATAGCTAATGACAGAACTTATTAGTAAGCATGATTTAATCCTAAAAATTGACTCCCAAAAAGTTGGTTCTTATCAAAGGTCTTGGAAAACAAACAATGGAGGACTGAGAGCCATTGATTGTTTAGGCAAAACTTGAATATTTTATGTTGTTATGGTTGGGATCACACCTATGCAGTAGAACAAATTCCAGTGTCTAAATTATAGCCCGTCCACCAGTCGTTAAACTGACTATTTTTTGTTAGGACCGGTTTTTTATTTCGTCAGGACTGGTAACTTTTCAAAATGTTTCTTCATTTTCCCCTAAGGAATTGACCATTTAATAGGTTTCCAATCTTTTTTATACACTGCAAATTCATACAGTATTCAACCCACACTTTTAGAGTCTGACAGCACTGGCTGTACTGACTATACCAACTTCTCCACCGGGCCTCGACATTTCTTAGTTGGACAAGGCATACAGTTTCTTGTCAACTGTTTATAACCATTGATTCAACAACTGTATCTAGAGACTAACAACATTTATTTGAAAAGTTATCATTTGCTGTACAAATGCATCATGCAGAATCTTGAAAATCTTGATTTCTCCTTCATCTAAGCAGTGTATAAAATAGATTGGAAATCTAGCCTGTCCTGAAAATTCATTGGTCAATCCCTTTGGGAAATTTAAGAAAAAAATTGAAAAGTTACCAGTCCTGACCAAAAGGTTACCAATCCTGACCAAAAAGTAACCAGTCCTGGCAAAAAGGCTGACGGGCAATATTTTAAACACTGATCTAAGACATTGTCTCTCAATAGAAAGTCAAGCATTTATAGGATAATCACTTTTTTTGTCTTAGACTCTTTGTAATGTACAATTAAAAAATCCTTTTTATAAAATAACTGTTAAGAGACTGAATGAAAGTCTAGACTGGTCTCCTGTTAGCCAGCTGTGTGACAAGCGCTATATATAGCCATGTCGTCATGACGATACACCTCTACAGGGGAATTCCAACACAACAATAAAACTGCTGAGCTTGGAAGATTCAGATGGCTTGAGTCACTTTGTATTAGTTTCAAAGGGAAATGGTTTTCATGTTCCTTGTCTTTTTACAATGATGCTCTGTGACACAAAGAGAATGTTTTGTTTTGGGAAGGGGGAAATCAAAAGCAGATGCTAAGTTTGCTAACAGAATGCCCTTTTTACATGCGCACATTTACTCCTAGGACTATATTTACTCCTAGGAGTAAATATACTTACAGGGAGAAAACGTGCCATGTAAACAGCCCAAAACAGATTTACTTACAGGAGTATATATTTACTCCTAGGAGTTAAATACTCCACCCCTAGAGGTAAAGTAAAAGTATATTTACTTTTACTCCTGTGAGTATCCTGTCATTTTCTATAGTATTAGCATAGTTGAATGATTAGGTTGAGGTAAATGACTTGCATTTATATAGTTTCTAAACACTACATTGTGTTTTCATCATTAATAACTTACATTCAAGATTTTTCTTTTTAACTTTTCGAGAGCATGTTTCCTAATGAATGAAATTTTTTGTTTTTATGTTTGTGTCATTCTTTTAAAACCGAAAACCTGCTTTTACCCCTTTTACACTAGTAGTTGATTGACCAAACAAAATCTATGGTAAATTGTGTTAAATTCTTCTCTGCCTCCAGATTTGCATTTCACACATTGAGTTTTCTATGACAAATTATATTTCCTTCTGTAAGCAAATCATGATATACTTAAGGGTCCTTAAATTCCAATGGAACGTAAAATAAATATACTTTTACTCCTAGGAGCATAAATACTCCTAGGAGTAATTATACTCTCAGGAGTAAAGTGCGCATGTAAAAAGGGCAATATATGACTAGTTATCTAGAGTGGTGGAGAGCTTGAAGAGCCTTTTACTCAGTCTAGGATTGTTCTTGAGCTAGTTTCGCAATGTTTTTTTGTTGAGATTTCTCAGGTGTAAGGTAAAATGTGCATAAAAATCCATTCAATTTATGAATAAAACGAATATTAATCTTATTTGCTCAAATGTTTTTCTCAATTTGAATTTCATGAATTAATTAGCAGCCCCGTCTAAGGACGGGGCTGCTATCAGTTTTTGTGAAGTTTCCATCGCCGCCGCCGCCGCACTCGTACTACTAGCTATAACTTTTTTTCACTAAGCTTTCCAGAACTCTAATTCATACCTTACTACTCATACCTCGGGGGAACGATTTTGACACGTTCACTTTCAAGGTCAAAGGTCAAGGTCACGATATACGTATTCACTCTAAGAATTCCTTGTAAACGCGATAACTTGAAAAGTTTTTGTGCTATGAAGCTCTAACTTGGTATATATCATCCTTGGAAAAGTAAAAAATTTTGAAAAGGTTTTGGCTACAATCCGTCAAAGGTCAAGGTCACAGCAAGGTCATGACGTAAGCATGTTTTAGCGAAAATGCTTTATTTTAACTATGAACACTTTTAATCAATACATGATTGTTATACTCAATAAAAAGTGTTCAATGATTGTGTGACCTTGAAGGTCAAAGGTCAAGGTCATGAGATATGAGTTATTACAAAATGCACTAAATTTGGGTATAACTTTATCCCATTTAGCTTTTCAGAACTCATGAACATGTATAAATGTTAATACTTCCAGGGAATCATTATGACATGTTCCCTTATAAGTTCAAAGGTCAAGGTCACGAGTTATAAAATCACCGCAAAATTCTTTGTAAACACGGTAACTTGAAAAGTTTTTGTGCTATGAAGCTCTAACTTGGTATATATCATCCTTGGAAAAGTAAAAAAATTTGAAAAAGTTTCGGCTACAATCCGTCAAAGATCAAGGTCACAGCAAGGTCATGACTTAAGCATGGTTTAGCGAAAATGCTTAATTTTAACTATGATCACTTTTAATCAATACATGATTGTTATACTCAATAAAAAGTGTTCAATTATTGTGTGACCTTGAAGGTCAAAGGTCAAGGTCATGAGATATGAGTTATTGCAATTCCTTGTAAACACAATAACTTTAAAAGTTTTTGTGCTATGAAGTTTAGATTTGTTATATATTATCTCTTGAGAAGTACAAAATTTACAACAAGGTTTTGGGTACGAACTGTCGAAGGTCAAGGTCACAGCAAGGTCAACATATATGGAGAAAATGGATTAATTTAATTTTTAACACTTTATTTCTTTACAATAATGTTATACTCAATGAAATTTGTTCATTGATTATGTGACCTTGAGTGTCAAAGGTCAAGGTCAGGAGAAAATTCCCAATTGGGTGAGGCCTGTAAAAGGCGGAACAGGGTAAGGCGAAACCCCAAGTTCAGGGGCTGCTCTGCTTTTGCGGTATCCCGCAAACGCTAATCTAGTTTTTAATATTTTTCTCATCATTTTATCATCAAAACCTTTTTTTTGGACATTTTTTTGTGTTTGTTTTGTGCTTCTTTGAGAGGCATATAGACATTGTAAGATGAATAAGGAAGAGTTATAAGAATTGGCCACTTCTTTGTTGCACGAGTACAGTATACAATAAATGGTATAAATATAGAATAAAAGTAGTTCGGTTAAACTTATTCTCTATCATGTATATATATATCTCTCCACAATCATGTCCAGCAACATTTTATTGATAACGGTGTTAGTATCTACACCAAAACGACTCACTCCTGCAGTAAAGAAGTTGAAAACTCTTCCTTATTCATCCAAAAACAAGCTGGTGTATTGCAACAGTTGAAGACAAATGTCAGTTGTACTAAGAAAGGGGGGAGATAACTCCTAAGCACCCAGGGAGGAAGAAGCAATCAAATATACAAGAGTAGAGCCAAGCTGACTAGAGAATGGGGATAAAGCTGTTTTCCTTAGAGGATCAACAGTACTGTGTACACTGTGTTGTATTGTTTGACAGATGGATAATTAAACAGTAGGGACATTTAGTGCTCAGGCAGTATTGTATAGTTTTTTCTTGAATAACAGTGAGGACATTTAGTGCTAGTGGCACGCCGCTAATGGCTGAAACATTGCCCAAGCGGTGTAAAACAATAAGTCACTCACTAACTCACTAGTGCTAGTGGTAGCATAGTTCTGGTAAGGTTTTACTTGAATATGAAAAAGAGCCGAAATATTTTATAGCATGTTATTTTATTTCATTTTATATAGATATTACTGTAGAAGTGACTTGTTACACAACATGTACATATCAGACCCTTTCTTTTGTTTTCTCTTTGATGGTTTGTAGGTTTTGCAAAATTCCAAAGTGGGCTTCAATATTTGCTCTTTTGAGTTGAAAACTTTGTCTTTGATATTATATCATTATATAAAACTTTAGGGTGCATTCCAATGTATGAAATATTAGAGTTGTGTCGTACCAAAGTTTTTGATTTAGCAAACATTTGGGAGATAAATAGGAAGTTACTCTGGTTTTGTTTTTATTATCAAGGTCAATCTATTAAAACTAGAAGTTTTCTTCTGAAACTATAAACATCTTTATAATAAATAAAACAATTTATTATATGATTGGCGGTGAAGTACCGAGATCTATCAATTAAAATAATCCGTGTTATCAGTCACTAGTGACAATAACAATGGAACGTATAATCAGTCACTAGTGACTGATAACAACAATGATCTGACGTCATCGAACAATGCTCTGACGCAATGACATGACGTCATGTTGTTGCTTAGGCGACTGGCTCTCATCGGAGCCGACTCAACGTAGATGTGCTTGAATTTCAACAGAAAAACAACGATTTAATCATAAAATAATCTCATCTCGTGAGGCAGAAAAGTTGTATATTATCACTCGTCGCTGCGCCACTCGTGAAAATATAAACTTTCTTCCTCACTCGATGAGATAAACATGGTATTTGTCAAGAAAAGACAAATAACCTCTAAGTATTCAAATAAGATGGTCCTTTATGATCACCTTGAAATATTAATAGCCTCAAAAAAATAGAAACAAAGAGCATGTCCTAAATATGGAGAAGATGTTTGCTTCTAGCCTTGATGATAAGATCTTTGAATAGTAAAAGTACTTGGCTGATAGATGTTGAGTGACGAAAGTGATTTTACAGGTGATTTGAGCTCAGCTCCGCCTCATTGCCTGCATGCTCAACATCATGTCCGACTTAGCTGTTGAACCATAACTAGAATACCGCAGTCCTTGAAAGGTTCACTACGTACTAAGTGATTGGACCATGTGATGTTTGTGTACCATTTTTCCGCAAATACATCTCCATATAACTCGACCCTGGAATACATCACATGGGTTATGGGGTGGGGAGATAATAACTTCACAGGTCTTAAATTGATCACCAACCATGTAAAAACTATATGAATATTCAATTGAATTTTATCCAATGTGAGATATTTAGTACTTGATCACACTAGAACAACTTTTGTGGTTTAAACATATTCATTTCAATAAATAATTGGATTGGTAAAAGCTTATGTAGGGTATTTTGTTCATGTCCAGTACATTCGATAGGCTCTACCTTCAAATGTTTAAGCAAATGTCATGGCCATTATTCAGTCAGTAGATCATAGGCTTTTTCCTTCAATATATTAACCTCTACAACATATAAACATAAATAGTAATTCAATTGAAGTATGGGGACATGATCACTCAGTGGTTAGTGCGTTTGCCTATGGATCAGGAGGTCGGCAACTTTGTCTACAGTAGAGAACTGTTCTACATGAAGTAAGGTTAATAGTATCGTCGGCTTTCTCTCTGCAATTATACCGGCACCCGTGACATAAGTGAAATATTCTTGAAAGTGGCGATTAATGGCAAATCACCTCACTTCACCTCAAATTAAGTATGTCCTTGCATTTGATATCATTTGCAGAAGAAAGTAATCTAAGTGAATGTAAGTCAATCCTTCTTTTGAAAATGTGACATACTAGGCATCTTCAATGATAGTGCTAGTCCAATTAAAGAATCTGTGAATGCTTTTACTAATGTACCAACATGATATATATATACTATTATATAGAAATATATATATTGATAGCATACCTACACATATACAAATTACTAGTAATTTGTCATTATAAGAGTAATCATTGATGCCTCATAATGTTGTAGCAAGTCTTTTGACATCCGTATTGCAACTAAATTTTGGTTCCCTAATAATACTCCCTTAGGACTGTCCTTTTAACAAATTTATCAAGGACCTGGCGATGTTAATGTATTTCTGTAATAGTTATTATAGAGACCTACTTCACTTCACCCTTGACTGATTATGAAGTACGAGTGATGATTCATTCACTTTGCATCTGTTAAGATTATATCGTGTTTCACAAAGTTCTGGGCCTCCTTTCACAAAGCAATCTTAACTAAGGTTGATCTAAACTCCCTTTAACATTGCACTACCTTAAGGACTAAGGATGCTTTCTGAAAGAAGGTCCTGTTCTATAAATACATTTGGTCATACTGATAAATCAACTTCCAGTCATTACGCAATCAGTTGTATTTTCTTTGTAAATGATTAGTATATTGCCAAATAGGAAAGGGTAAGCTAGGCTACATGATCAAGGGTTATGTTTCTATATGTCACATTTATACTTGTGAAACATGAAGCCACGAAATACAAAATTCCTTAAAATTTAAGGAAAGTATGTTAGATGAGCAATATTTAGCAAGGAATCAGATGTTAACCTCTCGATTAATAGAGCTATTAGAAGTATAACTGTCAATTGTTAAATATGTCTTACTAGCAATAATTTGTTATGCTAGAAACACATGCCTTTTAGGTGATCAAAATGTGTAACATTGTTACAGTTGGGATCCCACTATCTGCAATAGTATAAATCTTGTAAATTATTTGGATGGTGCCTTTGCAAGATTTGAACCCACACCCTTAGAGTCATACAAAGACATCGGCACTGATTGTTCTAAGAGCCAACCAACTCACCCACCAAGGCCTGACATTTTCATTGTCATATTGTTCTGATTGGATTGAGAAATGTCTTTTGATGTAAAAAAGGAATATAAGATGAATACTACTGAATTTGAATTTGAATCAGATGCCTTGATTATTGTCATGAATTCTGAACGTTTAATCTTTATTTTCAGTGTGTAAACAATGGCTGGTACATGAAGATGGGGTGAAAGCTTACCAGATGCAGAATGAGGAATGTAAGTAGTTTAAATAAATAAATATTTATTCATTAAATTATTCAAATAATTATGTTCTTGTCAGAGTAAATGAAACTTTGATTTATTTAGATTATATGTATTCCACATCCCACTTAATGAAGGAGTAAACAATAGTCCGCATTCTGTTGACAAAAATCTATAATGCGAAATTCTGAAAATGACTTCCTCAAAGAATGGTGTAGCAGTTATACAATTTTGAAAATAATTCCTGATGAATTTGTTCAGTTACAGATCAGGAAGAACTAATATTCTTATGTTGTTTCTTATATTTCTTTCATCTGATATATGATTTAATTTGACATAAACTAAAAAAAAAACCTATTTGACAATTTTCCAATGAACCTTGTTTCAGTTGACTTCCACTATGGGTTGAACCGCAAGAACCGTCGGACGGTGCGGGAGGACATCCCGGTGGCGAAGGTGGTGCAGACGGAGGAGGAGCGGATACAGCAGCAGGAGCGGTACAAGTACCTGCAGAGACTCAAGTCCCAGTGAGTTTAACAAGTTTTGTTACTCACACACTGTTTAGTAACATCGCATACTAACTGCCTGATGTTATGTCACAGGGATGGAAATGATATCATAATCTTGAGTGAGTGAGTTATTGTTTAGCGCCGCTTGGGCAATATTGCAGCCATTAGCGGTGAGCATAATCTTGAAGTAGTACAACAAAATTAACGCCCTGCAACTACAACAGTTATGTCTGACAAAATTGAAACCTGGTGTATGGCTTCCTTAGATGAAGAGGATTATATATATCGATGATGATTATTTTGATGAAGATATTGATGATCACGATCATGATAAGGTGGATGCTAATCAAGATCATGATGTGGATGATCATGATAACATTGATGATCATGATGGTGATGTGGATGATGACAATGATGGTGATGATAATTATAATGATAATGGCTTTGTTGATGATGATCATAGTCATGATGATGATGATGATGATAATGGCAGTGTTGATAATGATCATAGTCATGATGATGATGATAATGATAATGGCTTTGTTGATGATGATCATAGTCATGATGATGATGATGATGATAATGGCAGTGTTGATAATGATCATAGTCATGATGATGATGATGATGATAATGGCAGTGTTGATAATGATCATAGTCATGATGATGATGATGATGATGATAATGGCAGTGTTGATAATGATCATAGTCATGATGATGATGACATTGTTGATGATGATCATAGTCATGATGATGATGATGATGATAATGGCAGTGTTGATAATGATCATAGTCATGATGATGATGATGATGATGATAATGGCAGTGTTGATAATGATCATAGTCATGATGATGATGACATTGTTGATGATGATCATAGTCATGATGATGATGATGATGATAATGGTAGTGTTGATGATGATCATAGTCATGATGATGATGATGATGATGATGATAATGGCAGTGTTGATGATGATCATAGTCATGATGATGATGATGATGATGATGATGATGATGATGATGACATTGTTGATGATGATCATAGTCACGATGGTGTTGCGTTACAGAGCGGAGGAGGATGAGCAAGTGGCCCAGAGAGTGAAGGTGGAGCTGGAGGTGGAGGAGATCCAGGACCGGAAGAAGATCGAGACCAAGGATGAGGTCAGTATACTCTCATCTCCTCTCTCTTTGTCTTTGGTCAACGTCTTATACTGGCGCTCTCTTCTTTCACAATCAATATTTCTTTCTGTCTGTATTTGTCTCCATCTATATCTCTGTCTGTCTATCCATCCATTCTTTCTCACTAGCTAACCATGGCGAGCTAAGTCATCTTCTCCAATTCTGTCCCATTTTGTCCATCTCTACATTCATCTCACCCTGGTTGGGTACTTTCCGGGCTTGTGTCATACACTGTTGAAAGTGTTTTACAATAACTTTTCCCAAATAGTTGTAAATGTGTTTTGTAAATTCTTATTTGTTTTGTGAGACTCTTTAAAACATTAAGTTGATTTGAGTGAGATGCAGGAGAAAATAGAAGTACCTTACTTTGATAGCTGGGATGTCATCAAGTTTAATATTATATTTTTTACATGGAATCTTGGAACATTTCAGCAAATTGCGCGGGAGATGCAGGAGAAGGAGAAGAAGAAGTACGAGCGGTACCTGGAGAAGAAGAAGGAGAAGAACCTGCAGAAGCAGCGGGAGAAGCTGGAGAAGGAACTCGCTCAGCACACGGAGGACGCCAGGCTCGTGCTCAACGCTGATGGAGGTAAGAAGTCAACACTTACTTTACCCCTCAACACTGACTTTACCCCTTCTCACTGACTTTACTCATAAACACTGACTTTACCACTTAATCGCTGATTTTACCTCTAAACACTGACTCTTCCCCAACAATGACTTTTCCCCTAATCACTTACTTTACGCATAATCACTGATTTTACCCCTCAACACTGACTTAACCCCCAAACACTGACTCCACCTCTAAACACCTCTCTTCCCCTAAAGCTTGACTCTACGCCTAAACATTTATTCTACCCCTCAACCCTCACTCAATCTCTTAATGCTGACCCAACCTCAAAACACTGACTACATGTAAACTCACCATTCTAGCCTATCTAAGCCTAATGCAAAACTATGTCCTGAATTCTGAACCTTTGTCTACCTGTACCAAGGAAGCCAGGAAAGTGTTCAACGCTGGTAGCAATAGGTCTTGCTCAACTGTCCCTCTATCCAGAAACCTGACTCTTTCCCAGAAACCCTGACTTAACTGCTACACAATGACTGAAATCCAAACATAATCATAATGCGCAATTACTGAACTCAACCACTGCCCTATACCTACCCTCAGACCTTTCCTTTAACCATAATTTAACGCTTACTGCTAAACTCCATACCCTCTTCTAAACTAAACCTAAGCTTTATGTATGTACCCGGTACACTAAATCCTGAAATCTATCCCTTGTTGCTACCGACGGATGTTCTGACACTGCCATCAAGCACTGGCGTTGCTCTCTCTTATGGTTTATGCTCAGTTGCTGTACCCTGAATCATTAATCAAAGCCTTTTCACAATCAATTCCATGCCTTGAATCTGACTTAACATCAAACCACACTGAATAAGTCTACCTAAATCTACTTTTGCCAAAAATCTTCTTCCTAAATGACCTTTTGACCCTAAATCTAATCAACATTTTATCTCAACCCATAAATTATCCTTTTCCGAATTTCTGACCAAGGACCTTCTGTCACAAAGCATGCTGGGACCAGGTACTGTTAGCCAACACTAACCCCAGTCAGCAGGGCTTTGTTTAAGTTGATCCCTGAACCTAAACCTAAGTTGAACCCTGCCACAAGCTCCCCTTTCTATAACAAGCAACTTAAACACTTGCTTTTGAACATTTATGTTTTAATCAAGCATTGCTTTTGAGAGGGAGCAAATCTATTTTGTTTTTTTCTTCATGACTAAAATTGGAATTGAATGAAAGGGTCAGGAGCAATGTTAAGGAAATAGCAATAATCTAAGACGTGTAAGTATCTATGAATTCGATAGCAGCTGCTTTTTCGTCATTTTCGTGAATGTTACAAAAAGGCAAGCTCCAACAATTCAGGATGGATACCGATCTCAACCATCTTCAAGCACTTCACATCTTTTACTTGGTAAGTCTGAAATAACTGAATCATTAATAATCATTTTAAGCTATTGTTGGTATTTTCTGCTTTGATATCAATTAACAATTTACATTTGTCCCTCTAAGACATATTCTTTATGTTTTTACTTCAAATGCAACAATAACAATAAGGTAATAATCATCAATAACTAAGATAACACTTCATACATCTAATTTGTTAAACTACAAATATATGAGGCTTGCCTGCTTATACTAAATTGATTAAAGATGTATTTATGTATATGTTTATGTGCAAATGTATATAAGCATTCTCCCCAAGTCTGTCTTCTAAAGAACTTGTCTGTGAGTCTTGTAATGTTCATTCCTCTACCTTGCATAGATCGCATTGTACTGCCTCGTAGACAAACACCTTTCTTGATTGAAGGACGATTTTCTGAAAACCCTTGATGCTTACATTTATGTATATATATAGATGCACAGCCATGATGCTTTTGCTGGATTTCTCTTTGTTGCAAATAC
The DNA here is from genome assembly GCA_916613615.1 of Steromphala cineraria. Taxonomy (NCBI): domain Eukaryota; kingdom Metazoa; phylum Mollusca; class Gastropoda; order Trochida; family Trochidae; genus Steromphala; species Steromphala cineraria. The sequence continues at coordinate 5,821,248 of OU744732.1, read as the reverse complement.
TCTGTGAATACTCTGTAAACATCCCTCTATCCCCTCCATATCTCAATCTGCCTCTGGGATTTATTAGAACAAAATTGGCCCTCTTGTAACCTAGGTAATGTAGAAACATGACTTCAGGAACCTTTTTGTGGAGAGAATGCGTCTTTTTTAATTTCAAGAAGACCAAAGATTATTCTTTTGATTGACGTATTTCTTTCAAATTTTTCATTTTTAGCTCATCAGGACTGAAAGTCCAGATGGGCTTATGGCATGGCCCGTCGTCCGGCGTCCGTCCGGCGTCCGTCCGTCCGTCCGTCCGTAAACTTTTGACACTTTCGACTTCTCCTCATGAACCATACACATAAGAGAGCTGAAATTTTGTGTACAAGTACTTTAGCATATGGAGATTCTAATTTGTAACTTTGGTGACCCTGTGACCCCAAATAGGGTCACAGGGGTCACAACTTTAAAAACCTATTTTCATCTTCTTCTCCAGTTCCAGAAGGACTAGAGAGTTAAAAATGATATGTGCAGACTCCTTGGCCAATGGAGATTCTAATTTGTAACTTTGGTGACCCTGTGACCCCAAATAGGGTCACGGGGGTCACAACTTTAAAAACCTATTTTCATCTTCTTCTCCAGTTCCAGAAGGACTAGAGAGTTAAAAACGATATGTGCAGACTCCTTGGCCAATGGGGATTCTAATTTGTAACTTTGGTGACCCTGTGACCCCAAATAGGGTCACAGGGGTCACAACTTTAAAAACCTATTTTCATCTTCTTCTCCAGTTCCAGAAGGACTAGAGAGTTAAAAATGATATATGCAGACTCCTTGGCCAATGGGGATTCTAATTTGTAACTTTGGTGACCCTGTGACCCCAAATAGGGTCACAGGGGTCACAACCTTAAAAACCTATTTTCATCTTCTTCTCCAGTTCTAAAAGGACTAGAGAGTTAAAAACGATATGTGCAGACTCCTTGGCCAATGGGGATTCTAAATTGTAGATTTCGTGACCCCATGACCCCAAATAGGGTCACAGGGGTCACAACCTTAAAAACCTATTTTCATCTTCTTCTCCGGTTCTAAAAGGACTAGAGAGTTAAAAATTATATGTGCAGACTCCTTAGACAATTGAGATTCTAATTTGTAACTTTGGTGACCCTGTGACCCCAAATAGGGTCACAGGAGTCACAACCTTAAAAACCTATTTTCATCTTCTTCTCCAGTTCTAAAAGGACTAGAGAGTTAAACACGATATGTGCAGACTCCTTGGCCAATGGGGATTCTAAATTGTAGATTTCGTGACCCCATGACCCCAAATAGGGTCACAGGGGTCACAACCTTAAAAACATATTTTCATCTTCTTCTCCAGTTCTAAAAGGACTAGAGAGTTGAAAGTGATATGTGCAGACTCCTTGGACAATGGGGATTCTAATTTGTAACTTTGGTGAACCTGTGACCCCAAATAAGGTCACAGGGGTCACAACCTTAAAAACCTATTTTCATCTTCTTCTCCAGTACTAAAAGGACTATAGAGTTGAAAATGATATGTGCAGACTCCTTGGCCAATGGGGATTCTTAATTGTAGATTTCGTGACCCCATGACCCCAAATAGGGTCACAGGGGTCACAACCTTAAAAACCAATTATCATCTTCTTCTCCAGTTCCAAAAGGTCTAGAGAGTTAATATTGATATGTGCAGACTCCTTGGACAATGGGGATTCTAATTTGTAATTTTTGTGACCCTGTGACCCCAAATAGGGTCACAGGGGTCACAACCTTAAAAAACTATTTTCATCTTCTGAAATTATATGTGCAGACTCCTTGGCCAATGGGGATTCTAAATTGTAGATTTCGTGACCCCATGACCCCAAATAGGGTCACAGGGGTCACAACCTTAAAAACTTATTTTCATCATCATCTTTAGCTCCTAAAGGTCTATTGAGCTAAAAGACTGCATGTAGACTCCTTGGCCAATTGGGATTCTAAATTGTAGGTTTTGTGACCCCATGACCCCAAATAGGGTCACAGGGGTCACAACCTTAAAAAACTATTTTCATCTTCTTCTCAAGTTCCAAAAGGTCTAGAGAGCTGAAATTATATGTGCAGACTCCTTGGCCAATGGGGATTCTAAATTGTAGATTTCGTGACCCCATGACCCCAAATAGGGTCACAGGGGTCACAACCTTAAAAACTTACTTTTATCATCATCTTTAGCTCCTAAAGGTCTATTGAGCTGAAAGACTGCATGTAGACTCCTTGGCCAATTGGGATTCTAAACTGTAGGTTTTGTGACCCCATGACCCCAAATAGGGTCACAGGGGTCACAATCTTAAAAACCTATTTTTCTCCATTAGATGACAGTCTATGGCAAATTTATTTCTCCTTGGATATTTTAGTGTGGACTTCTTTCACTGTCTGATATTGGCGATCTAGAAAGTGTTGGATAATAATACATTTGTTTTGTAATTTTTTTATAGGTTTTCTTGCAATAGGTAACATCAGTTTCATTTTTAGCTCATCTTGCCTGTATAAAGCAAACTTGATATGATGCTTGATGAGCTACAGAGCCAATGGCTCTATTTTTTAGCTCATCAGGACTGAAAGTCCAGATGGGCTTATGGCATGGCCCGTCGTCCGGCGTCCGTCCGTCGTCCGTCGTCCGTCGTCCGTCCGTCCGTAAACTTTTGACACTTTCGACTTCTCCTCATGAACCATACACATTAGAGAGCTGAAATTTTGTGTACAAGTACCTTAGCATATGGAGATTCTAATTTGTAACTTTGGTGACCCTGTGACCCCAAATAGGGTCACAGGGGTCACAACTTTAAAAACCTATTTTCATCTTCTTCTCAAGTTCCAGAAGGACTAGAGAGTTAAAAATGATATGTGCAGACTCCTTGGCCAATGGGGATTCTAATTTGTAACTTTGGTGACCCTGTGACCCCAAATAGGGTCACAGGGGTCACAACCTTAAATACCTATTTTCATCTTCTTCTCCAGTTCCAAAAGGAGTAGAGAGTTAAAAAATATATGTGCAGACTCCTTAGACAATTGAGATTCTAATTTGTAACTTTGGTGACCCTGTGACCCCAAATAGGGTCACAGGAGTCACAACCTTAAAAACCTATTTTCATCTTCTTCTCCAGTTCTAAAAGGACTAGAGAGTTAAACACGATATGTGCAGACTCCTTGGCCAATGGGGATTCTAAATTGTAGATTTCGTGACCCCATGACCCCAAATAGGGTCACAGGGGTCACAACCTTAAAAACATATTTTCATCTTCTTCTCCAGTTCTAAAAGGACTAGAGAGTTGAAAGTGATATGTGCAGACTCCTTGGACAATGGGGATTCTAATTTGTAACTTTGGTGAACCTGTGACCCCAAATAAGGTCAAAGGGGTCACAACCTTAAAAACCTATTTTCATCTTCTTCTCCAGTACTAAAAGGACTATAGAGTTGAAAATGATATGTGCAGACTCCTTGGCCAATGGGTATTCTTAATTGTAGATTTCGTGACCCCATGACCCCAAATAGGGTCACAGGGGTCACAACCTTAAAAACCAATTATCATCTTCTTCTCCAGTTCCAAAAGGTCTAGAGAGTTAATATTGATATGTGCAGACTCCTTGGACAATGGGGATTCTAATTTGTAATTTTTGTGACCCTGTGACCCCAAATAGGGTCACAGGGGTCACAACCTTAAAAAACTATTTTCATCTTCTGAAATTATATGTGCAGACTCCTTGGCCAATGGGGATTCTAAATTGTAGATTTCGTGACCCCATGACCCCAAATAGGGTCACAGGGGTCACAACCTTAAAAACTTATTTTCATCATCATCTTTAGCTCCTAAAGGTCTATTGAGCTAAAAGACTGCATGTAGACTCCTTGGCCAATTGGGATTCTAAATTGTAGGTTTTGTGACCCCATGACCCCAAATAGGGTCACAGGGGTCACAATCTTAAAAACCTATTTTTCTCCATTAGATGACAGTCTAGGGCAAATTTATTTCTCCTTGGATATTTTAGTGTGGACTTCTTTCACTGTCTGATATTGGCGATCTAGAAAGTGTTGAATAATAATACATTTGTTTTGTAATTTTTTTAAAGGTTTTCTTGCAATAGGTAACATCAGTTTCATTTTTAGCTCATCTTGCCTGTATAAAGCAAACTTAATATGATGCCTGATGAGCTACAGAGCCAATGGCTCTATTTTTATTCTGAACATGTGGCATCTTCAGGGATGGGAATTTTCAGCTGGTGTAGTTGGCAGTCACTGTAGTTTTAATTTATAATGGAATACCTTGTTGCATGATTTTCGGAAACTCCATTCTCATCCCTGTATCTTGAAAGTCTATAGAAAGAACAACAACTCTCTGTTTAACTTCTTTGTTGTGCTGTTTGTATGCGGTTTCTTTGCTTTAATTTGTACAATTTGGTTTTTTTCTTTCCAGGATCTGAGGAATTTGTAAGACTTTAACTCTATCACAAATCATCTGGGAAGCTCATTTATAAGTTATAAGGTAAGTCATGGGTGATGTAGAAATATAAATTAAAAATTGCTGAATTTCAGATAGTTTTCAATTTATTATTTACTCAGGTTTTTATGATATTTCTCAATATCCTCTAATTACAAAGTAAATGAATTGATAATTTCTAAAATAAAATACCAATATGTTTATGGATTGAATATATTTCATAATAATCTGATTCAACCCCTTTTATATTGATATGTATTTTATATCATTTCAGGTCAAAGAAACAATGTCTGAACAGGCCAGACAAACTGGATCTCCACTATTGGAAAAAGTTCACATATCACAAATAACATTTTCATTAAAAAAACTTAGTCATTACTGTTTTTAAAGCTTTGAAGACTTGAAGTCATGAATATCAGATATTTTGTAATTCTCATTGCCTACCATATGTTTTAAAGAGAGAATCAAAATGTATATGTTCAAAAGTAGCATAGCTAGCAATATACATAAGTTGTATCATTTTTGTACTTTATCTTCAAGGGATGCTATATTTATATGTATGAGTGTGATAAATCAAAATATATCTATAATGGATATCATTCAAGAGCAATTATTTTACATGTATCCACTTGTGTTGAATTTTGTATCTCTGCAATCTGCAGCAACTGTGTCCTTTTTACACGACATCAAACATTTCATGTACATGTATAAATGTAACTGCAGTAATTTTAAATGCATAATCTATTTCATTTCATCTCTGAATTTAAATCAAATCTAGAATGTATATTTATATCTTAGTTACTTGGCCTTTATACAGATAAATTGACATCTATCTCTCTGTCTGTCAACCACATTCAAACTATGTCACATTCGCTATGCAGGGTGATGTATTGTACTGTCTCATTTCAATAAATTCTATTTTTCTTGATCTGGTGTGTTTATTTGCTGCATGTATCTATGAGAGGAAAACAAAATTGTCATTCTTTATCCAAGAAAATTTATAATCAACATTAAATCTTCAAATATTAAGGGCTTTGCAAAGTCATGAGTATCCTGTTTGCGTCATTTTAGCAAAAAAGCCCATCCCGTCAAAATTATACATTTTATTTGTAACCTGAATGTATGGCAGTTGCATCAATTGAAAGAATCACAGAGAATTATGCTGTTTTCAGCAGTTATCTTGTTTATCATCAAGTATTGGAAAGAAATTGAAAAACCAATCAAATTAGTGTAGATCATGGAAAGCAGTTCAGTATTAGAGGAATGTTTTGTTATGCATTTATTAAAGTAGCCGGCTGAATAATTTATTACAAAATTTCTATGGTGGAGTGACTATGAGGCATAAGTAATATCCCTTACCAATTTTGTCAAGTATTGATTTGGCATTTTCAATTCTGTGTAAATGAATGCATGGCTGTGTTATATCTGTTTTGTTGAATTTTACCTACAAGGTTGGTCGGTCAGGGTCCATATTTATTGAAACAATGCCCCAGGGCAAGATGTCACTTTTATTGTGAAGTCATGTTATAAACAATGTTTTGACAGCTAGTCTATGACATTGTGTTTCTATATACTGCAGTTGCAGCTACTCCGCCTATGCTGGAAAGCAAAGGTTGAAATTTGTCCTTTTGGGGTACTAGCCATTCGGACTAGTGTATTCCTAAGAGCACTAGCCCAAAGACATTCTGACTAGCCAAATACACCAATATAATTGTATAATTGTAGCCATGGGCTACCAGGCTAGTGCTAATTTCTAACCCTGGAAAGTGTATTTGAAGTAATTCTTAATTTTGTGACTACGGTAATAAACAGATTATTATGTGCATGTCCATGACATGTTGATATCAGTGCATCCTGTCTCAGGGTACGAATGTTACGTTCTCGATAAAATTTCAATGAGGAAATGATTTGATTGGCTATAGTCGGGCCATGCAAGCGAATCTAGCTTCTGAGCCCAGGGTACAGATTAGTGGAGTTACTGTAACATTCTTACTCTGGGACAGGATGATATCAGTGTGTAGTTTGTTGATTGTAGACTTAGAAATAATTATGAAATGTTTGCGATGACTGTTGCAGCCACGTTGATGCAGTTGGGCAGTGCAGTGGAGGACATGAGACTCAGTCCAAGGGGGACAACTCCGAACGGACATGCTAGGTACAGGCGCAGGTAGTAGTGCTTTGCTCTTACTAACACTGGCAAGAGTGCTCTCCCTTTGACTCTTTATGGAAAGGAATTGAATTTATAAATTCATTAGAAACAAGTTGATTTTATTTTAAAAAATTGGAATTCATCCACAAAAATGATTTGGCGAATTGCTGATCTTAATTATTTACTTTTTTGGATTAATGGCTATTATTCTGAAGTAGATGCTTATGCATGAAAGCTTTTGTAACATTTTTAGATATTGATTGAGAAATTGAGAAACATGTTTGGAAAACTTTAAGATCAATAAAAAATATAGCTAAAGACATGACTCCAAGGTGCATTTGCTATAAGATATAAAAATTCACTAAAATATAAACTCTGAAAATCAGAAACTATGAATTCAAGATAATTAAGAGGTGATAGAACTTTTGCCAGCTCTTGTTATGAATCTAAACATCTCTGCCTTGATGGAGTAAATAACGCTGACTGCAGAATGCTGAACAGTCACAGACGTCTCACCGTCGATGGTGAGGCAGAGTTATCTCCCCTGCACTGTGTTGTATTTACTTCTAGTGTTCACTCCTCTCTTATGCAGCATTCAAGCTTTGAACAATTTTGGTTGCATTTTCTGAATCTGTACAGTTTGTGCACACATTTTGAACAAAATGATTTAAACTTGAATCAGCACTTACAGTAGTTTATCAATGTGAAAATTTACAAAACATACTCTTTGTCAGTATTATTACTTTGGATCAGTTATTCAGAATAGTTTAAATGATCAAAAGTCAATTCAAGCAGGTAAACAGTACAAAAAGATTGTGACAATCCTAGTCTTTTGCTATTTACTGACGTCTAAAAACATAGAATCATGTAAAAATAATCCTAGCAAATTAAATACTGATATTGTCTGTTCAAGAAAGGAGTGAACTGTAGATGAAGATGGTTATGGTTGTTATGGTTACTAATCATTCACCTCGCACATCCCTTCTAACCCTCTCATCGTATCCTTTGTTAGTCTTGGTGGAATAATTCTTCTACGGTGATGGCTGACCCTGTCTGTCTGAGGCCCGAACAGCACAGTAGTTTCCACTGAGTGTCACATCAAGAGGGTTTAGTTTGAATCCTGCCCTGTTCAAAATCCTTTGCAGTTTGTATAATGTTAGAATTCATAGCGATCTTGGCTGCATGACCACTTCTGAACAGACAATTGCCTAGTGACAATTGAGCAATGTGGTTTTGTGTATTTTTGTGTGAAGTTATTGGGCTACTGAGTAAAGATATTCCCATGTCCAAATAATATCATATCTAGGGCTGTTTTTGCAAAATCCCTAATGGCTGATATATTGCTCAAAAGGCAAAATAAAATAAAATTCACTAAAATAGTTTGGATCGTAATATATTTTCTGAAGGTTCACTCCAAGGATGTCAGTATTTTGTTTAATCCTTATTTATGTGTCCTATGTCTTTCAACTTCAACTACATGCTATATTTCTGAATTTTTGCTGCAAAGCCTGGAGTGGGGGTGGCAATCAGCTCCTGTTTTTGTTAGTGCGGTATCTAATGAACCACTGCATCTAGAGTCTTCAAATTTGGTGTCAGACTTCAATGGGGGTCAAATTTGTGCTAAATACTTGTGTCTTGACTCATGCTTTTAAAAGCTATAAGAAGGAAGCTTTAGGCAAGTGATTATTTCAGTAGCATCGAACTGAACTGTTTTAGCAAGAGGTAATGTTGAGGATAAGATAAACTACAGTGTGGGTGTCAGACTATCTGTACCTCTAGGTAGACATGTGCTAACCAGGCTTGGGTTCTTCATCTCCTACTGTATTTCTACAAATGGGTGTTGTAGTTGGATGCACACAGATATTAACAAACATTAACAATGTTGATGGATTGTGTCAAGATTGTGTTTGTGAAATTTGATGTTTTGATTTCATTAGTGTTTTTAACCCTTTTATTTTGTAAACCCTGATTATAAATGGTGACCAAAGTGATTGTTACCTATCATACTTTGTAATTTATCCTCATTCATTCATTCTTTCATTAAAAGGATGACAATTTCTTAAATTCATTTATTCATTCATTCATCAACTAGATGACAATTTCTTGAATTCAGCCATTCATTCATTCATAAATTCATTCATTCATTATCCTGACATTGAAAGTTCCCTCCATTCATATATTCATTGTGACAGTTTCCCTTCTTCATTAATTTTGACATTTTCATCTTTCATCTATTCATATTAATGCCAACTCATTCATTGCCTAATACTTCAACCTAAAACTACTCAGTGTCGGGAACATATTGAAGTAATAAGGAGGATGTCAGGCAGGGCACCAATGTAATAAGATCCAAGTACATGTCAATCATGAAGTGTCAAGGACATTTTTCCAATATGCAGCATCTACACAAGCTTCTCTAATGTCTTGGTGAGATAGGCAGGGTATCAATGTAGGAGTTGCTAGTCCGAGTTTGATCCCAGTTGTATGTTGGTGACAGGGTGACACCGGCGGGACATATAGAGGACGACGGTGACTTCAGCGACTTCTACGCCATTCCTAACGACGGCTCCGTCAACCCAGTGGAACACAAGATAATGCAGGAACATCAAGATGAGGTGAGGGGTTCGTTTGTGAAACAATGCTACCATTTGTAGGGTATTCTTATTGAACACTAGATGCTATAAGAAGCTCAGTCAAGACGAGGTGAGGGGTTCATTAGAAGTAAAACAATTTACCATTTGTAGGGTATTCTTATTGAACACTAGATACTATAAGAAGCTCAGTCAAGACGAGGTGAGGGGTTCATTAGAAGTAAAACAATTTACCATTTGTAGGGTATTCTTATTGAACACTAGATGCTATAAGAAGTTCAGGCAAGGTGAGGTCGAGGGATTCTTAAAATTTATCGAAATTCTGAAGCACTGATTCTGTCATCCCAGGATTGACCGCAATCGGTAGAGATGATGAGGTGAGTGGTTGATTTGTTTTAAGTAGAACAATTTTTGCATTTGTAAGCTATTCTTATTGTACACAAGATACTATAAGAAGCTCAGGCAAGATGAGACCAAGGCATTCTAGAAATTATAGAAATTCTGAAGCACTGATTCTGTCATTGACCGCAATCGGTAGTGATGACCTTACCAGATCAGATCAGACTTGACCCAGATTACGTAGACATGTTTACATTTGATGGTGGATGGTGATTTATAGTATTGTGGTGATGTCTTTGTGCTGTTTCTCGGACAATTAAATCACCTTAACCCGTTTTAAAACAGAATTTTATTATTTTCTGCAATTTTATTAAAGTTTGGAGAACAATATTCTTTACAGTCGCCATTTCGATTGAAATCACACTTATCATGGGACTACAGGAAAGTTGCTCCAAATCCATCACTTTCACATGCACTGTTTCACAGCAGTATTGAATAACATGTCAATGTTTTACAACTGCAGTATCTTCAACAAGAGTGTTATAAAAATACTTTTTGACTGGGTCATCACGGCTTATGTAAATCATTATGGCGATGTTTGATGACTTTTGAATTGATTATTTCCAGGAACTTGCAAGGTTGTTACAGGACCAAGAACACAAGGTAAGAACATGTTAGGGTGAAGGAACAATGAATTCATTATAGATTTGTTGTAATCATTCGCCTTTACATTTTCCATTAATGTTTCTAAACAAATTGTTTTTAGACTTGTATTAACATGATACATACCTTTTTAGACCGGTCAATAAAAAGAGAAAACTACTTGTGGTTTATGAATTAAGATTATTTTTGTAAGGTTAATGGTTTAAGTTTGGGTTTGGTTTGAATAAAGCTTAGGGTTGGAGAGGATAAGGATTAAGATAAGGATTCATTCTTGTTCAGTGCTTTCGGTTCGAATTTATTTCAATTCAGAAGTTGGAGATAGAGTCATTATAGATTTAGAGTTATTGAATTGGGTATGTTTGGATCTGGCTAGAGTCATGGAGTTAAGTTACACTAAACAGATAAATAAATATATATATCATGAACTGTTTCAGAGGACGAAAGCGGAGGTTGACCGAAGGAAGTTGCGTCAGATCGAAGTCCAGGATGAACAACTCGCCCGCGTGATTCAAGAACAGGAGAAGTTGAAAGCCAAGAAGCTGAAACAACGACGGCATCAACTGCGTGAACAACAGCGCCAACAGCAGGTCAGTGTTAAGAGATGGTTTTGTTGCAGGTCAGTGTTAGGGGTTCAGATCGGGTTGTTGAGGTGTATTTTTAGGCTTCATGATAATGTCAGGTTTTGTGTTTGAGTTACGATGGGAGTAATGTTTGTGAACTTCTTTGGGGTTCTTGAAATATTAACTATGCTCTGTTTTGCCAACGGTAACAATGCAATACTGGAAGTATGAACCTGTAAATCCCATTGCAGTTTGATGTGCATAATTGCAACGCAACCTTTCTGTATCTGTAAATAAAGCTTACATTGAAGAATTTAAGGAATCACTTAAAACCTTTATACCCACAAATGCATTGATTCAAATCCACAGATGGCACAAGAAGCCATGGCATCAGGTATGGACATGTCCGCAGCGATGGAAATGGCCGACCCGTCCCAGCTGAACGGTCAGTCGCCCGGTTACCGTTACCGTAGAGACAGCTACACCCGGTCCATCAGCAACAGCACCCCGTCTCAAGAGTCCCTCCCACACCACGCCCTGGGTCGACACACCTCCTCGCCACCCTCCCTCCCCCCGCGGGAACCCCCCTCCTACGAGACCCACAAGCGGATACAGGAGCAGAACGCGCGGGTCTTACAGGTGGGTGGTGGTTATAGGACAGTGAAGGAGTAATAAATTACAGTTATAGATCCATGATGAGTTCAATACCTGTTTCAAAGACACGAGGACCAAGTCTCATGTTGTTGACTTTTAGAACAGATATTGACCAAATTCACTGATATCTTATTTCACTGATAGATCAGAGTATCTTAATCTTAATCATATAGTATATTGATATAGTTCATATTCTTGTACATCCAACTCACAACTACTAACCTAATCATTACAATTTGATCAAATTTCATTTGGAGATACAAAATCATATGAAGGTGTGTCATGAATAACAATTCTGAAAATGTTTTTGTAAAATTTTGCCTTTTTTTGCAAAAGATGTGGACTCTGAATGAATGAATTGAATAACATAAGTAAAAGCTATACATATTGTGCCATTTGCAGGTGATATAGCTCGACCATGTCAGCTGCTTGTTTTTTACTTTTTTCAAATAATTTATGATGTCAGTGTTTTGATAAAATCGGGTAGAAAGAATTAGTTCCCTGTATTCATGCTCACTCTTGTTCACACAGACCCTCCCCTCGGGGGACATATCAGGTGAAGATGTCGGGGAGGTAGAACGCTGGTTGGCCGAGTCATCGCCCCATCACGTGCCTTCAGGTCACCACAGACGTCAAAGGTTACCAGATGACCGCATGGCGCCCTCACCCTCGCCTCCAGGCAGTTACCATAGCGATGATGATGGAAGCAGGTTTGTTGAGATACATCAGTTTCTTAATAACTTTCAAAGTTTCATTTAGTTGATTGATAACTAATACCTGTAATATAAATTATTACATGCCATGACCATTCTGTTTCTTTTCAGATCTTTTAGTCCTGAAAGATCTGTGGGTTCTGGACATGCAGTTAATGTTCCGACGCAGTTCAACATCGCAGCGGCCATCGATCCGACGTACAAGCGGCGACAACAGGAGATTCACCAGATAGACCAAACCGAAGTCAAAGCTCAGATTCCTATATCCAGGTCTCTCCCTCTCAGTGATGGTGAGTTGTGTAACCAGTTGTCTAGATAATAGTATCACATTTAGATACCAATATCCAGGTCATTCAGTGATGGTAAGTTGTGTTAGGAGTTGTCAAGATAATAGTATCAAATTTAGATACCCATACCCAGGTCATTCAGTGATGGTGAGTTGTGTAACCAGTTGTCAAGATAATAGTACTTTTGTTCGGTTGATAATAATTTTGAAGTGTAATTCTGGTGTGATGACTGGCTTTTCAAAGCCCAAGGACCATTTAAGATGTCTTTGGTAAATTACTTTTTTGAGTTTTTCTGATAATTTTTTTGTTCACTTTTGATAAACAACTTCAATATAACACAGAACTTATCATGAATATCAGAAAAACAAATTTTAATCATGAATAAAAGATTTAGACAGAGAAATAATGTTACTCAGTGAGGAGTAAGTGTAATGTTGTTTTCTGACGCTTTGACAATATTCAGAGCAGTCAACAACATATTTGATTCTGAGAAAAGAATATATTTTTTTGTCTGATCTTCATGTGGTATTTAAACATCAGGGTATTTTTTGTGGAAATGAAATTAGCTTGTGTGCTTTTGTTTATCAAGTTGTCAAATAGAAATCAACAAGATGTCACTCCCAGTAACATGTTTCAATTTGGTTGTGTTATAATCATGTATTAAAAGCTTTATATGCATTAACTGAAATTATGTCTTGAATATCGCTTCCACATTAAAGACCCTGATAGGACTGCCCCTTTAACATAATTACTACCAAAAACTCGCCATGCTTCTAATAAAGCTTCATACGTATGGGTGAAACGATACGCTTGAGGTTCGGTTCGGTACGTATTGCGGTACAGAACCCTCGGTTCCGTACATTTTTGGTTCGGTACAAAACCAAGAATGTCCGTCGCCATTTTGATTACCTTTGAACGAGATCTCACGATATCAAGTCATTCAAACACTTTCGTTTATATTAGGCAATCACGAAGTCATTCACACACTATTGTTGTAGAGAATAAAAGGTCCTATTTGATTGTTTGAATGAAGTATGCATTCGATATATGTACCGAAAATTCAAGTTAATGTACCGTGTACCGAACCGAAAGCAAAATACCGCGGTTCAACTACAGTAGTTGTGAACCGTTTCACCCTTACATACTAGTTGTCATGGTTTACGTTTTCATGTCCTAACTATTATCCTTGTTCAGAATTTCAATAATTGATTTTCATTATCCCCAGCTAGTTTTCCATCAATCAGCTGTGTGAGTTAAAACAACTATCCTCATTTACATTATCTATGTTCATCTTACTTTACCAGTGGCATTATGAAGTACATTGTTCACTCATACAGGTCATAACAGATTTATAGATTTAATCATGTATAGAGCTATGAAAGGGACCTCATCGAATGAATACACTCAGAAAGCTATGTACCAGAGGAACACACAAGGGTTTGACCTAGAATCTCTCCCATTATTTTCTCCAAAAAAATAGCACACTAGTGACTAACCTAAAATGGGACGTCAAATAAACCTTGAGCAATAGAGCTAAAGAAAAAGGAATCCTGTACGATAACTTTTTTAACAAATCGTTATACAACCAGAGCTTCACTACTAACTGGGTACTGACCATGTAACTTGCACACTAAGGATGGACCTAGAAAAAGATTTGCCTCATACTCCCTCAATGGCCAATACCCCCTGAACGACCAAGCTAGGCTTCTGTCTACACTAAAGCTTCACAACTAACCAGGTACTGACAATGTATCTTGCACCCTAGGGATGGACCTACAAATTTCCTCAAATAACCTCATACTCCCCCAATACCCCCTGAACAACCCAGCTAGGCTTCTGCGTACTCTAAAGCTTCACAACTAACCAGGTACTGACAATGTAACTTGCACCCTAGGGATGGACCTACAAATTTCCTCAAATAACCTCATACTCCCCCAATACCCCCTGAACAACCCAGCTAGGCTTCTGCGTACTCTAAAGCTTCACAACTAACCGGGTACTGACCATGTAACTTGCACCCTAGGGATGGACGTTGAGTGGGACCCAAGTCTGCGCGGCAGTCTGCGCCGACCTAAAGGTCATTGGAATGCCATGACGGGCAACTACACAGGTACAAGTCCTCCCTCGCTCCCCACTACCTCCTGCCATGCATGTCAGGGAATGAAATTACTCCTGTTCGGGTACTAGCCATTTGGACTAGTACATTCCTGTGAGCACTAGTCCAAACATATTCTGACTAGCCAAATACACCAATATAATCGTATTTTCTTTAAATTCAACTAGTCCTTCGGACTACCAATGATTGCCCTCTACTAGCCCAGCATCATTTTCACTAGCCATGGGCTACCGGGCTAGTGCTAATTTCGAACCCTGCATGTGCATTCTTGGGCATGTGATGATGATGACTCCTGTGCATGTGAAACTGATGCTTGAATGTCCATTTATGTGAAAATGGTGCTTGCATGTGCATTATTTTGCATCTGAAACTGTTGTTTGCATGTTCATTCATTTGAAACTATTAAATGCATGTTCATTAATATGCACATGAAATCTGGTGCATGCATATAATTCTTGCCTCTAACCTCTATAACATGTAGTCATGTATCCTGTAGATATATATGTAGATGCATGTGCATTCATGACTAGTAAATGCATGTATGTTCAGGAATCATGTTAAGATAATGTCTCTCGATGGATTTTCATCTGAAAGTATCCCTTAAATTTGTACCTTTTCAATATCAAAGTTTATTCATATCTCTGCACATGCATTCATTTAGTAGTATATGCATGTGCAAGTTCATGCACGTGCATTGTCTCATTCATCCCTCCCTGTAGTAGCCCTGATTCTCACATGACATCCCTCACTGCACTTGCATTTATTTCTTACTTCTATTTTCTTTTAATTATCAGATTATGAGGGTCATTCAAAGTGAACCTATTTTCATTTTGAAGACTATCTATTGATACATTTTCTGATTGTTGGATGTCAATGTTATGCATGTTTATGACTAGTTATAATCAGTGAAACTATAGCCTTGTTGTATTCAGATAGTTTGCCTCAGTTAGGTTCCTGAATAATGAACATGGCAAATTTAAAAACATGGCATGCTACCTCTCTGCCATACAAGACATTTGGCTTGAGATATATATAAGGGAGCTCAAGAAATAAATTTGCCAGAAACAAGATGAAGGTCATGACACCGATCACTGCATCATAACCCAACGATATTATATGATTATAACAACTAGGATAACTAAGCATTGTCTTTAACTTCCATTTAGAAACTTTGAGCCTGTGTAAAATTACTAGTTTTGTATGAGTATTAATCATCACCTGTTAAAATAAAGTTTGTGCTTTCCTCTCCGACAGACTCTACGGGAACCACGAGCACCCTGGGTAGAATGGAAGAGGAACCGGGACCGGATGGACCTGTCATGTCTCCATGGCAACCAGTCCAAGGTCAGAAGAGGTCAACCCTGGACAAGACGCGTAAACCAAAACGTCAGAGTCAGCCACCCGTAGCAAAGAAGGATTCTAGAGGGAGCTGCAAACAGCAGTAGATGTTCTTGAAATAACCTTCAGCTGCTTAGTACATTAGAAATACTCATGTGAACAGTTACAAGCAGAGATTCTTGCTGAGCTGCATACAGAACTCTTCTGATTACTTTCTCTGACATCTTTGCAAGAACTCATCTTATGTTACCAGTTTTGAACTGAGATTCTTGGTTACCCACAAACGGAACTCTGATGTCCTTTGAGATCATTGAAACTTCTCATCTGATGTGAACAGTTGTAAACTGAGCTACTGTCCACAGTGGAATGACAAACTCTATAGATGTCCCTCGACTTAGTTCATAGGATATACTCTGTCCAACTTCATCTGATGTGAATAGTTATGTACAGACATATTTTCTTTGCTTGCAGCAGAAGTAACAGAGAAACTCTCTAAGACCTTTACCTTGCAGTTGTGTACAGAAATGCCTGTATAGCTACAAACAATAGTAGATTGAGAAGTTCCCCAGTCGCCTTCCTTTATTTCGAGCATAGGAAACAGTTATAAAAGAGGTTCTTGCTAGAAACAGTAGTTTGAGAAACTTCACTTGTCCTGCTGAGAGCATTGGAACTACTCTCTTGACCTTCATCTTGTGGGAAGGAGATGGAATACTGATAATTGGTGTCCTGACAGTGGTTTTGTTTGAGCAGTTGTTAACAGTTGAGAGAAGATATTCTTCATGTCCTTCTATTACTTAGAGCAAATGAGATACTCTTTTGTCCAATGTGAAAAGTAATTGCAGAGATAATGTTGGTGTTAAGAAGAGATATGTGCTGAACTTGAGCCTTGATATGGCTGCAAGGTGAAGTTTGGTGTTATGGTGAAGAGTTTTGCAAACATCAGTAACAGGAGAGGATCTATACTTATTCATCTGTTGCTCAGAACATCTGAATGAACTTCATTGGAACTTTGCTGTCAACTTAAATCTGATAACTACATAATAGTTTACATTGATTGTTCTTGACAAATTTGTTTTACTGACCCTGATGGAAATACTTCTCTTTTATGTACATTTGAGGGTAACTATTATATAAATAAGGAATTTATTTGTACCATCTAGAAATTGAAACTTTTGAACAGGAATGTACTTTGAGATTGTTGATGTATTTTGACAACTGGAAATGAATCTTAAGAAATGAAATATCTTGGGAGCTGGAAACATTTACACCTGATTATGATCTTTACTACTGGAGATGTATCCTGAAAACAACAAGCACCTGCCTTATGTCTCTGCAATACTTACCTTTCTCACGTTTATATCTGGTTATTGTACCTACGTACCATCATCTGGTGTGCCTATGTTTGGATCTTACTGCGCCATCTTCACTTTTCTACTTTGCTGATGAATGTTTTGTACTTTATTCATCACTGCTGTCAAAATATACCGGTCAACTGTCTCCCATCAAGTGCAGGCCAATTTAATTTTCACACTGTCAATTGAAATATTCATGTCTTTTATGTTGCTGGTTAACATTTTGAATAAGGCCTGTATTTGATTTTGATAAGGCCTGTTTAGAATTCGGAATATTTTGATATTGTCCATATTTGTAATTTTGTTACTTAAAGAAAGGTTTAATCTTTAGTTTGAATTCACCCAAGTTTCCAGGTTCATAATAGAGAAATAGACATGCACATCAGTCTATATGCTGCTCACTCTAACGTCTTCATTTCTACCTACAAAGGTGAAAATGTTTCTGTTTGATATTGTATTTTTAACACCTTCCCATGTAGATGTTTGGTTCAATATTCATGGTTGTAATCTTCTTACCGAAGACCACAGATTCCAGTTATCACTTCCATGTACCCTGTCTTGACCGTCTCTTGTATTCTAAGAAGCTGACATTGCTCCCATCACTTTTATTCATGGTTGTCACTTTCGACCAAAAATCATAGATTCCAGTTAACCTGACTTGCTCCGGTATTCTAAGAAGCAGATTGCTCAGACCATAGATTAAAATTATCACTGTACCCCACCATAGGGAGATTCAGAAGAGATTTATGAAATTCCAACCACACCACAAACAAATTTAAAAATTGCTAGTAAAAAGGATGGTTCAAAACTTCAATTATTATACTCCTTTTCAATATGTGACCCCAAATCTCCCAATTTGGACAATTTTGTCACTGTTGACCGGTACTTTTCTTCAGTTTTCTGAAATCTTATATCTCAGTTGATTGTACGAATGTTATTTTTAAGGTTATAGGCTTTACCTCATAACATTTCAAAAGGGCCGATTACACAAGTAATATTGTATGTGGTATGATGACCTACTGGTGATGCAGGGGTTGGAAAGGAGGATCCCCACTAAGTTAAGCTGAACCTCAATTTTATCTTTGCATGATACATAACCAAGGTGACATCACATATTGTTATTGCTCCATTTTGTGTACTGATATTTGCATTGCAGAAGACTCTAGTGTACTGTTAACCTTGCATCAAGGAAAATCCATGTGTCATGTTGTGTACCAGTGTTAGTGTTCAACCAACCGTCCAACTGAACATCCAGCTCATATAAGGTTGTGAGGTACACACACTTTAACATCAAGGAACTCCGAGCCACAACATCACGGCACTCCGAGCCACAACATCACAGAACTCTGAGCATCCCTTCATAGAGCATGTAACACCATTCTTCAACAACATCTGGAAACAACGAGGGAACGGAACACAAAGCCTTCAGTAAAGATGAAGGGTATTATTGCATCCGCTCCATGATATTGAAATTAACTAGGAGAATAACTTGTCTGCGTTTTCTCAAATTGTTCACATTTTACAGAGATTGCTATTTCATTATTATAGTAACAATTATATCATTTGAATGTCTTATAGACTTAGTACTGCAATCAAAACATCTTTCAATTTCTGAATGTAGCAAGCTCTAAAATATTATATTTCAGTTAATTTGCAAAAAAAGAGGGATCAGAGACTGTTACCAGCCAGGACATTAAGTCACTGGCCTCTTAACAGGCATTTTGCTTTGTAAGTTATTGACTTAACTTTCAAGCTTGAAGTTCAACCCAAACACTTTATTAACCCTATGGGAGCCAATGCTGTGTCAGGCTACATTGATGCTTTGTTATAACCTGAGTTTGTTCAACACCCAGCTCAGCCAAGGTCAGCTCAAAAAGTGTTGCAGACTCTTGACAATAGAATAATGTTTAGAAAAAAGCCTTGGCTAACAAAACAGTGGACCAACCTTTATGCTTATCGATATATTTATTGTGCATTTTTGGCATTCTTCAAGCTTTATCTATTACAAATATATAATTCATATGCTTTAAACACAACTAAGGTTTTACTTAAAATGTTCAATATTTTCATTTTGTGCAATAACTGTGTATTCTCCTCATTTACATTGGGTCGCTTCAGTCAAGAATTGATAACAGATTTATCACAGCAGCTGTTCATGAAGTAATACAAGCAACTTGAAAATTGTATATCACCCATAGTAGTTTATGATGGGATATAAGTGGTGAGAAACTGAATCACTCTTGCTCATCACCGATTCAAATAGTGATTGATACATGATGTCAAATTGTACACATATTCAATGTTATGTTACTGTACATATCTTTACATTGAGTGATTGAGTATTGGTCAAGATAAGACATTTCAGAGATAGTACAATACCATTCAGCTCCTTAAAGGCACTGTACCACCTGTTTTTAGGTTTATTTGTTTAAATGTTCCACAACAGATTAGTTTATACAATATATATTTTCTCTAGATGATAGTGTGGCTTGTCAAGTTAAAATTGAAAATGGCCATTTTGTGAACACTTTTAAATCATTTATGGACTTTGCCATGACCATTTGAGAAATCTTGAATACAAATTAATCACTTGCAATAATTAATTTTTTGTCTCAAACCTTCATAAACTAAAATGAAAAGAATATTAAGTAGATAGTAAATATGTTTTCCTATTTGTGAGATCCTTTTCGTTTGCCTAAGAAAACATGCTATGATGCCTTTAAGAGAACATGAATAGAAGATCAGTTTTCTGTTTCCACCAGCTCTTATCAATGTCATTTTCACATCTCTTTATCACTTATCCTACCATTTTGATATATGTTTATGATAATGTATTGAATATTTATGATCACTATGATATATGTTGACATTTTGTACATAATTTTACAACACTTTTTCTAATGTATGCAATTTTGTATATACCATCCTATAGTTGATATTATGCTCAATATTATAGATTTTCACTTACCTGTTCTAGAAGACAAATTTACTTGTCATAACAAATAGCCTTCTGCAACTGGACACTGTTCCATATGTTTCTGTTGAAAACACAACCTGCAAACTTGATTCTTATACTTTTTTCAGAAAGATAGAATATCAAACTTTCAAATGAAGTCCATAAAATCTGAAAATATTTGGAATTATGTTTGAAAAATTCTATTTATTATCAACCAAAGATAGAACTCAAATAGGGAATTGTTACAGAAAATAATTTTGGGACCGAAGGAACATAGTGTTTCTTTAAGCATTGCATTAATTCTGCATCCATTAGAACTACTTATATTGAGGTTTGTCCGAGTGACTTGTGTTAACTTCCTGTTCTGATGTAAATATCCATCCTTACTTTATATCAAGTACCATATTTATTGTTGTCTCCAAAGGGCCAAAATCATCAGAAATAAGCAAACGTCTCAAACATATTACCAATTTGTAGAAACGGTTTTACGATTGTTTATGACAAAGTTGTTATTGTTGGTGATATCGGTTGTTAAGTGTTTGTCCTGTTTAAGCTAAGTTTGACTGTTTGTCTCAAAGTAAGATATAAGTACGGTAAGGGCAATGTGTCGCTGGTTATTTAAGTTTTGAGTCTTATTGTTAAATATAATCATCACACATATTTTAAAAGATTTTCCAATGTTACCACCTAATTTTGAAACATTTGAAAAGTGACAATATATTCAACACACTATAATATTGTGTTTGAATTATGTTGCTTGCAAGAATACTGCATGTTTTGACAACTTTTATAAACTGTTATTGCCTAAGGTTGAAGATAGGAACGAACTGATGCTGAAGAAGCGATGACTTCAAAATTTCAAAAAGTTTCGAAACGATGCTTCACAACATCAATGTCATCATGTTTAGTAGTTCTAATAAATATTTTTAAAGATAAGTTACTAAATATTTTGGTCGGTTTAACTAGAAAGTTTGGATTTTTGTTACGTGATAGAATCATATACTTCTATAT
Source organism: Steromphala cineraria (assembly GCA_916613615.1). NCBI lineage: Eukaryota > Metazoa > Mollusca > Gastropoda > Trochida > Trochidae > Steromphala > Steromphala cineraria. Next base: position 5,800,059 of record OU744732.1, on the reverse strand, counting down.
TTGTAAAGCATTAAGCCTATGGTCTATGAACGTTTTAGCCTCGACCTGTTAGTTGACAGATCACTGAAGTCCCGATGTATATATGTCCATATATATATATTGCACTGCACAAGGGAAGGTGTATAGATATATGTAGGCATAATACTCAGTTTGTTTTCATAGTATTTTCTTGTTTCCAAGTTTTTGTATACTAACCTTTTGAATTAACATCTTCTTCAAGTGAAAATGTTTGCATTAGTCAGAGTGAGATTATCATTGTTTTGTCATTATAGATTAAAACTTAAACTGAGTGACTTTCTGAACTTTTTAAGCTAGAAAATCAAGTCTCATTTTTCAAAATGATAAGAAAAATATTCCTAAGTTTGTTTGATGTAGTCTCAGGGTGACACTTCTATGGTTTGGTGCTCATTAAATGTTGTTTCTTTTCTTTTTGATTTTGTCAAGAGGTTTTCATTTTCATTTTTTTGAGATCATGATAGCAAGAGTAAAGCAATGGGTTTGTAGGTCATTCAGCTTAGATCTCTTGTAACATCAACCATATGAGAAGATCAATTTAATATCTTCAGTCACCTTTGATCCACTCATTACGATCCTACGCTCATGAATACATAGTAGATTGCTCTGAGAAATATGTTAATTATTGAAGAAATTAAATCGTTTTCTATTAACCCTTTTCTTTAACTAAGGCTTTACTTTTTGGGGCTATCTTTCTTCTCACTGTTAGCTTTCTTTGGATGTGGTGAAAAACCAATATGTTTATATGATCAAAGTTTATGATTTTCTTGTTAAAATGGGGCAAAAACATTGTTGATAAAAATGTTCTTAGTTCTGACAGCTGTTTATTTCACAGATACAATAAGCTATTTTGCCAGCAATCTTGAACACAAGACTAATTGTACAACTATGTGTCTCTTGAAGTGTACAGACATGAAATATATTGCTAAGTTAAACTTTCTTGACTGATATTCTCAATGTTTTAGTTTACATGGACAATACAATCAGGGCAGTCGTTGTGGGGACAAACGTTGAGGCGATTTTGGTCAATTTCGGCATATTAGATTTAAACCAATAAAATAGCTTCTCTCTAGCAATAGTTATACCCTATGACTGTTGTGTTAAAGATGTTATTCTTTAGCCTCCTCACACAAAGGTATTTCATTGGCTAATGGCTAAAATTTTACACCCTGAACCATGAAAAAGCAACTGTCAAGTATTTGACATGATAGACATCAGGATATATTGTAGGAGCTTTGAGATAGAAAATGCTGATGTTGCTATTTTTCATCTTTTATGCCATTTTCCTGTTATAAGTAGTGTGTAAGTACAAATCTCCAAGAAGTGGCATTAATCCTGCAACAGAATAAATGCTCAAAAAAGAGTTGCTTCAAAGTTTGTCAACACAGAATAACCATTGATATACTGTTCCTTTAAGATTGTCCTACAAGTTTAAACCTGGCTGAGGGTTCCAATATCATTAAAATCAGACTAAAATTATCTCTCATCTCTTGCTTTAAACACTCAGGGATGAGGGATAATTTCGCTCTGACTTCAATGAGACTGAGAGTCCAAGTTTCTTACTTTGTAAGCAATAGGTTCGTGTTTGTTGATATTCTATGTGTGAAACTTCACCAACAATTCACTCTAGTTTGTACCATAATATACATACTTCACCAATAGTTCATGACTTGACTATGTGTAATTTATTTTCCAAATGAAATATATTCAGATATTATGAAAGTTGAGTTGTTTGTCATCTTTTGATTTCTTATTTACCATATTTCCTCTAATAAGCGCCTCGTTTAATAAGTGCCGGATGCCAAGGGTAGTTGAGAAAATAACATCCTGTCTCAAAATCAGGGCCGGATGTCAAAGGTAGTTGAGAAAATAAGTGCAAGATGTCAAGGGGATCTAATAAGCACTTGGCCTCTTAACAAAAGCTGCATCTAGAACATTAATTAGGTCTCCATTGGTTAACATTGTACATATTATGAAAACATTGAGGTCCAATCACAAAGAATATTTTTCTATTAAAGAAATAAGTGCCAGGACTCAAAAAGCGCCAGACCCTAATACCGGTAATCACTTTTTGCCATGGGGTTCTAAAAACAGTAACAGCCATGCCCTCAGGAGAGGTATGTGTATTGCCCTTCATTGAGGCTATTTTAGTCAATTATTCAAACATTAGCCCAAGCTCAAGTTTACAGGTGAAACATGATTGGTTCTAATCAAATCCTATTTTAAATAAGCAATTTGTGAAAAGGAAAGAATCAATCTTTGCAAGTGTAAAGGAAATATGACTTTCAGAAGCTACAAGATTCATGCAGAGCTTCACATTACCTGCCTTGGTTAATCACCACAATAGGAACATTACAAATATGAAACATTTTCAGCACTTATTTTTTCTGATGAAATACAGCATAGTATATATATGCCGAATTTGTTTAAAGGTCCATGTCACGGTTAAATCTTCAGGGTTGAATCGTCAAAATTATAATGAATCACTTGACATCACAGAACAAAGCATTTAGAATATTTAAAATTAATCTATCCTAAAAATCGTTCATTTTGAGATAAATGCTGAAAATATCATGTAACCCAAGGTTTAAGACAAAAGGTAACTGGTGACCGCAGCATATCATATAGATCTACATACATCTTCAAAACAACTATTTTTTCACATCGAACCCGTCGTCAAGCAACAGGATCAACGAGTCCAATTAGCCACTAGAAAGCATGGTACCCTGATTGATTCAAGATGGCCCCTGTGTTGCACTGTCAATGCCCTCCTAACTGAAAAATACTATGAAAGCCACCGGAATTAACCATCTTTTTGTTAATCCAGGTCCTTACCTTTCCCATATCCTGTTGCATTTAAGATGACCCTGTTAAATGATAGAACAATAATACCAACAGTGATTAAATTTGTAACTCAACATGAACCTGCTGCAGGAACTGATAAATGTCCACCAGTATGCTTGGTTCTATAACATGTAAACAGAAGGATTACTTGCTCTCAAGGCTTAAACAAACAACTCACTTGAATCATTTCGTATTATTTTCCTTTTGCCCTTCTATATTCAAGATATTCCCTAACTGAAAACCAATAAGCAACACTTACAAGCGTCCGATAGCATAATAGATTTGCTGATTACCCAACGACAAAGTTAAGATCCACTCACAACTCCTATAAAGAAAACACTAATCCCTTCAGTAGTCCTGCTGATTCTTTGATAAGTGCACAGATACGATCCACTTGAACTGAACACTATCAGTAATACACTATGCAGCAACAAACATCTTCATGACTCTTTTCATCATGGACACCACCAACACTCAAGAACGACCCTAACCGTGTTTGAACCACATCCCTTAGAAGACTTTCAAGGCACCGTCAACGTCACATCAGAGCTCAGTCTAACCACTTGAAGACGTTCTTCAGTTTTCAAGAATCAAGTCCTATCCTAAGTCAGGATGAAAGAAAACACGCAAACACTCAAGAAGGTCCAGAAGCACGCCAGATCCGAGACGAGACCTCCCGAGCTACTCTCAAGCTCCTGGGGACCGTTGCAGTAGTCCTGACGACACAGAGTGATGCACAGGAGTTGTCCGGAGAAGATAGAACATGTCGTTTGGTTGGTGGGACTAAGATGGCGGAACAGTTTGACCTCGTTGAAGGAAAAGGTGTACCCGTCACTGCAGCTTCTGATGATCGACTTCATCACACCTGCAATAGGGGGAGTTGGATTTTGTTTCATACTTCTTGTTCAGGTTGCAAGTGCAAGATCATTCATATACATATCTGTCCATCTCGATAGCTTCTATGAAGCAAGTGATCTGTCAGAACCCTACAATTCATTAATCGTTATATCACTTCATTATTTACATGCTGTTAAGAAGTTCTGCAATTACAGATCATATAGCCACTTGGTGCATATGTATTGTTAATGAAATGACCGTCCGATTCGAGGGTCTCAATGACTCATATTTCTTCGTTGATACCTAAAGTGTGCAGGTGTTAGTAGTACATTGCTGTAGGCAATATTTCAGCCTTTTAGAACATGGATGGTGCCATATTTTAGGGAGAAAGGGGATCGAAAGGTTGTGAAAACAGACGGACAGAAAAGCGCGCATTTGAGAGAAAGACCGCATGTTTCTAAACAACGCAAATATATTCTGGCTTCTAAAAGACAACATGTCCGGCTTGAATTACCCAACCAGGAGCATGAAAGCTACTGCTGGCACAGCTCTCGGGGTTTCTGTATTACACAAATCATGCTGCAACTAGGAGCATGAAAGCTACTGCTGGTATAGGGTTTCTACGATATACAAATCATGCTGCTACTAGGCGCTCATGAAAATGGACCTCACCCTCCGACTCGACGGTCTCTATGACGCACATGGTCTGGTTGATCTCCAGATCACAGTCCTTGCTGTATACTCCCTCGTACTCAACTCTCGTCGTCACCAGACCCTCCACGTCCTTCACACAGGGGGTCGAGTTCACTGTGCCTGCACATGCGTAGCAGTACAGACCATCTGGAGCAGAATTTGAGCATCAATATAAATTGTAATATATCTTTTACATTTTTAGCTCATCAGGACTAAAAGTCCAGATGGGCTTATTGCATGGCCCTTCGTCCAGCGTCCGTCCGGCGTCCGTCCGTCCGGCCGTAAACTTTTGACACTTTCGACTTCTCCTCATGAACCATACATATTAGAGAGCTGAAATTTTGTGTACAGGTACCTTAGCATATGGAGATTCTAATTTGTAACTTTGGTTACCCTGTGACCCCAAATAGGGTCAAAGGGTCACAACCTTAAAAAACTATGTTCATCTTCTTCTCAAGTTCCAAAAGGTCTAAAGAGCTGAAATTATATGTGCAGACTCCTTGGCCAAAGGGGATTCTAAATTGTAGATTTCGTGACCCCATGACCCCAAATAGGGTCACAGGGGTCACAACCTTAAAAACTTATTTTCATCATAGTCTTTAGCTCCTAAAGGTCTATTGAGCTGAAAGACTGCATGTAGACTCCTTGGCCAATTGGGATTCTAAACTGTAGGTTTCGTGACCCCACGACCCCAAATAGGGTCACAGGGGTCACAATCTTAAAAACCTATTTTTCTCCATTAGATGACAGTCTATGGCAAATTTATTTCTCCTTGGATATTTTAGTGTGGACTTCTTTCACTGTCTGATATTGGCGATCTAGAAAGTGTTGAATAATAATAAATCTTTTGGGTAAGGAAATTTATTCCGAAATCGTTACATTTGTTTTGTCATTTTTTATAGGTTTTCTTGCAATAGGTAACATCAGTTTCATGTTTAGCTCATCTGGCCTGTATAAAGCAAACTTGATATGATGCCTGATGAGCTACAGAGCCAATGGCTCTATTTTTTACAAGTTTAAATTAATATGAGAAATAACGGGTTATATCGCTGATTACGGCCAAATTTTAAATGTACTGCCTCTTTTTCGCGTGATTTATAACTAAAGAACCAAGGGTTTAGGTTTTGCACGCTCATAGTATTTTAAAAGTAGGCATAGCGCATTCAGGGATATTTCGATACCTTATTGCGAAGTGCCTCTTCCAACTTACGTCGAATGATATCATTGGGATTCTTGAGAAGGTATTGCCAGTGTTCAACTTTGCTGAGGAAACTACAGATAACTGAACACTTGACACTCCCATCGATACATTAATACATTTAGAAACGTACTAAAGGGGCCCCGTCACAACATTTGCGACACTGATTGTGAATATAAAGACGTATTTTGGAGCTAGGATATGTGGTGACAACTGAATTAAAGTTTGTTATCTTTCAAACCATAACACTAAAATAACTATGAGTTTCATTTTTATATTTAAAAACAAATTGAATAAAAGAATGCCACCATTCCAAGTATTCAAAAACGAAATGCGTGACTATTATTTACTTACTAAATGTTCAGCGATCATTGAGTGTAATATTAGCCTTTTCTATAAATTTTGGTCAACTTGCCATAATCTATTCACGTAAATTTGACTATTTGCCATACTGTACTTATGTGATTTTTCATTATTAATGCTGTACCGGAATGTCATCTGTTGATTTAAAAAAAACACTGTAAAATGCTTTGAAAAAAAAAGTTTTAAAAAAAAATGAGTTTCATTTTATTATGATATCACTTAACTTACCGGCTTTGGCCACCAGTGTCAAAAGAAGAAACACAGCACATGTTGAAATGTTCATCATCAATGCAGTATTTTAGTCATCACGGTACATCCATTTTACAGGTGAATATCCAGACGGACAGGTAAATGATCCATTATATCTATATTACTTTCACCATCAACTGCTTCCTTATCTAAGATCCGCACCCTTTATTAAAAACTCCGCCGCATCACATGCAACTCTGGCATTTTAGGGACAGGCGAAGTTACTACATGCGTATATTTCCCTTTTCTGTTTATGGTGAGATATGAGCTTTTAAATTTACAAAACTTGCCACCACAGCTATGACAGTTTCCTTTTTCCTTTTTTATCAACCTTTGTATCTAACTGACTCACCGCAAATATTGTGTTTTCGTTTATAGTTTTAATATTTTTGCGAGCAGGAATGACAAGTATTTGTATATACATGTATATACAACTTCGTAATTCTAGTATATCCATACAAATACGTGTCATTCCTTATTGCTTTAACCTCTTAATGTCGTTCAAGGAAGTAAGTTTTGTGATCCTCCATAAGTTTCCACATAACAATGCTTTTACTTTAAAAATCATGTCTGAATAATCCAAAATTTTCATGATATCTATATGATTGTGTTTCAACATAATTGAAGTATGTTATGATCTGTTTGTAAACTCCTGGCGTTACTTGCAGGAAAACCCTCTTAGTTATTATCAACGTTTTTGCAATCATAGTTTAGTAGGTCTAAATATCATTATATTTCAACATGCAGAAAATATAATAAAGTGTTTCTTTAAAATATGGTCTACTTGATCAAAAAGAGAGAGAGGAAAGATTTACAAGAGCAGAAAAGTTTATTTTGAATTCATAAACGAACCATAGTATCAGGGTTATAGACGTAACAGTATGCTGCTTCTAAACTGATCCCAGCCTTGCTGTATTGTGTCGGAATTCATGGTTTGACTTCAGCGCCCTTAGATTTCACATTGCATAATCAAGTTCAGGTGCAGTTCGCTGGAGATCTGAATGATAACAAGATTATATGGATGTTCAACTTCTTTACATAGGCTATTGTTGTATTGAACAATGTATTCGACGTCTCCATGGAGACGCGGCAGTCTAGACTGTCTAATCAAGACCTCAATCGCTTAGATAGGAAACACATCATCACCTGATATTCATAATGAAGTTTAACACATTGTCTCTATTTATGTTAAACAACTTCTAAATGCCCCTCAAAGAATTAGGTATAAGATCTTGTTTTGATAACAATCACTGCGGTAAGAGCTTTACTAAGCTTGTTAGCTGCTTGATAGCTGAGTTAATGTGGAATTTCGGTGTATGTACTTAAATGTACCAAAAAGGGGAAAATGACACTGAATTTTTAGTTCCAAAGTCTGCTGCTCTATCCATGTCAATGACTGGCATTTGCTGAAACTGAAACCTTTCACCAGAGAGTTACTATTAAATTGCCCCTGCGCACACACTGAAATTAATGTCGAGTGCACAAAATGTCAAACAAGTTCATCTTTATGGTGCAATTTTTCTTCACGATGCAAACCCTTTTAAGGTGTATCTACAAGGAACGCCTGCATTAGCGTGGGTTATTCCCTTCAGATTGTGTTTACATTACGACTTTCTAATAGAATGCTATTTCACAGTCGACTCGTTATGCCATCTTGTGCATTCACACAGACGAATATGAGGCGTTTTCTAGATCTAGCGGGAATAAAATGTTTTATCGTTATGTTTGATTGGTATAATATGATGTTTATATAAAACATTCGTGTCAAAACATTTAAGCAATCTTATTAAAGTCACAATATATCTCTCAACGTCTACCTCGTTGTTTAACGTCATCATAATATGTTGGGAGTCATTTAAAGAGAGTGGTTGGGGGTAATATATGACAAACTTTATCAATAGTGTCATTTGATCGAGAAGTATCGATTGTTGCAAGGAAGTATCATTTTAAAGGTAATCGACGTCGTCAGTCTGATCAAACTCCGAGAAAAAAAATTGCAAAAATATTGTCTCTTTCGAGCTTCCAACCGCTCGGGATATCCTCTCCGTCTCCGAAAGGTTTGAAGTCGCAATTGTGATCGAAAAACCGGACAATCAATCAAACGTAATTTGGAAGCTTATTGAGAGCATTCAGAATGACAGTTCGAGTTGATATGGTTGAAAAGGTTATATAACTAGTATCAATGCAAATTGGACTTGTGGATTTGCCTTCCGTGAACATAAGTGACTGTTTGTAGATTTTCATTGAATAACAAGTATTTATCGTATATTTTCCATTTCGGGCAGAATGTGTGAGATTTGTTTAATTTATATGATGAATTATGCCATTTACGTTCGTATCGAAGGAAAACAAAAAATGATAAAAATAACAGAGTGGCTCTTTAAGTGCAAGCGTCCCAGGACGATTTGCGACTGCTGGGGAGCTCCCTTGAACTCATTTGGTAAAGTAACTGGCTGACTGCCACCAGTAGAGTGCAGCTTCTGTTCTGTGACGGGAACATTATTATTTTTAATAACATTATGTTATTTCTGATATATTTGTTGCAATTAACGACCTGCCCATAACGATCTTGAGATATGAAATATTAATGTAACGATACTGGCATCAGAAGCCTCACATCAATGCTCAGATAGGAATATAACATTAAAAGTAAGATAATGGAAACTCCCCTGGACACAAATATCCGTCAGGAACGCTATCAGATTCAGGATATTGGATATCTAATCCCCTTCTCTTTGTTAAACTTTATTACGAAACAATAATTCAGCCGGTGTTTACTAAGGATGTTAATGCTCATATTTCTAGGCGTGTACACAATGTAGCGTGAGATATATGTCATTACACACACCGGGGTATAACGTACTGTATACCACATCATTGTTAGCCACACTCCTTTACTTGCATAGCTCCCTCCCCTGGCTGCAGCAGACGACATTTTCATCTCTCCAATCAAACGTGGACTGCAAGCTTAGACGTTTACAAAACATGAATATAGGCACTCAATTACTTAACAATTACCCCCATTTACTCCATGTTTAGTTGTAGTTGGCAAAGTTAAAAACTGTGTCTTGTTTATCAATGGTAGTGTTCGGATAGACCAGAATTATACATGAAACTTGGGGGAAAACATAAAAAGTTAAACGTGTCCGCCAAGCCTAATCATATATAAGGAGTGTAAACTTTAAAGGGGCATTAGCACGTTTTTAGGGAGAATATAGGTGATGTCAGGAAAATGAAAATTAATGGTTCCAATTGAAAGACAATGTATTTAAAGTAAATAGAGCAGTAAAAATTCAAATATATAACGTAAAGTTTAGCCATGCGATTACTTTTTCTTATACAAAATGAATTAAAGGTGTTCACACAAAATGGCCGCCAATGGATTTTATGCGAATCTTTATACTTTGTCCTCTGACTATGGATAAATGGCTTGTGTTATGAGATTTTTGACACTGTCAAAATAATACATTTAGTATTAACTTACAATTATCAGTGAAAATTTTGAAATATAAAATTATCAAAAAAAGTGCTACTGCCCCTTTAAAGGGGCAGTAGCACGTTTTTTGATAATTTTATATTTTAAAAATTGCACTTATAATTGTAAGTAAATGCCTAATGTATTATATTGACAGTGTCAACAATCACATTACAATAGCCAATCACCCATAGTCAGAGGACAAAGTATGAGGATTCACATAAAATCCATTGGCGGCCATTTTTGTGTGAACACCTTTAATTCATTTTTGTATGAAAAAGGAATCGCATGGCTGAACCTTATGTTATATATTTGAATTATTACTGTTCCATTTAGTTAAAATACATTGTCTTTCATTTGGAACCATTTATTTTCATTTTCCTGACATCACCTTATATTCCCCCTTAAAACGTGCTACTGCCCCTTTAAAGTAGCAATAGCACGTTTTTTGAAAGCTTTACATTTTCAATTTTTCACTGATTATTGTACATCAATGCTAAATGTATTATTTTCATTTGGTGCAAGAAAATGAATCGCATGGCTAAACTTAACATTATGTATTTGATTTATTGCTGCTTCATTTAGTTTTCTTCTGCATTTTCAACACATCAAGTGCAAAACAAATCGTTATGTCAAAAGTACAAATGTCAAAAAAGTGCAATTTAAAAACCAATAAATATCTAGCCTACTATATCCTTAAATAAGCGTGATTTGATAGCCTTTCGAAACAGTGTTCTCTATATCTTTCTTTAATCATTTTATCCTTTTTTAAATTTGTCATTTCCAACTGTTATTTGTTAATAATATGTCAATATGTTTGAATAATCTATTCCCAACATGTTCGAATGCAATAGACATCGGTGAGTATAGTATATTTTCGTCCAAAGTTTCGAATTCTGCAATTGAGACACTATCTCAATCTGTTAAAAACAATAACAATTCTACATAAACACGGACTATATGAAATAGAGTCCATTTGTTGTTGGCTGAGTTTTTATGTTAAGAGAGCCACTCCGGTTTGGTATTCATGATCTCTTAAAGGGACAGTAGCACGTTTTTTGAAATTTTACATTTTCAATTTTTCACTGATAATTGCATGTTTATGCTAAATGTATTACTTTGATAGTTTCAAAAATCTCATTACACAAACCAATCATCTGTAGTCAGAGAACAATTTATAAAGATTCACATTAAATCCATTTGCAGCCATTTTTATGTGAACACCTTTAATTCATTTTGTGTAAAAAAAAAGAATCGTATGGCTTAGCTGTACATTATTTATTTGATTTATTACTGCTCCATTTAGTTTAAATACATTGTCTTTAGATTGGAATCATTTAGTTTCATTTCCTGACATCACCTGATATCCCTCCTAAAACGTGCTACTGCCCCTTTAAAGTGACAGTGAATGTTTTTTCAGTTCAAAAGCACTCAATGTCACATGAATACCTTGTGTGACCTCCATTGACGTTGATACAAGCCATAACTCGCCGTCTCATGGATAACGTTAGGCGTCGGATGACGTCAGCTGGAATATGTCTTCACTCGTCATGAAATGACTGTTCAAGTTACTGTCTGGTCTATGGCTGCGTCTGTCAACGTCTCACCTGTCGTCCAAGATGATCCCAAAGATGTTCTATAGGTGACAAGTGTGGGAAGCGCGCTGGACATGGTAAACGTTATCGTTGATTTTGGCAAAGAAATCTCTGGTCAATCTTGCAGTATGGGGTGTGGCGTTACCTTGTTGAAACATGGTCCAATGTGCCTGTTGTTGAAAGAATGGCAGCACTTGGGGAGTCAGTACTTGATCTTGGTACGACTGAGCATTTAGATTTCCTTGTATGGTAATCAGAGGTGTCTTGCCTCCCCATAGGGATGAACCTCTTGTACATACCCTTGTGCATGTCGCTCTTTTCAACAACTATAAACTCGGACTGTACCGTCGACATGGTGCATATTAAACCGACTTTCGTCAGTACAGAGTACCCGTAGTACCCGTAGCCGATTCCGCCATTGATAACGTCGCACAGTCTTTGTCCAGCGCAGACGATTCAGTCGATGTTGATGGGTCAATGGCAACCCTCGCAGACGTCTGGAGCCTCAGCTGAAAGCTGTTTGAAAAGAGCTACCAAGAGAAGTGGGGGGGGGGGGGGGGGGGGGGGGGGGCGAGGTTTATGCTTTAAATCATATTTGACAATACATATATCAACCATATCATTTTAATGTTCGGTTTGGACAAATGTGATAATTCATCTATCGGATTTAATATGAAATCGTCAATACACTGTAGTATAATAAATAAAAGAAAATGTACAGGGTAAACGTATGATATCGACTTGAATGAAGTATTGAAACATTTCAAATATAAAACTCACTTGAGAATACACGTTTAAATGAATGAATTTAAAACATAAAAACCAGCTGCTACAGCCCTTTTGAACTTTCTGTTCATCATTTAATTCGATTTCCGTGAGTTTTACCCAAACTCCTGGCGTGAATGGAGAGCATCAGGTGGAGCCATTGAAAGGACATAGTCCACAATTCCATTGACTAACTTTTACCGCAAACCGGAAGCAATTCAGAGACAAAGTAGTCCCTAGTGGATTACTTTTTAAAATACTTTTAAACACTTTTCTGTGTCATGTGATGGTGGAAATGATAGGTCTGACTCTCTAGTATGAGTGTAATTTGTTCTTGGTCTTTGAATTACTGCTAAGGCGTTGGTGTGAGCAGGCAAATTGATCCCAAGTTGAAGGTCGAGTCAGACTGAACGGCCTTGACGAAGGGGTCATATTTGTTTGCACTCTCTACCAGCCTTCGATGGCGTAAAAGGTGTGATCATTTTTTGACTGAAAAGTGGTCTGTGGCAGGTAAGTCAATTTGCAAAAGCTGAACGCCCAATGAAATATAGGGTAAAGGCTGTATTAGAAAGACAATTATGATTAAACAACTGTAAAATAGTTGTGGTCTGAGGCCATTGAAACAGCGGCAGACATAAGGGGAGGTAACTCTAAGATATGGCCTATAGAATATTGTAATAATTACACAAAACTTATCATTCTAGATTAATTTTACAATATAATTATTGATCATATTATTTATATGTTAGGTTCTGACGAATATAATCATTCATTTGAATAATTCAATATGAAATTATTTTGATACATTGGAAAAATCAACCGTCAGTACACTGTAATCACTATGACATTTCTGCTGATCTACAGCAAAACTCACCATTGCAACAATACGGACGAGTACGCCATGTCAGGCTGCTCTGTAGCTCATCAGGCTATAAAAATGAATTTGTGTCACGCAAGTCAGCGTGAAAATCTTAAATAAAAGAAAATGTACAGGGAAAACGTATGATATCGACTTGAATGAAGTATTGAAACATTTCAAATATAAAACTCACTTGAGAATACACGTTTAAATGAATGAATTTAAAACATAAAAACCAGCTGCTACAGCCCTTTTGAACTTTCTGTTCATCATTAAATTCGATTTCCGTGAGTTTTACCCAAACTCCTGGCGTGAATGGAGAGCATCAGGCGGAGCCATTGAAAGGACATAGTCCACAATTCCATTGACTAACTTTTACCGCAAACCGGAAGCAATTCAGAGACAAAGTAGTCCCTAGTGGATCACTTTTTAAAATACTTTAAAACACTTTTCTGTGTCATGTGATGGTGGAAATGATAGGTCTGACTCTCTAGTATGAGTGTAATTTGTTCTTGGTCTTTGAATTACTGCTAAGGCGTTGGTGTGAGCAGGCAAATTGATCCCAAGTTGAAGGTCGAGTCAGACTGAACGGCCTTGACGAAGGGGTCATATTTGTTTGCACTCTCTACCAGCCTTCGATGGCGTAAAAGGTGTGATCATTTTTTGACTGAAAAGTGGTCTGTGGCAGGTAAGTCAATTTGCAAAAGCTGAACGCCCAATGAAATATAGGGTAAAGGCTGTATTAGAAAGACAATTATGATTAAACAACTGTAAAATAGTTGTGGTCTGAGGCCATTGAAACAGCGGCAGACATAAGGGGAGGTAACTCTAAGATATGGCCTATAGAATATTGTAATAATTACACAAAACTTATCATTCTAGATTAATTTTACAATATAATTATTGATCATATTATTTATATGTTAGGTTCTGACGAATATAATCATTCATTTGAATAATTCAATATGAAATTATTTTGATACATTGGAAAAATCAACCGTCAGTACACTGTAATCACTATGACATTTCTGCTGATCTACAGCAAAACTCACCATTGCAACAATACGGACGAGTACGCCATGTCAGGCTGCTCTGTAGCTCATCAGGCTATAAAAATGAATTTGTGTCACGCAAGTCAGCGTGAAAATCTTAAATAAAAGAAAATGTACAGGGAAAACGTATGATATCGACTTGAATGAAGTATTGAAACATTTCAAATATAAAACTCACTTGAGAATACACGTTTAAATGAATGAATTTAAAACATAAAAACCAGCTGCTACAGCCCTTTTGAACTTTCTGTTCATCATTAAATTCGATTTCCGTGAGTTTTACCCAAACTCCTGGCGTGAATGGAGAGCATCAGGCGGAGCCATTGAAAGGACATAGTCCACAATTCCATTGACTAACTTTTACCGCAAACCGGAAGCAATTCAGAGACAAAGTAGTCCCTAGTGGATCACTTTTTAAAATACTTTAAAACACTTTTCTGTGTCATGTGATGGTGGAAATGATAGGTCTGACTCTCTAGTATGAGTGTAATTTTTTCTTGGTCTTTGAATTACTGCTAAGGCGTTGGTGTGAGCAGGCAAATTGATCCCAAGTTGAAGGTTGAGTCAGACTGAACGGCCTTGACGAAGGGGTCATATTTGTTTGCACTCTCTACCAGCCTTCGATGGCGTAAAAGGTGTGATCATTTTTTGACTGAAAAGTGGTCTGTGGCAGGTAAGTCAATTTGCAAAAGCTGAACGCCCAATGAAATATAGGGTAAAGGCTGTATTAGAAAGACAATTATGATTAAACAACTGTAAAATAGTTGTGGTCTGAGGCCATTGAAACAGCGGCAGACATAAGGGGAGGTAACTCTAAGATATGGCCTATAGAATATTGTAATAATTACACAAAACTTATCATTCTAGATTAATTTTACAATATAATTATTGATCATATTATTTATATGTTAGGTTCTGACGAATATAATCATTCATTTGAATAATTCAATATGAAATTATTTTGATACATTGGAAAAATCAACCGTCAGTACACTGTAATCACTATGACATTTCTGCTGATCTACAGCAAAACTCACCATTGCAACAATACGGACGAGTACGCCATGTCAGGCTGCTCTGTAGCTCATCAGGCTATAAAAATGAATTTGTGTCACGCAAGTCAGCGTGAAAATCTTAAATAAAAGAAAATGTACAGGGAAAACGTATGATATCGACTTGAATGAAGTATTGAAACATTTCAAATATAAAACTCACTTGAGAATACACGTTTAAATGAATGAATTTAAAACATAAAAACCAGCTGCTACAGCCCTTTTGAACTTTCTGTTCATCATTAAATTCGATTTCCGTGAGTTTTACCCAAACTCCTGGCGTGAATGGAGAGCATCAGGCGGAGCCATTGAAAGGACATAGTCCACAATTCCATTGACTAACTTTTACCGCAAACCGGAAGCAATTCAGAGACAAAGTAGTCCCTAGTGGATCACTTTTTAAAATACTTTAAAATACTTTTCTGTGTCATGTGATGGTGGAAATGATAGGTCTGACTCTCTAGTATGAGTGTAATTTTTTCTTGGTCTTTGAATTACTGCTAAGGCGTTGGTGTGAGCAGGCAAATTGATCCCAAGTTGAAGGTTGAGTCAGACTGAACGGCCTTGACGAAGGGGTCATATTTGTTTGCACTCTCTACCAGCCTTCGATGGCGTAAAAGGTGTGATCATTTTTTGACTGAAAAGTGGTCTGTGGCAGGTAAGTCAATTTGCAAAAGCTGAACGCCCAATGAAATATAGGGTAAAGGCTGTATTAGAAAGACAATTATGATTAAACAACTGTAAAATAGTTGTGGTCTGAGGCCATTGAAACAGCGGCAGACATAAGGGGAGGTAACTCTAAGATATGGCCTATAGAATATTGTAATAATTACACAAAACTTATCATTCTAGATTAATTTTACAATATAATTATTGATCATATTATTTATATGTTAGGTTCTGACGAATATAATCATTCATTTGAATAATTCAATATGAAATTATTTTGATACATTGGAAAAATCAACCGTCAGTACACTGTAATCACTATGACATTTCTGCTGATCTACAGCAAAACTCACCATTGCAACAATACGGACGAGTACGCCATGTCAGGCTGCTCTGTAGCTCATCAGGCTATAAAAATGAATTTGTGTCACGCAAGTCAGCGTGAAAATCTTAAATAAAAGAAAATGTACAGGGAAAACGTATGATATCGACTTGAATGAAGTATTGAAACATTTCAAATATAAAACTCACTTGAGAATACACGTTTAAATGAATGAATTTAAAACATAAAAACCAGCTGCTACAGCCCTTTTGAACTTTCTGTTCATCATTAAATTCGATTTCCGTGAGTTTTACCCAAACTCCTGGCGTGAATGGAGAGCATCAGGCGGAGCCATTGAAAGGACATAGTCCACAATTCCATTGACTAACTTTTACCGCAAACCGGAAGCAATTCAGAGACAAAGTAGTCCCTAGTGGATCACTTTTTAAAATACTTTAAAACACTTTTCTGTGTCATGTGATGGTGGAAATGATAGGTCTGACTCTCTAGTATGAGTGTAATTTGTTCTTGGTCTTTGAATTACTGCTAAGGCGTTGGTGTGAGCAGGCAAATTGATCCCAAGTTGAAGGTCGAGTCAGACTGAACGGCCTTGACGAAGGGGTCATATTTGTTTGCACTCTCTACCAGCCTTCGATGGCGTAAAAGGTGTGATCATTTTTTGACTGAAAAGTGGTCTGTGGCAGGTAAGTCAATTTGCAAAAGCTGAACGCCCAATGAAATATAGGGTAAAGGCTGTATTAGAAAGACAATTATGATTAAACAACTGTAAAATAGTTGTGGTCTGAGGCCATTGAAACAGCGGCAGACATAAGGGGAGGTAACTCTAAGATATGGCCTATAGAATATTGTAATAATTACACAAAACTTATCATTCTAGATTAATTTTACAATATAATTATTGATCATATTATTTATATGTTAGGTTCTGACGAATATAATCATTCATTTGAATAATTCAATATGAAATTATTTTGATACATTGGAAAAATCAACCGTCAGTACACTGTAATCACTATGACATTTCTGCTGATCTACAGCAAAACTCACCATTGCAACAATACGGACGAGTACGCCATGTCAGGCTGCTCTGTAGCTCATCAGGCTATAAAAATGAATTTGTGTCACGCAAGTCAGCGTGAAAATCTTAAATAAAAGAAAATGTACAGGGAAAACGTATGATATCGACTTGAATGAAGTATTGAAACATTTCAAATATAAAACTCACTTGAGAATACACGTTTAAATGAATGAATTTAAAACATAAAAACCAGCTGCTACAGCCCTTTTGAACTTTCTGTTCATCATTAAATTCGATTTCCGTGAGTTTTACCCAAACTCCTGGCGTGAATGGAGAGCATCAGGCGGAGCCATTGAAAGGACATAGTCCACAATTCCATTGACTAACTTTTACCGCAAACCGGAAGCAATTCAGAGACAAAGTAGTCCCTAGTGGATCACTTTTTAAAATACTTTAAAACACTTTTCTGTGTCATGTGATGGTGGAAATGATAGGTCTGACTCTCTAGTATGAGTGTAATTTTTTCTTGGTCTTTGAATTACTGCTAAGGCGTTGGTGTGAGCAGGCAAATTGATCCCAAGTTGAAGGTTGAGTCAGACTGAACGGCCTTGACGAAGGGGTCATATTTGTTTGCACTCTCTACCAGCCTTCGATGGCGTAAAAGGTGTGATCATTTTTTGACTGAAAAGTGGTCTGTGGCAGGTAAGTCAATTTGCAAAAGCTGAACGCCCAATGAAATATAGGGTAAAGGCTGTATTAGAAAGACAATTATGATTAAACAACTGTAAAATAGTTGTGGTCTGAGGCCATTGAAACAGCGGCAGACATAAGGGGAGGTAACTCTAAGATATGGCCTATAGAATATTGTAATAATTACACAAAACTTATCATTCTAGATTAATTTTACAATATAATTATTGATCATATTATTTATATGTTAGGTTCTGACGAATATAATCATTCATTTGAATAATTCAATATGAAATTATTTTGATACATTGGAAAAATCAACCGTCAGTACACTGTAATCACTATGACATTTCTGCTGATCTACAGCAAAACTCACCATTGCAACAATACGGACGAGTACGCCATGTCAGGCTGCTCTGTAGCTCATCAGGCTATAAAAATGAATTTGTGTCACGCAAGTCAGCGTGAAAATCTTAAATAAAAGAAAATGTACAGGGAAAACGTATGATATCGACTTGAATGAAGTATTGAAACATTTCAAATATAAAACTCACTTGAGAATACACGTTTAAATGAATGAATTTAAAACATAAAAACCAGCTGCTACAGCCCTTTTGAACTTTCTGTTCATCATTAAATTCGATTTCCGTGAGTTTTACCCAAACTCCTGGCGTGAATGGAGAGCATCAGGCGGAGCCATTGAAAGGACATAGTCCACAATTCCATTGACTAACTTTTACCGCAAACCGGAAGCAATTCAGAGACAAAGTAGTCCCTAGTGGATCACTTTTTAAAATACTTTAAAACACTTTTCTGTGTCATGTGATGGTGGAAATGATAGGTCTGACTCTCTAGTATGAGTGTAATTTGTTCTTGGTCTTTGAATTACTGCTAAGGCGTTGGTGTGAGCAGGCAAATTGATCCCAAGTTGAAGGTCGAGTCAGACTGAACGGCCTTGACGAAGGGGTCATATTTGTTTGCACTCTCTACCAGCCTTCGATGGCGTAAAAGGTGTGATCATTTTTTGACTGAAAAGTGGTCTGTGGCAGGTAAGTCAATTTGCAAAAGCTGAACGCCCAATGAAATATAGGGTAAAGGCTGTATTAGAAAGACAATTATGATTAAACAACTGTAAAATAGTTGTGGTCTGAGGCCATTGAAACAGCGGCAGACATAAGGGGAGGTAACTCTAAGATATGGCCTATAGAATATTGTAATAATTACACAAAACTTATCATTCTAGATTAATTTTACAATATAATTATTGATCATATTATTTATATGTTAGGTTCTGACGAATATAATCATTCATTTGAATAATTCAATATGAAATTATTTTGATACATTGGAAAAATCAACCGTCAGTACACTGTAATCACTATGACATTTCTGCTGATCTACAGCAAAACTCACCATTGCAACAATACGGACGAGTACGCCATGTCAGGCTGCTCTGTAGCTCATCAGGCTATAAAAATGAATTTGTGTCACGCAAGTCAGCGTGAAAATCTTAAATAAAAGAAAATGTACAGGGAAAACGTATGATATCGACTTGAATGAAGTATTGAAACATTTCAAATATAAAACTCACTTGAGAATACACGTTTAAATGAATGAATTTAAAACATAAAAACCAGCTGCTACAGCCCTTTTGAACTTTCTGTTCATCATTAAATTCGATTTCCGTGAGTTTTACCCAAACTCCTGGCGTGAATGGAGAGCATCAGGCGGAGCCATTGAAAGGACATAGTCCACAATTCCATTGACTAACTTTTACCGCAAACCGGAAGCAATTCAGAGACAAAGTAGTCCCTAGTGGATCACTTTTTAAAATACTTTAAAACACTTTTCTGTGTCATGTGATGGTGGAAATGATAGGTCTGACTCTCTAGTATGAGTGTAATTTTTTCTTGGTCTTTGAATTACTGCTAAGGCGTTGGTGTGAGCAGGCAAATTGATCCCAAGTTGAAGGTTGAGTCAGACTGAACGGCCTTGACGAAGGGGTCATATTTGTTTGCACTCTCTACCAGCCTTCGATGGCGTAAAAGGTGTGATCATTTTTTGACTGAAAAGTGGTCTGTGGCAGGTAAGTCAATTTGCAAAAGCTGAACGCCCAATGAAATATAGGGTAAAGGCTGTATTAGAAAGACAATTATGATTAAACAACTGTAAAATAGTTGTGGTCTGAGGCCATTGAAACAGCGGCAGACATAAGGGGAGGTAACTCTAAGATATGGCCTATAGAATATTGTAATAATTACACAAAACTTATCATTCTAGATTAATTTTACAATATAATTATTGATCATATTATTTATATGTTAGGTTCTGACGAATATAATCATTCATTTGAATAATTCAATATGAAATTATTTTGATACATTGGAAAAATCAACCGTCAGTACACTGTAATCACTATGACATTTCTGCTGATCTACAGCAAAACTCACCATTGCAACAATACGGACGAGTACGCCATGTCAGGCTGCTCTGTAGCTCATCAGGCTATAAAAATGAATTTGTGTCACGCAAGTCAGCGTGAAAATCTTAAATAAAAGAAAATGTACAGGGAAAACGTATGATATCGACTTGAATGAAGTATTGAAACATTTCAAATATAAAACTCACTTGAGAATACACGTTTAAATGAATGAATTTAAAACATAAAAACCAGCTGCTACAGCCCTTTTGAACTTTCTGTTCATCATTAAATTCGATTTCCGTGAGTTTTACCCAAACTCCTGGCGTGAATGGAGAGCATCAGGCGGAGCCATTGAAAGGACATAGTCCACAATTCCATTGACTAACTTTTACCGCAAACCGGAAGCAATTCAGAGACAAAGTAGTCCCTAGTGGATCACTTTTTAAAATACTTTAAAATACTTTTCTGTGTCATGTGATGGTGGAAATGATAGGTCTGACTCTCTAGTATGAGTGTAATTTTTTCTTGGTCTTTGAATTACTGCTAAGGCGTTGGTGTGAGCAGGCAAATTGATCCCAAGTTGAAGGTTGAGTCAGACTGAACGGCCTTGACGAAGGGGTCATATTTGTTTGCACTCTCTACCAGCCTTCGATGGCGTAAAAGGTGTGATCATTTTTTGACTGAAAAGTGGTCTGTGGCAGGTAAGTCAATTTGCAAAAGCTGAACGCCCAATGAAATATAGGGTAAAGGCTGTATTAGAAAGACAATTATGATTAAACAACTGTAAAATAGTTGTGGTCTGAGGCCATTGAAACAGCGGCAGACATAAGGGGAGGTAACTCTAAGATATGGCCTATAGAATATTGTAATAATTACACAAAACTTATCATTCTAGATTAATTTTACAATATAATTATTGATCATATTATTTATATGTTAGGTTCTGACGAATATAATCATTCATTTGAATAATTCAATATGAAATTATTTTGATACATTGGAAAAATCAACCGTCAGTACACTGTAATCACTATGACATTTCTGCTGATCTACAGCAAAACTCACCATTGCAACAATACGGACGAGTACGCCATGTCAGGCTGCTCTGTAGCTCATCAGGCTATAAAAATGAATTTGTGTCACGCAAGTCAGCGTGAAAATCTTAAATAAAAGAAAATGTACAGGGAAAACGTATGATATCGACTTGAATGAAGTATTGAAACATTTCAAATATAAAACTCACTTGAGAATACACGTTTAAATGAATGAATTTAAAACATAAAAACCAGCTGCTACAGCCCTTTTGAACTTTCTGTTCATCATTAAATTCGATTTCCGTGAGTTTTACCCAAACTCCTGGCGTGAATGGAGAGCATCAGGCGGAGCCATTGAAAGGACATAGTCCACAATTCCATTGACTAACTTTTACCGCAAACCGGAAGCAATTCAGAGACAAAGTAGTCCCTAGTGGATCACTTTTTAAAATACTTTAAAACACTTTTCTGTGTCATGTGATGGTGGAAATGATAGGTCTGACTCTCTAGTATGAGTGTAATTTGTTCTTGGTCTTTGAATTACTGCTAAGGCGTTGGTGTGAGCAGGCAAATTGATCCCAAGTTGAAGGTCGAGTCAGACTGAACGGCCTTGACGAAGGGGTCATATTTGTTTGCACTCTCTACCAGCCTTCGATGGCGTAAAAGGTGTGATCATTTTTTGACTGAAAAGTGGTCTGTGGCAGGTAAGTCAATTTGCAAAAGCTGAACGCCCAATGAAATATAGGGTAAAGGCTGTATTAGAAAGACAATTATGATTAAACAACTGTAAAATAGTTGTGGTCTGAGGCCATTGAAACAGCGGCAGACATAAGGGGAGGTAACTCTAAGATATGGCCTATAGAATATTGTAATAATTACACAAAACTTATCATTCTAGATTAATTTTACAATATAATTATTGATCATATTATTTATATGTTAGGTTCTGACGAATATAATCATTCATTTGAATAATTCAATATGAAATTATTTTGATACATTGGAAAAATCAACCGTCAGTACACTGTAATCACTATGACATTTCTGCTGATCTACAGCAAAACTCACCATTGCAACAATACGGACGAGTACGCCATGTCAGGCTGCTCTGTAGCTCATCAGGCTATAAAAATGAATTTGTGTCACGCAAGTCAGCGTGAAAATCTTAAATAAAAGAAAATGTACAGGGAAAACGTATGATATCGACTTGAATGAAGTATTGAAACATTTCAAATATAAAACTCACTTGAGAATACACGTTTAAATGAATGAATTTAAAACATAAAAACCAGCTGCTACAGCCCTTTTGAACTTTCTGTTCATCATTAAATTCGATTTCCGTGAGTTTTACCCAAACTCCTGGCGTGAATGGAGAGCATCAGGCGGAGCCATTGAAAGGACATAGTCCACAATTCCATTGACTAACTTTTACCGCAAACCGGAAGCAATTCAGAGACAAAGTAGTCCCTAGTGGATCACTTTTTAAAATACTTTAAAACACTTTTCTGTGTCATGTGATGGTGGAAATGATAGGTCTGACTCTCTAGTATGAGTGTAATTTTTTCTTGGTCTTTGAATTACTGCTAAGGCGTTGGTGTGAGCAGGCAAATTGATCCCAAGTTGAAGGTTGAGTCAGACTGAACGGCCTTGACGAAGGGGTCATATTTGTTTGCACTCTCTACCAGCCTTCGATGGCGTAAAAGGTGTGATCATTTTTTGACTGAAAAGTGGTCTGTGGCAGGTAAGTCAATTTGCAAAAGCTGAACGCCCAATGAAATATAGGGTAAAGGCTGTATTAGAAAGACAATTATGATTAAACAACTGTAAAATAGTTGTGGTCTGAGGCCATTGAAACAGCGGCAGACATAAGGGGAGGTAACTCTAAGATATGGCCTATAGAATATTGTAATAATTACACAAAACTTATCATTCTAGATTAATTTTACAATATAATTATTGATCATATTATTTATATGTTAGGTTCTGACGAATATAATCATTCATTTGAATAATTCAATATGAAATTATTTTGATACATTGGAAAAATCAACCGTCAGTACACTGTAATCACTATGACATTTCTGCTGATCTACAGCAAAACTCACCATTGCAACAATACGGACGAGTACGCCATGTCAGGCTGCTCTGTAGCTCATCAGGCTATAAAAATGAATTTGTGTCACGCAAGTCAGCGTGAAAATCTTAAATAAAAGAAAATGTACAGGGAAAACGTATGATATCGACTTGAATGAAGTATTGAAACATTTCAAATATAAAACTCACTTGAGAATACACGTTTAAATGAATGAATTTAAAACATAAAAACCAGCTGCTACAGCCCTTTTGAACTTTCTGTTCATCATTAAATTCGATTTCCGTGAGTTTTACCCAAACTCCTGGCGTGAATGGAGAGCATCAGGCGGAGCCATTGAAAGGACATAGTCCACAATTCCATTGACTAACTTTTACCGCAAACCGGAAGCAATTCAGAGACAAAGTAGTCCCTAGTGGATCACTTTTTAAAATACTTTAAAATACTTTTCTGTGTCATGTGATGGTGGAAATGATAGGTCTGACTCTCTAGTATGAGTGTAATTTTTTCTTGGTCTTTGAATTACTGCTAAGGCGTTGGTGTGAGCAGGCAAATTGATCCCAAGTTGAAGGTTGAGTCAGACTGAACGGCCTTGACGAAGGGGTCATATTTGTTTGCACTCTCTACCAGCCTTCGATGGCGTAAAAGGTGTGATCATTTTTTGACTGAAAAGTGGTCTGTGGCAGGTAAGTCAATTTGCAAAAGCTGAACGCCCAATGAAATATAGGGTAAAGGCTGTATTAGAAAGACAATTATGATTAAACAACTGTAAAATAGTTGTGGTCTGAGGCCATTGAAACAGCGGCAGACATAAGGGGAGGTAACTCTAAGATATGGCCTATAGAATATTGTAATAATTACACAAAACTTATCATTCTAGATTAATTTCACAATATAATTATTGATCATATTATTTATATGTTAGGTTCTGACGAATATAATCATTCATTTGAATAATTCAATATGAAATTATTTTGATACATTGGAAAAATCAACCGTCAGTACACTGTAATCACTATGACATTTCTGCTGATCTACAGCAAAACTCACCATTGCAACAATACGGACGAGTACGCCATGTCAGGCTGCTCTGTAGCTCATCAGGCTATAAAAATGAATTTTTGTCACGCAAGTCAGCGTGAAAATCTTAAATAAAAGAAAATGTACAGGGAAAACGTATGATATCGACTTGAATGAAGTATTGAAACATTTCAAATATAAAACTCACTTGAGAATACACGTTTAAATGAATGAATTTAAAACATAAAAACCAGCTGCTACAGCCCTTTTGAACTTTCTGTTCATCATTAAATTCGATTTCCGTGAGTTTTACCCAAACTCCTGGCGTGAATGGAGAGCATCAGGCGGAGCCATTGAAAGGACATAGTCCACAATTCCATTGACTAACTTTTACCGCAAACCGGAAGCAATTCAGAGACAAAGTAGTCCCTAGTGGATCACTTTTTAAAATACTTTAAAACACTTTTCTGTGTCATGTGATGGTGGAAATGATAGGTCTGACTCTCTAGTATGAGTGTAATTTTTTCTTCGTCTTTGAATTACTGCTAAGGCGTTGGTGTGAGCAGGCAAATTGATCCCAAGTTGAAGGTTGAGTCAGACTGAACGGCCTTGACGAAGGGGTCATATTTGTTTGCACTCTCTACCAGCCTTCGATGGCGTAAAAGGTGTGATCATTTTTTGACTGAAAAGTGGTCTGTGGCAGGTAAGTCAATTTGCAAAAGCTGAACGCCCAATGAAATATAGGGTAAAGGCTGTATTAGAAAGACAATTATGATTAAACAACTGTAAAATAGTTGTGGTCTGAGGCCATTGAAACAGCGGCAGACATAAGGGGAGGTAACTCTAAGATATGGCCTATAGAATATTGTAATAATTACACAAAACTTATCATTCTAGATTAATTTTACAATATAATTATTGATCATATTATTTATATGTTAGGTTCTGACGAATATAATCATTCATTTGAATAATTCAATATGAAATTATTTTGATACATTGGAAAAATCAACCGTCAGTACACTGTAATCACTATGACATTTCTGCTGATCTACAGCAAAACTCACCATTGCAACAATACGGACGAGTACGCCATGTCAGGCTGCTCTGTAGCTCATCAGGCTATAAAAATGAATTTGTGTCACGCAAGTCAGCGTGAAAATCTTAAATAAAAGAAAATGTACAGGGAAAACGTATGATATCGACTTGAATGAAGTATTGAAACATTTCAAATATAAAACTCACTTGAGAATACACGTTTAAATGAATGAATTTAAAACATAAAAACCAGCTGCTACAGCCCTTTTGAACTTTCTGTTCATCATTAAATTCGATTTCCGTGAGTTTTACCCAAACTCCTGGCGTGAATGGAGAGCATCAGGCGGAGCCATTGAAAGGACATAGTCCACAATTCCATTGACTAACTTTTACCGCAAACCGGAAGCAATTCAGAGACAAAGTAGTCCCTAGTGGATCACTTTTTAAAATACTTTAAAATACTTTTCTGTGTCATGTGATGGTGGAAATGATAGGTCTGACTCTCTAGTATGAGTGTAATTTTTTCTTGGTCTTTGAATTACTGCTAAGGCGTTGGTGTGAGCAGGCAAATTGATCCCAAGTTGAAGGTTGAGTCAGACTGAACGGCCTTGACGAAGGGGTCATATTTGTTTGCACTCTCTACCAGCCTTCGATGGCGTAAAAGGTGTGATCATTTTTTGACTGAAAAGTGGTCTGTGGCAGGTAAGTCAATTTGCAAAAGCTGAACGCCCAATGAAATATAGGGTAAAGGCTGTATTAGAAAGACAATTATGATTAAACAACTGTAAAATAGTTGTGGTCTGAGGCCATTGAAACAGCGGCAGACATAAGGGGAGGTAACTCTAAGATATGGCCTATAGAATATTGTAATAATTACACAAAACTTATCATTCTAGATTAATTTCACAATATAATTATTGATCATATTATTTATATGTTAGGTTCTGACGAATATAATCATTCATTTGAATAATTCAATATGAAATTATTTTGATACATTGGAAAAATCAACCGTCAGTACACTGTAGTCACTATGACATTTCTGCTGATCTACAGCAAAACTCACCATTGCAACAATACGGACGAGTACGCCATGTCAGGCTGCTCTGTAGCTCATCAGGCTATAAAAATGAATTTGTGTCACGCAAGTCAGCGTGAAAATCTTAAATAAAAGAAAATGTACAGGGAAAACGTATGATATCGACTTGAATGAAGTATTGAAACATTTCAAATATAAAACTCACTTGAGAATATACGTTTAAATGAATGAATTTAAAACATAAAAACCAGCTGCTACAGCCCCTTTGAACTTTCTGTTCATCATTAAATTCGATTTCCGTGAGTGTTACCCAAACTCCTGGCGTGAATGGAGAGCATCAGGCGGAGCCATTGAAAGGACATAGTCCACAATTCCATTGACTAACTTTTACCGCAAACCGGAAGCAATTCAGAGACAAAGTAGTCCCTAGTGGATCACTTTTTAAAATACTTTAAAACACTTTTCTGTGTCATGTGATGGTGGAAATGATAGGTCTGACTCTCTAGTATGAGTGTAATTTTTTCTTGGTCTTTGAATTACTGCTAAGGCGTTGGTGTGAGCAGGCAAATTGATCCCAAGTTGAAGGTTGAGTCAGACTGAACGGCCTTGACGAAGGGGTCATATTTGTTTGCACTCTCTACCAGCCTTCGATGGCGTAAAAGGTGTGATCATTTTTTGACTGAAAAGTGGTCTGTGGCAGGTAAGTCAATTTGCAAAAGCTGAACGCCCAATGAAATATAGGGTAAAGGCTGTATTAGAAAGACAATTATGATTAAACAACTGTAAAATAGTTGTGGTCTGAGGCCATTGAAACAGCGGCAGACATAAGGGGAGGTAACTCTAAGATATGGCCTATAGAATATTGTAATAATTACACAAAACTTATCATTCTAGATTAATTTCACAATATAATTATTGATCATATTATTTATATGTTAGGTTCTGACGAATATAATCATTCATTTGAATAATTCAATATGAAATTATTTTGATACATTGGAAAAATCAACCGTCAGTACACTGTAGTCACTATGACATTTCTGCTGATCTACAGCAAAACTCACCATTGCAACAATACGGACGAGTACGCCATGTCAGGCTGCTCTGTAGCTCATCAGGCTATAAAAATGAATTTGTGTCACGCAAGTCAGCGTGAAAATCTTAAATAAAAGAAAATGTACAGGGAAAACGTATGATATCGACTTGAATGAAGTATTGAAACATTTCAAATATAAAACTCACTTGATAATATACGTTTAAATGAATGAATTTAAAACATAAAAACCAGCTGCTACAGCCCCTTTGAACTTTCTGTTCATCATTAAATTCGATTTCCGTGAGTTTTACCCAAACTCCTGGCGTGAATGGAGAGCATCAGGCGGAGCCATTGAAAGGACATAGTCCACAATTCCATTGACTAACTTTTACCGCAAACCGGAAGCAATTCAGAGACAAAGTAGTCCCTAGTGGATCACTTTTTAAAATACTTTAAAACACTTTTCTGTGTCATGTGATGGTGGAAATGATAGGTCTGACTCTCTAGTATGAGTGTAATTTTTTCTTGGTCTTTGAATTACTGCTAAGGCGTTGGTGTGAGCAGGCAAATTGATCCCAAGTTGAAGGTTGAGTCAGACTGAACGGCCTTGACGAAGGGGTCATATTTGTTTGCACTCTCTACCAGCCTTCGATGGCGTAAAAGGTGTGATCATTTTTTGACTGAAAAGTGGTCTGTGGCAGGTAAGTCAATTTGCAAAAGCTGAACGCCCAATGAAATATAGTGTAAAGGCTGTATTAGAAAGACAATTATGATTAAACAACTGTAAAATAGTTGTGGTCTGAGGCCATTGAAACAGCGGCAGACATAAGGGGAGGTAACTCTAAGATATGGCCTATAGAATATTGTAATAATTACACAAAACTTATCATTCTAGATTAATTTCACAATATAATTATTGATCATATTATTTATATGTTAGGTTCTGACGAATATAATCATTCATTTGAATAATTCAATATGAAATTATTTTGATACATTGGAAAAATCAACCGTCAGTACACTGTAGTCACTATGACATTTCTGCTGATCTACAGCAAAACTCACCATTGCAACAATACGGACGAGTACGCCATGTCAGGCTGCTCTGTAGCTCATCAGGCTATAAAAATGAATTTGTGTCACGCAAGTCAGCGTGAAAATCTTAAATAAAAGAAAATGTACAGGGAAAACGTATGATATCGACTTGAATGAAGTATTGAAACATTTCAAATATAAAACTCACTTGAGAATATACGTTTAAATGAATGAATTTAAAACATAAAAACCAGCTGCTACAGCCCCTTTGAACTTTCTGTTCATCATTAAATTCGATTTCCGTGAGTTTTACCCAAACTCCTGGCGTGAATGGAGAGCATCAGGCGGAGCCATTGAAAGGACATAATCCACAATTCCATAGACTAACTTTTACCGCAAACCGGAAGCAATTCAGAGACAAAGTAGTCCCTAGTGGATCACTTTTTAAAATACTTTAAAACACTTTTCTGTGTCATGTGATGGTGGAAATGATAGGTCTGACTCTCTAGTATGAGTGTAATTTTTTCTTGGTCTTTGAATTACTGCTAAGGCGTTGGTGTGAGCAGGCAAATTGATCCCAAGTTGAAGGTTGAGTCAGACTGAACGGCCTTGACGAAGGGGTCATATTTGTTTGCACTCTCTACCAGCCTTCGATGGCGTAAAAGGTGTGATCATTTTTTGACTGAAAAGTGGTCTGTGGCAGGTAAGTCAATTTGCAAAAGCTGAACGCCCAATGAAATATAGGGTAAAGGCTGTATTAGAAAGACAATTATGATTAAACAACTGTAAAATAGTTGTGGTCTGAGGCCATTGAAACAGCGGCAGACATAAGGGGAGGTAACTCTAAGATATGGCCTATAGAATATTGTAATAATTACACAAAACTTATCATTCTAGATTAATTTCACAATATAATTATTGATCATATTATTTATATGTTAGGTTCTGACGAATATAATCATTCATTTGAATAATTCAATATGAAATTATTTTGATACATTGGAAAAATCAACCGTCAGTACACTGTAGTCACTATGACATTTCTGCTGATCTACAGCAAAACTCACCATTGCAACAATACGGACGAGTACGCCATGTCAGGCTGCTCTGTAGCTCATCAGGCTATAAAAATGAATTTGTGTCACGCAAGTCAGCGTGAAAATCTTAAATAAAAGAAAATGTACAGGGAAAACGTATGATATCGACTTGAATGAAGTATTGAAACATTTCAAATATAAAACTCACTTGATAATATACGTTTAAATGAATGAATTTAAAACATAAAAACCAGCTGCTACAGCCCCTTTGAACTTTCTGTTCATCATTAAATTCGATTTCCGTGAGTTTTACCCAAACTCCTGGCGTGAATGGAGAGCATCACGCGGAGCCATTGAAAGGACATAGTCCACAATTCCATTGACTAACTTTTACCGCAAACCGGAAGCAATTCAGAGACAAAGTAGTCCCTAGTGGATCACTTTTTAAAATACTTTAAAACACTTTTCTGTGTCATGTGATGGTGGAAATGATAGGTCTGACTCTCTAGTATGAGTGTAATTTTTTCTTGGTCTTTGAATTACTGCTAAGGCGTTGGTGTGAGCAGGCAAATTGATCCCAAGTTGAAGGTCGAGTCAGACTGAACGGCCTTGACGAAGGGGTCATATTTGTTTGCACTCTCTACCAGCCTTCGATGGCGTAAAAGGTGTGATCATTTTTTGACTGAAAAGTGGTCTGTGGCAGGTAAGTCAATTTGCAAAAGCTGAACGCCCAATGAAATATAGGGTAAAGGCTGTATTAGAAAGACAATTATGATTAAACAACTGTAAAATAGTTGTGGTCTGAGGCCATTGAAACAGCGGCAGACATAAGGGGAGGTAACTCTAAGATATGGCCTATAGAATATTGTAATAATTACACAAAACTTATCATTCTAGATTAATTTTACAATATAATTATTGATCATATTATTTATATGTTAGGTTCTGACGAATATAATCATTCATTTGAATAATTCAATATGAAATTATTTTGATACATTGGAAAAATCAACCGTCAGTACACTGTAGTCACTATGACATTTCTGCTGATCTACAGCAAAACTCACCATTGCAACAATACGGACGAGTACGCCATGTCAGGCTGCTCTGTAGCTCATCAGGCTATAAAAATGAATTTGTGTCACGCAAGTCAGCGTGAAAATCTTAAATAAAAGAAAATGTACAGGGAAAACGTATGATATCGACTTGAATGAAGTATTGAAACATTTCAAATATAAAACTCACTTGAGAATACACGTTTAAATGAATGAATTTAAAACATAAAAACCAGCTGCTACAGCCCTTTTGAACTTTCTGTTCATCATTAAATTCGATTTCCGTGACTTTTACCCAAACTCCTGGCGTGAATGGAGAGCATCAGGCGGAGCCATTGAAAGGACATAGTCCACAATTCCATTGACTAACTTTTACCGCAAACCGGAAGCAATTCAGAGACAAAGTAGTCCCTAGTGGATCACTTTTTAAAATACTTTAAAACACTTTTCTGTGTCATGTGATGGTGGAAATGATAGGTCTGACTCTCTAGTATGAGTGTAATTTTTTCTTGGTCTTTGAATTACTGCTAAGGCGTTGGTGTGAGCAGGCAAATTGATCCCAAGTTGAAGGTCGAGTCAGACTGAACGGCCTTGACGAAGGGGTCATATTTGTTTGCACTCTCTACCAGCCTTCGATGGCGTAAAAGGTGTGATCATTTTTTGACTGAAAAGTGGTCTGTGGCAGGTAAGTCAATTTGCAAAAGCTGAACGCCCAATGAAATATAGGGTAAAGGCTGTATTAGAAAGACAATTATGATTAAACAACTGTAAAATAGTTGTGGTCTGAGGCCATTGAAACAGCGGCAGACATAAGGGGAGGTAACTCTAAGATATGGCCTATAGAATATTGTAATAATTACACAAAACTTATCATTCTAGATTAATTTTACAATATAATTATTGATCATATTATTTATATGTTAGGTTCTGACGAATATAATCATTCATTTGAATAATTCAATATGAAATTATTTTGATACATTGGAAAAATCAACCGTCAGTACACTGTAGTCACTATGACATTTCTGCTGATCTACAGCAAAACTCACCATTGCAACAATACGGACGAGTACGCCATGTCAGGCTGCTCTGTAGCTCATCAGGCTATAAAAATGAATTTGTGTCACGCAAGTCAGCGTGAAAATCTTAAATGAAAGAAAATGTACAGGGAAAACGTATGATATCGACTTGAATGAAGTATTGAAACATTTCAAATATAAAACTCACTTGAGAATACACGTTTAAATGAATGAATTTAAAACATAAAAACCAGCTGCTACAGCCCTTTTGAACTTATTGAAATTATTTTGATACATTGGAAAAATCAACCGTCAGTACACTGTAGTCACTATGACATTTCTGCTGATCTACAGCAAAACTCACCATTGCAACAATACGGACGAGTACGCCATGTCAGGCTGCTCTGTAGCTCATCAGGCTATAAAAATGAATTTGTGTCACGCAAGTCAGCGTGAAAATCTTAAATAAAAGAAAATGTACAGGGAAAACGTATGATATCGACTTGAATGAAGTATTGAAACATTTCAAATATAAAACTCACTTGAGAATACACGTTTAAATGAATGAATTTAAAACATAAAAACCAGCTGCTACAGCCCTTTTGAACTTTCTGTTCATCATTAAATTCGATTTCCGTGACTTTTACCCAAATTCCTGGCGTGAATGGAGAGCATCACGCGGAGCCATTGAAAGGACATAGTCCACAATTCCATTGACTAACTTTTACCGCAAACCGGAAGCAATTCAGAGACAAAGTAGTCCCTAGTGGATCACTTTTTAAAATACTTTAAAACACTTTTCTGTGTCATGTGATGGTGGAAATGATAGGTCTGACTCTCTAGTATGAGTGTAATTTTTTCTTGGTCTTTGAATTACTGCTAAGGCGTTGGTGTGAGCAGGCAAATTGATCCCAAGTTGAAGGTCGAGTCAGACTGAACGGCCTTGACGAAGGGGTCATATTTGTTTGCACTCTCTACCAGCCTTCGATGGCGTAAAAGGTGTGATCATTTTTTGACTGAAAAGTGGTCTGTGGCAGGTAAGTCAATTTGCAAAAGCTGAACGCCCAATGAAATATAGGGTAAAGGCTGTATTAGAAAGACAATTATGATTAAACAACTGTAAAATAGTTGTGGTCTGAGGCCATTGAAACAGCGGCAGACATAAGGGGAGGTAACTCTTAGATATGGCCTATAGAATATTGTAATAATTACACAAAACTTATCATTCTAGATTAATTTCACAATATAATTATTGATCATATTATTTAAATGTTAGGTTCTGACGAATATAATCATTCATTTGAATAATTCAATATGAAATTATTTTGATACATTGGAAAAATCAACCGTCAGTACACTGTAGTCACTATGACATTTCTGCTGATCTACAGCAAAACTCACCATTGCAACAATACGGACGAGTACGCCATGTCAGGCTGCTCTGTAGCTCATCAGGCTATAAAAATGAATTTGTGTCACGCAAGTCAGCGTGAAAATCTTAAATAAAAGAAAATGTACAGGGAAAACGTATGATATCGACTTGAATGAAGTATTGAAACATTTCAAATATAAAACTCACTTGAGAATACACGTTTAAATGAATGAATTTAAAACATAAAAACCAGCTGCTACAGCCCCTTTGAACTTTCTGTTCATCATTAAATTCGATTTCCGTGACTTTTACCCAAACTCCTGGCGTGAATGGAGAGCATCAGGCGGAGCCATTGAAAGGACATAGTCCACAATTCCATTGACTAACTTTTACCGCAAACCGGAAGCAATTCAGAGACAAAGTAGTCCCTAGTGGATCACTTTTTAAAATACTTTAAAACACTTTTCTGTGTCATGTGATGGTGGAAATGATAGGTCTGACTCTCTAGTATGAGTGTAATTTTTTCTTGGTCTTTGAATTACTGCTAAGGCGTTGGTGTGAGCAGGCAAATTGATCCCAAGTTGAAGGTTGAGTCAGACTGAACGGCCTTGACGAAGGGGTCATATTTGTTTGCACTCTCTACCAGCCTTCGATGGCGTAAAAGGTGTGATCATTTTTTGACTGAAAAGTGGTCTGTGGCAGGTAAGTCAATTTGCAAAAGCTGAACGCCCAATGAAATATAGGGTAAAGGCTGTATTAGAAAGACAATTATGATTAAACAACTGTAAAATAGTTGTGGTCTGAGGCCATTGAAACAGCGGCAGACATAAGGGGAGGTAACTCTAAGATATGGCCTATAGAATATTGTAATAATTACACAAAACTTATCATTCTAGATTAATTTTACAATATAATTATTGATCATATTATTTATTTGTTAGGTTCTGACGAATATAATCATTCATTTGAATAATTCAATATGAAATTATTTTGATACATTGGAAAAATCAACCGTCAGTACACTGTAGTCACTATGACATTTCTGCTGATCTACAGCAAAACTCACCATTGCAACAATACGGACGAGTACGCCATGTCAGGCTGCTCTGTAGCTCATCAGGCTATAAAAATGAATTTGTGTCACGCAAGTCAGCGTGAAAATCTTAAATAAAAGAAAATGTACAGGGAAAACGTATGATATCGACTTGAATGAAGTATTGAAACATTTCAAATATAAAACTCACTTGAGAATACACGTTTAAATGAATGAATTTAAAACATAAAAACCAGCTGCTACAGCCCTTTTGAACTTTCTGTTCATCATTAAATTCGATTTCCGTGAGTTTTACCCAAACTCCTGGCGTGAATGGAGAGCATCAGGCGGAGCCATTGAAAGGACGTAGTCCACAATTCCATTGACTAACTTTTACCGCAAACCGGAAGCAATTCAGAGACAAAGTAGTCCCTAGTGGATCACTTTTTAAAATACTTTTAAACACTTTTTTGTGTCATGTGATGGTGGAAATGATAGGTCTGACTCTCTAGTATGAGTGTAATTTTTCTTGGTCTTTGAATTACTGCTAAAGCGTTGGTGTGAGCAGGCAAATTGATCCAAAGTTGAAGGTCGAGTCAGACTGAACGGCCTTGACGAAGGGGTCATATTTGTTTGCACTCTCTACCAGCCTTCGATGGCGTAAAAGGTGTGATCATTTTTTGATTGAAAAGTGGTCTGTGGCAGGTAAGTCAATTTGCAAAAGCTGAACGCCCAATGAAATATAGGGTAAAGGCTGTATTAGAAAGACAATTATGATTAAACAACTGTAAAATAGTTGTGGTCTGAGGCCATTGAAACAGCGGCAGACATAAGGGGAGGTAACTCTAAGATATGGCCTATAGATTATTGTAATAATTACACAAAACTTATCATTCTAGATTAATTTCACAATATAATTATTGATCATATTATTTATATGTTAGTTTCTGACGAATATAATCATTCATTTGAATAATTCAATATGAAATTATTTTGATACATTGGAAAAATCAACCGTCAGTACACTGTAGTCACTATGACATTTCTGCTGATCTACAGCAAAACTCACCATTGCAACAATACGGACGAGTACGCCATGTCAGGCTGCTCTGTAGCTCATCAGGCTATAAAAATGAATTTGTGTCACGCAAGTCAGCGTGAAAATCATAAATAAAAGAAAATGTACAGGGAAAACGTATGATATCGACGTGAATGAAGTATTGAAACATTTCAAATATAAAACTCCCTTGAGAATACACGTTTAAATGAATGAATTTAAAACATAAAAACCAGCTGCTACAGCCCTTTTGAACTTTCTGTTCATCATTAAATTCGATTTCCGTGAGTTTTACCCAAACTCCTGGCGTGAATGGACAGCATCAGGCGGAGCCATTGAAAGGACATAGTCCACAATTCCATTGACTAACTTTTACCGCAAACCGGAAGCAATTCAGAGACAAAGTAGTCCCTAGTGGATCACTTTTTAAAATACTTTTAAACACTTTTTTGTGTCATGTGATGGTGGAAATGATAGGTCTGACTCTCTAGTATGAGTGTAATTTTTTCTTGGTCTTTGAATTACTGCTAAGGCGTTGGTGTGAGCAGGCAAATTGATCCCAAGTTGAAGGTCGAGTCAGACTGAACGGCCTTGACGAAGGGGTCATATTTGTTTGCACTCTCTACCAGCCTTCGATGGCGTAAAAGGTGTGATCATTTTTTGACTGAAAAGAGGTCTGTGGCAGGTAAGTCAATTTGCAAAAGCTGAACGCCCAATGAAATATAGGGTAAAGGCTGTATTAGAAAGACAATTATGATTAAACAACTGTAGTTGTGGTCTGAGGCCATTGAAACAGCGGCAGACATAAGGGGAGGTAACTCTAAGATATGGCCTATAGATTATTGTAATAATTACACAAAACTTATCATTCTAGATTAATTTCACAATATAATTATTGATCATATTATTTATATGTTAGGTTCTGACGAATATAATCATTCATTTGAATAATTCAATATGAAATTATTTTGATACATTCGAAAAATCAACCGTCAGTACACTGTAGTCACTATGACATTTCTGCTTATCTACAGCAAAACTCACCATTGCAACAATACGGACGAGTACGCCATGTCAGGCTGCTCTGTAGCTCATCAGGCTATAAAAATTAATTTGTGTCACGCAAGTCAGCGTGAAAATCTTAAATAAAAGAAAATGTACAGGGAAAACGTATGATATCGACTTGAATGAAGTATTGAAACATTTCAAATATAAAACTCACTTGAGAATACACGTTTAAATGAATGAATTTAAAACATAAAAACCAGCTGCTACAGCCCTTTTGAACTTTCTGTTCATCATTAAATTCGATTTCCGTGAGTTTTACCCAAACTCCTGGCGTGAATGGAGAGCATCAGGCGGAGCCATTGAAAGGACGTAGTCCACAATTCCATTGACTAACTTTTACCGCAAACCGGAAGCAATTCAGAGACAAAGTAGTCCCTAGTGGATCACTTTTTAAAATACTTTTAAACACTTTTTTGTGTCATGTGATGGTGGAAATGATAGGTCTGACTCTCTAGTATGAGTGTAATTTTTCTTGGTCTTTGAATTACTGCTAAAGCGTTGGTGTGAGCAGGCAAATTGATCCAAAGTTGAAGGTCGAGTCAGACTGAACGGCCTTGACGAAGGGGTCATATTTGTTTGCACTCTCTACCAGCCTTCGATGGCGTAAAAGGTGTGATCATTTTTTGATTGAAAAGTGGTCTGTGGCAGGTAAGTCAATTTGCAAAAGCTGAACGCCCAATGAAATATAGGGTAAAGGCTGTATTAGAAAGACAATTATGATTAAACAACTGTAAAATAGTTGTGGTCTGAGGCCATTGAAACAGCGGCAGACATAAGGGGAGGTAACTCTAAGATATGGCCTATAGATTATTGTAATAATTACACAAAACTTATCATTCTAGATTAATTTCACAATATAATTATTGATCATATTATTTATATGTTAGTTTCTGACGAATATAATCATTCATTTGAATAATTCAATATGAAATTATTTTGATACATTCGAAAAATCAACCGTCAGTACACTGTAGTCACTATGACATTTCTGCTGATCTACAGCAAAACTCACCATTGCAACAATACGGACGAGTACGCCATGTCAGGCTGCTCTGTAGCTCATCAGGCTATAAAAATGAATTTGTGTCACGCAAGTCAGCGTGAAAATCATAAATAAAAGAAAATGTACAGGGAAAACGTATGATGTCGACGTGCATGAAGTATTGAAACATTTCAAATATAAAACTCCCTTGAGAATACACGTTTAAATGAATGAATTTAAAACATAAAAACCAGCTGCTACAGCCCTTTTGAACTTTCTGTTCATCATTAAATTCGATTTCCGTGAGTTTTACCCGAACTCCTGGCGTGAATGGACAGCATCAGGCGGAGCCATTGAAAGGACATAGTCCACAATTCCATTGACTAACTTTTACCGCAAACCGGAAGCAATTCAGAGACAAAGTAGTCCCTAGTGGATCACTTTTTAAAATACTTTTAAACACTTTTTTGTGTCATGTGATGGTGGAAATGATAGGTCTGACTCTCTAGTATGAGTGTAATTTTTTCTTGGTCTTTGAATTACTGCTAAGGCGTTGGTGTGAGCAGGCAAATTGATCCCAAGTTGAAGGTCGAGTCAGACTGAACGGCCTTGACGAAGGGGTCATATTTGTTTGCACTCTCTACCAGCCTTCGATGGCGTAAAAGGTGTGATCATTTTTTGACTGAAAAGAGGTCTGTGGCAGGTAAGTCAATTTGCAAAAGCTGAACGCCCAATGAAATATAGGGTAAAGGCTGTATTAGAAAGACAATTATGATTAAACAACTGTAGTTGTGGTCTGAGGCCATTGAAACAGCGGCAGACATAAGGGGAGGTAACTCTAAGATATGGCCTATAGATTATTGTAATAAATACACAAAACTTATCATTCTAGATTAATTTCACAATATAATTATTGATCATATTATTTATATGTTAGTTTCTGACGAATATAATCATTCATTTGAATAATTCAATATGAAATTATTTTGATACATTGGAAAAATCAACCGTCAGTACACTGTAGTCACTATGACATTTCTGCTGATCTACAGCAAAACTCACCATTGCAACAATACGGACGAGTACGCCATGTCAGGCTGCTCTGTAGCTCATCAGGCTATAAAAATGAATTTGTGTCACGCAAGTCAGCGTGAAAATCATAAATAAAAGAAAATGTACAGGGAAAACGTATGATATCGACGTGAATGAAGTATTGAAACATTTCAAATATAAAACTCCCTTGAGAAAACACGTTTAAATGAATGAATTTAAAACATAAAAACCAGCTGCTACAGCCCTTTTGAACTTTCTGTTCATCATTAAATTCGATTTCCGTGAGTTTTACCCGAACTCCTGGCGTGAATGGAGAGCATCAGGCGGAGACATTGAAAGGACGTAGTCCACAATTCCATTGACTAACTTTTACCGCAAACCGGAAGCAATTCAGAGACAAAGTAGTCCCTAGTGGATCACTTTTTAAAATACTTTTAAACACTTTTTTGTGTCATGTGATGGTGGAAATGATAGGTCTGACTCTCTAGTATGAGTGTAATTTTTTCTTGGTCTTTGAATTACTGCTAAGGCGTTGGTGTGAGCAGGCAAATTGATCCCAAGTTGAAGGTCGAGTCAGACTGAACGGCCTTGACGAAGGGGTCATATTTGTTTGCACTCTCTACCAGCCTTCGATGGCGTAAAAGGTGTGATCATTTTTTGATTGAAAAGTGGTCTGTGGCAGGTAAGTCAATTTGCAAAAGCTGAACGCCCAATGAAATATAGGATAAAGGCTGTATTAGAAAGACAATTATGATTAAACAACTGTAAAATAGTTGTGGTCTGAGGCCATTGAAACAGCGGCAGACATAAGGGGAGGTAACTCTAAGATATGGCCTATAGATTATTGTAATAATTACGCAAAACTTATCATTCTAGATTAATTTCACAATATAATTATTGATCATATTATTTATATGTTAGGTTCTGACGAATATAATCATTCATTTGAATAATTCAATATGAAATTATTTTGATACATTGGAAAAATCAACCGTCAGTACACTGTAGTCACTATGACATTTCTGCTGATCTACAGCAAAACTCACCATTGCAACAATACGGACGAGTACGCCATGTCAGGCTGCTCTGTAGCTCATCAGGCTATAAAAATTAATTTGTGTCACGCAAGTCAGCGTGAAAATCATAAATAAAAGAAATGTACAGGGAAAACGTATGATATCGACGTGAATGAAGTATTGAAACATTTCAAATATAAAACTCCCTTGAGAATACACGTTTAAATGAATGAATTTAAAACATAAAAACCAGCTGCTACAGCCCTTTTGAACTTTCTGTTCATCATTAAATTCGATTTCCGTGAGTTTTACCCGAACTCCTGGCGTGAATGGAGAGCATCAGGCGGAGCCATTGAAAGGACATAGTCCACAATTCCATTGACTAACTTTTACCGCAAACCGGAAGCAATTCAGAGACAAAGTAGTCCCTAGTGGATCACTTTTTAAAATACTTTTAAACACTTTTTTGTGTCATGTGATGGTGGAAATGATAGGTCTGACTCTCTAGTATGAGTGTAATTTTTTCTTGGTCTTTGAATTACTGCTAAGGCGTTGGTGTGAGCAGGCAAATTGATCCCAAGTTGAAGGTCGAGTCAGACTGAACGGCCTTGACGAAGGGGTCATATTTGTTTGCACTCTCTACCAGCCTTCGATGGCGTAAAAGGTGTGATCATTTTTTGACTGAAAAGAGGTCTGTGGCAGGTAAGTCAATTTGCAAAAGCTGAACGCCCAATGAAATATAGGGTAAAGGCTGTATTAGAAAGACAATTATGATTAAACAACTGTAGTTGTGGTCTGAGGCCATTGAAACAGCGGCAGACATAAGGGGAGGTAACTCTAAGATATGGCCTATAGATTATTGTAATAAATACACAAAACTTATCATTCTAGATTAATTTCACAATATAATTATTGATCATATTATTTATATGTTAGGTTCTGACGAATATAATCATTCATTTGAATAATTCAATATGAAATTATTTTGATACATTGGAAAAATCAACCGTCAGTACACTGTAGTCACTATGACATTTCTGCTGATCTACAGCAAAACTCACCATTGCAACAATACGGACGAGTACGCCATGTCAGGCTGCTCTGTAGCTCATCAGGCTATAAAAATGAATTTGTGTCACGCAAGTCAGCGTGAAAATCATAAATAAAAGAAAATGTACAGGGAAAACGTATGATATCGACGTGAATGAAGTATTTAAACATTTCAAATATAAAACTCCCTTGAGAATACACGTTTAAACAAAGGTCACTGAATGAATTTAAAACATAAAAACCAGCTGCTACAGCCCTTTTGAACTTTCTGTTCATCATTAAATTCGATTTCCGTGAGTTTTACCCAAACTCCTGGCGTGAATGGAGAGCATCAGGCGGAGCCATTGAAAGGACGTAGTCCACTATTCCATTGACTAACTTTTACCGCAAACCGGAAGCAATTCAGAGACAAAGTAGTCCCTAGTGGATCACTTTTAAAAATACTTTTAAACACTTTTTTGTGTCATGTGATGGTGGAAATGATAGGTCTGACACTCTAGTATGAGTGTAACTTTTTCTTGGTCTTTGAATTACTGCTAAGGCGTTGGTGTGAGCAGGCAAATTGATCCCAAGTTGAAGGTCGAGTCAGACTGAACGGCCTTGACGAAGGGGTCATATTTGTTTGCACTCTCTACCAGCCTTCGATGGCGTAAAAGGTGTGATCATTTTTTGATTGAAAAGTGGTCTGTGGCAGGTAAGTCAATTTGCAAAAGCTGAACGCCCAATGAAATATAGGGTAAAGGCTGTATTAGAAAGACAATTATGATTAAACAACTGTAAAATAGTTGTGGTCTGAGGCCATTGAAACAGCGGCAGACATAAGGGGAGGTAACTCTAAGATATGGCCTATAGATTATTGTAATAATTACACAAAACTTATCATTCTAGATTAATTTCACAATATAATTATTGATCATATTATTTATATGTTAGGTTCTGACGAATATAATCATTCATTTGAATAATTCAATATGAAATTATTTTGATACATTGGAAAAATCAACCGTCAGTACACTGTAGTCACTATGACATTTCTGCTGATCTACAGCAAAACTCACCATTGCAACAATACGGACGAGTACGCCATGTCAGGCTGCTCTGTAGCTCATCAGGCTATAAAAATGAATTTGTGTCACGCAAGTCAGCGTGAAAATCATAAATAAAAGAAAATGTACAGGGAAAACGTATGATATCGACGTGAATGAAGTATTTAAACATTTCAAATATAAAACTCCCTTGAGAATACACGTTTAAACAAAGGTCACTGAATGAATTTAAAACATAAAAACCAGCTGCTACAGCCCTTTTGAACTTTCTGTTAATCATTAAATTCGATTTCCGTGAGTTTTACCCAAACTCCTGGCGTGAATGGAGAGCATCAGGCGGAGCCATTGAAAGGACGTAGTCCACAATTCCATTGACTAACTTTTACCGCAAACCGGAAGCAATTCAGAGACAAAGTAGTCCCTAGTGGATCACTTTTAAAAATACTTTTAAACACTTTTTTGTGTCATGTGATGGTGGAAATGATAGGTCTGACTCTCTAGTATGAGTGTAACTTTTTCTTGGTCTTTGAATTACTGCTAAGGCGTTGGTGTGAGCAGGCAAATTGATCCCAAGTTGAAGGTCGAGTCAGACTGAACGGCCTTGACGAAGGGGTCATATTTGTTTGCACTCTCTACCAGCCTTCGATGGCGTAAAAGGTGTGATCATTTTTTGATTGAAAAGTGGTCTGTGGCAGGTAAGTCAATTTGCAAAAGCTGAACGCCCAATGAAATATAGGGTAAAGGCTGTATTAGAAAGACAATTATGATTAAACAACTGTAAAATAGTTGTGGTCTGAGGCCATTGAAACAGCGGCAGACATAAGGGGAGGTAACTCTAAGATATGGCCTATAGATTATTGTAATAATTACACAAAACTTATCATTCTAGATTAATTTCACAATATAATTATTGATCATATTATTTATATGTTAGGTTCTGACGAATATAATCATTCATTTGAATAATTCAATATGAAATTATTTTGATA
Source organism: Steromphala cineraria (assembly GCA_916613615.1). NCBI lineage: Eukaryota > Metazoa > Mollusca > Gastropoda > Trochida > Trochidae > Steromphala > Steromphala cineraria. Next base: position 5,757,849 of record OU744732.1, on the reverse strand, counting down.
CATTGGAAAAATCAACCGTCAGTACACTGTAGTCACTATGACATTTCTGCTGATCTACAGCAAAACTCACCATTGCAACAATACGGACGAGTACGCCATGTCAGGCTGCTCTGTAGCTCATCAGGCTATAAAAATTAATTTGTGTCACGCAAGTCAGCGTGAAAATCATAAATAAAAGAAAATGTACAGGGAAAACGTATGATATCGACGTGAATGAAGTATTGAAACATTTCAAATATAAAACTCCCTTGAGAATACACGTTTAAACAAAGGTCACTGAATGAATTTAAAACATAAAAACCAGCTGCTACAGCCCTTTTGAACTTTCTGTTCATCATTAAATTCGATTTCCGTGAGTTTTACCCAAACTCCTGGCGTGAATGGAGAGCATCAGGCGGAGCCATTGAAAGGACGTAGTCCACAATTCCATTGACTAACTTTTACCGCAAACCGGAAGCAATTCAGAGACAAAGTAGTCCCTAGTGGATCACTTTTAAAAATACTTTTAAACACGTTTTTGTGTCATGTGATGGTGGAAATGATAGGTCTGACTCTCTAGTATGAGTGTAACTTTTTCTTGGTCTTTGAATTACTGCTAAGGCGTTGGTGTGAGCAGGCAAATTGATCCCAAGTTGAAGGTCGAGTCAAACTGAACGGCCTTGACGAAGGGGTCATATTTGTTTGCACTCTCTACCAGCCTTCGATGGCGTAAAAGGTGTGATCATTTTTTGATTGAAAAGTGGTCTGTGGCAGGTAAGTCAATTTGCAAAAGCTGAACGCCCAATGAAATATAGGGTAAAGGCTGTATTAGAAAGACAATTATGATTAAACAACTGTAAAATAGTTGTGGTCTGAGGCCATTGAAACAGCGGCAGACATAAGGGGAGGTAACTCTAAGATATGGCCTATAGATTATTGTAATAATTACACAAAACTTATCATTCTAGATTAATTTCACAATATAATTATTGATCATATTATTTATATGTTAGGTTCTGACGAATATAATCATTCATTTGAATAATTCAATATGAAATTATTTTGATACATTCGAAAAATCAACCGTCAGTACACTGTAGTCACTATGACATTTCTGCTGATCTACAGCAAAACTCACCATTGCAACAATACGGACGAGTACGCCATGTCAGGCTGCTCTGTAGCTCATCAGGCTATAAAAATTAATTTGTGTCACGCAAGTCAGCGTGAAAATCATAAATAAAAGAAAATGTACAGGGAAAACGTATGATATCGACGTGAATGAAGTATTGAAACATTTCAAATATAAAACTCCCTTGAGAATACACGTTTAAACAAAGGTCACTGAATGAATTTAAAACATAAAAACCAGCTGCTACAGCCCTTTTGAACTTTCTGTTCATCATTAAATTCGATTTCCGTGAGTTTTACCCAAACTCCTGGCGTGAATGGAGAGCATCAGGCGGAGCCATTGAAAGGACGTAGTCCACAATTCCATTGACTAACTTTTACCGCAAACCGGAAGCAATTCAGAGACAAAGTAGTCCCTAGTGGATCACTTTTTAAAATACTTTTAAACACTTTTTTGTGTCATGTGATGGTGGAAATGATAGGTCTGACTCTCTAGTATGAGTGTAATTTTTTCTTGGTCTTTGAATTACTGCTAAGGCGTTGGTGTGAGCAGGCAAATTGATCCCAAGTTGAAGGTCGAGTCAGACTGAACGGCCTTGACGAAGGGGTCATATTTGTTTGCACTCTCTACCAGCCTTCGATGGCGTAAAAGGTGTGATCATTTTTTGATTGAAAAGTGGTCTGTGGCAGGTAAGTCAATTTGCAAAAGCTGAACGCCCAATGAAATATAGGGTAAAGGCTGTATTAGAAAGACAATTATGATTAAACAACTGTAAAATAGTTGTGGTCTGAGGCCATTGAAACAGCGGCAGACATAAGGGGAGGTAACTCTAAGATATGGCCTATAGATTATTGTAATAATTACACAAAACTTATCATTCTAGATTAATTTCACAATATAATTATTGATCATATTATTTATATGTTAGGTTCTGACGAATATAATCATTCATTTGAATAATTCAATATGAAATTATTTTGATACATTCGAAAAATCAACCGTCAGTACACTGTAGTCACTATGACATTTCTGCTGATCTACAGCAAAACTCACCATTGCAACAATACGGACGAGTACGCCATGTCAGGCTGCTCTGTAGCTCATCAGGCTATAAAAATGAATTTGTGTCACGCAAGTCAGCATGAAAATCATAAATAAAAGAAAATGTACAGGGAAAACGTATGATATCGACTTGAATGAAGTATTGAAACATTTCAAATATAAAACTCCCTTGAGAATACACGTTTAAACAAAGGTCACTGAATGAATTTAAAACATAAAAACCAGCTGCTACAGCCCTTTTGAACTTTCTGTTCATCATTAAATTCGATTTCCGTGAGTTTTACCCAAACTCCTGGCGTGAATGGAGAGCATCAGGCGGAGCCATTGAAAGGACGTAGTCTACAATTCCATTGACTAACTTTTACCGCAAACTGGAAGCAATTCAGAGACAAAGTAGTCCCTAGTGGATCACTTTTTAAAATACTTTTAAACACTTTTTTGTGTCATGTGATGGTGGAAATGATAGGTCTGACTCTCTAGTATGAGTGTAACTTTTTCTTGGTCTTTGAATTACTGCTAAGGCGTTGGTGTGAGCAGGCAAATTGATCCCAAGTTGAAGGTCGAGTCAGACTGAACGGCCTTGACGAAGGGGTCATATTTGTTTGCACTCTCTACCAGCCTTCGATGGCGTAAAAGGTGTGATCATTTTTTGATTGAAAAGTGGTCTGTGGCAGGTAAGTCAATTTGCAAAAGCTGAACGCCCAATGAAATATAGGGTAAAGGCTGTATTAGAAAGACAATTATGATTAAACAACTGTAAAATAGTTGTGGTCTGAGGCCATTGAAACAGCGGCAGACATAAGGGGAGGTAACTCTAAGATATGGCCTATAGATTATTGTAATAATTACACAAAACTTATCATTCTAGATTAATTTCACAATATAATTATTGATCATATTATTTATATGTTAGGTTCTGACGAATATAATCATTCATTTGAATAATTCAATATGAAATTATTTTGATACATTGGAAAAATCAACCGTCAGTACACTGTAGTCACTATGACATTTCTGCTGATCTACAGCAAAACTCACCATTGCAACAATACGGACGAGTACGCCATGTCAGGCTGCTCTGTAGCTCATCAGGCTATAAAAATGAATTTGTGTCACGCAAGTCAGCGTGAAAATCATAAATAAAAGAAAATGTACAGGGAAAACGTATGATATCGACGTGAATGAAGTATTGAAACATTTCAAATATAAAACTCCCTTGAGAATACACGTTTAAACAAAGGTCACTGAATGAATTTAAAACATAAAAACCAGCTGCTACAGCCCTTTTGAACTTTCTGTTCATCATTAAATTCGATTTCCGTGAGTTTTACCCAAACTCCTGGCGTGAATGGAGAGCATCAGGCGGAGCCATTGAAAGGACGTAGTCCACAATTCCATTGACTAACTTTTACCGCAAACCGGAAGCAATTCAGAGACAAAGTAGTCCCTAGTGGATCACTTTTTAAAATACTTTTAAACACTTTTTTGTGTCATGTGATGGTGGAAATGATAGGTCTGACTCTCTAGTATGAGTGTAATGTTTTCTTGGTCTTTGAATTACTGCTAAGGCGTTGGTGTAAGCAGTCAAATTGATCCAAAGTTGAAGGTCGAGTCAGACTGAACGGCCTTGACGAAGGGGTCATATTTGTTTGCACTCTCTACCAGCCTTCGATGGCGTAAAAGGTGTGATCATTTTTTGATTGAAAAGTGGTCTGTGGCAGGTAAGTCAATTTGCAAAAGCTGAACGCCCAATGAAATATAGGGTAAAGGCTGTATTAGAAAGACAATTATGATTAAACAACTGTAAAATAGTTGTGGTCTGAGGCCATTGAAACAGCGGCAGACATAAGGGGAGGTAACTCTAAGATATGGCCTATAGATTATTGTAATAATTACACAAAACTTATCATTCTAGATTAATTTCACAATATAATTATTGATCATATTATTTATATGTTAGGTTCTGACGAATATAATCATTCATTTGAATAATTCAATATGAAATTATTTTGATACATTCGAAAAATCAACCGTCAGTACACTGTAGTCACTATGACATTTCTGCTGATCTACAGCAAAACTCACCATTGCAACAATACGGACGAGTACGCCATGTCAGGCTGCTCTGTAGCTCATCAGGCTATAAAAATGAATTTGTGTCACGCAAGTCAGCGTGAAAATCATAAATAAAAGAAAATGTACAGGGAAAACGTATGATATCGACTTGAATGAAGTATTGAAACATTTCAAATATAAAACTCCCTTGAGAATACACGTTTAAATGAATGAATTTAAAACATAAAAACCAGCTGCTACAGCCCTTTTGAACTTTCTGTTCATCATTAAATTCGATTTCCGTGAGTTTTACCCAAACTCCTGGCGTGAATGGAGAGCATCAGGCGGAGCCATTGAAAGGACATAGTCCACAATTCCATTGACTAACTTTTACCGCAAACCGGAAGCAATTCAGAGACAAAGTAGTCCCTAGTGGATCACTTTTTAAAATACTTTTAAACACTTTTTTGTGTCATGTGATGGTGGAAATGATAGGTCTGACTCTCTAGTATGAGTGTAATGTTTTCTTGGTCTTTGAATTACTGCTAAGGCGTTGGTGTGAGCAGGCAAATTGATCTCAAGTTGAAGGTCGAGTCAGACTGAACGGCCTTGACGAAGGGGTCTTATTTGTTTGCACTCTCTACCAGCCTTCGATGGCGTAAAAGGTGTGATCATTTTTTGACTGAAAAGTGGTCTGTGGCAGGTAAGTCAATTTGCAAAAGCTGAACGCCCAATGAAATATAGGGTAAAGGCTGTATTAGAAAGACAATTATGATTAAACAACTGTAAAATAGTTGTGGTCTGAGGCCATTGAAACAGCGGCAGACATAAGGGGAGGTAACTCTAAGATATGGCCTATAGATTATTGTAATAATTACACAAAACTTATCATTCTAGATTAATTTCACAATTTAATTATTGATCATATTATTTATATGTTAGGTTCTGACGAATATAATCATTCATTTGAATAATTCAATATGAAATTATTTTGATACATTCGAAAAATCAACCGTCAGTACACTGAAGTCACTATGACATTTCTGCTGATCTACAGCAAAACTCACCATTGCAACAATACGGACGAGTACGCCATGTCAGGCTGCTCTGTAGCTCATCAGGCTATAACAATCAATTTGTGTCACGCAAGTCAGCGTGAAAATCATGAATAAAAGAAAATGTACAGGGAAAACGTATGATATCGACTTGAATGAAGTATTGAAACATTTCAAATATAAAACTCCCTTGAGAATACACGTTTAAATGAATGAATTTAAAACATAACAACCAGCTGCTACAGCCCTTTTGAACTTTCTGTTCATCATTAAATTCGATTTCCATGAGTTTTACCCAAACTCCTGGCGTGAATGGAGAGCATCAGGCGGAGCCATTGAAAGGACATAGTCCACAATTCCATTGACTAACTTTTACCGCAAACCGGAAGCAATTCAGAGACAATGAAGTCCCTAGTGGATCACTTTTTTAAATACTTTTAAACACTTTTTTGTGTCATGTGATGGTGGAAATGATAGGTCTGACTCTCTAGTATGAGTGTAATGTTTTCTTGGTCTTTGAATTACTGCTAAGGCGTTGGTGTGAGCAGGCAAATTGATCCCAAGTTGAAGGTCGAGTCAGACTGAACGGCCTTGACGAAGGGGTCATATTTGTTTGCACTCTCTACCAGCCTTCGATGGTGTAAAAGGTGTGATCATTTTTTGACTGAAAAGTGGTCTGTGGCAGGTAAGTCAATTTGCAAAAGCTGAACGCCCAATGAAATATAGGGTAAAGGCTGTATTAGAAAGACAATTATGATTAAACAACTGTAAAATAGTTGTGGTCTGAGGCCATTGAAACAGCGGCAGACATAAGGGGAAGTAACTCTAAGATATGGCCTATAGATTATTGTAATATTTACACAAAACTTATCATTCTAGATTAATTTCACAATATAATTATTGATCATATTATTTATATGTTAGGTTCTGACGAATATAATCATTCATTTGAATAATTCAATATGAAATTATTTTGATACATTCGAAAAATCAACCGTCAGTACACTGTAGTCACTATGACATTTCTGCTATCTACAGCAAAACTCACCATTGCAACAATACGGACGAGTACGCCATGTCAGGCTGCTCTGTACTTACCTGGCACAGGCTCAGCAATGAGCCTCGGTCGTGTCCGTTAGTATTGAGTAAACCTTGCATTTTTTCATATCTACGGGTGGGTGCTCTCAGCACAGTCTTCGGACACCACCCTTTTGCAGCATGTCGGCGACGAACTACTTCCATGGAACTATTCCCAGAGGAATGTTTGACAACTCCGTTCGACAGAGGGTTGTGAAATTAACTTTCCTAGGCCCTGAGAGGTTTTCGGTCTCGAGGTATAGAGTCTTCAACCTACTGTTGGATTACATTGACAAGGAGGAGCTAGTACGAATTTCAAAGAGGAGCAAAGTGAACGAGTGGTTTGCGACTGTAACAACAACTGAGGCGGCCGAGGTACTTCATTCAGCTGGTGAAGTGTGTCTATCAGAGAGACTGGTGTGCCAAATTTCTATCGTGGACAAAGTGAGGGCGAACTTCAGGGTTCACTGGCTGCCCGAGGGATTTTCTACGGATTTCCTTAAGTATATCTTCAAGGACTATTGGAATGTACTGTACGTGGAAGAGGAACTCTCTAAAGATGAGTTCGATTGTGGACTAAAGACTGGAACTTACAATGTGTGCATAGAGACCAAACACGAGGATGTTGACAGGATTCCACATGTGTTTGAGGTTTACACGTCCTCTTTCAAGTTCGATCTCTTATTCACGATGGCAGGGAGACCCCCACTGTGCTTGAGATGTCGTGAAGTGGGGCATGTGCGACGTGACTGTCAGGCCACGAGGCCGAGGGCCCCAGCTCCCCCTAGGACTCCACGACCTGGGGCAAGGTCATATGCTGACGCTGTCAGCAACGCCATGAAGGAGACAACACGTGAGGAGTTCCAGGACGAGAACCAGGATGTGGATATGGAGCAGGAACTCGCCTACAAGACTGTTGACTGGTCAGCGCCAACGACGGAGACAGCCAACCAGACTCCCCCCCCTGAAGTAACTGTACAGACTCCCCCTACTGAAGTTATTGCACAGACTCCCCCGCCAGCCTCAACTCAGTTCTCTGCGGCAGGAGACCTGGAAATCGCGAGGGTGAAGGAGACAGTAGTGACACATGAGAGAGAGCACAGCAGAGGCAGGACACTGAAGAGATCTGTGTCGAACAGTAGGACAGTACGAGACACCAAGAGACGGGAAGCGGCAAACTATGCCTTACACTATGAGCCTGGTTCAGACAGTTCCCTTGTTTCAGACAGTGGCTCCAACAGTGGAGCGTCTTGAGTTTGAACATGGAAGGCCTCAAACTACAACGACATAAGCTTCGCCCCTGGACAATGAGATTGGAATGTGAGCCCAAACCTGAACTGAAACGCCCCCCGACTTCGAGCTTGATCAGTGATTACAACAAGGGATTATATGTGTGTTCATTTGGATTAATTGTGACTTCTTATGGATTTATTGTGACTTCTAATGGATTATATGGTTTTTCTTTCGGATTATATGTGCTTTCTTTGGGATTATTTGTGCTTTCATATATTGGATTATTGTGCTTTCACTTTGGATTTATATTGGATTGCTCTGATTGTAAGTACGTTTTGTTTGACTTTATATTTATGGTGTTTGATTTTAATATTGTATATATCATTTATGAAATAATGTTAAATAATTTTTTCATATATTTTAGCTCCATGAGACCATATTTTTTATATATTTTATTACCTCCTATATCAATTCATCATGTTTAGCTATTCAACATTAAACTGCGCAGGTATTAGGACCGGGTCCAGAAGGAGAGTGTTGTGTGAGGAGTGGAAGAGAATGAAAGTTGATATTTTATTTTTGCAAGAGACGCATGTTGCTTGTGTGAAAGAGGGTCAGACTGTTGAGAGAGAGTTTGGATGCAAGGCCTTCTGGAGTTTCGGTACTGGTAATGCTAGAGGTGTAGGAATTTTATTAGCTTCTCATTTAAATTACAGCATTGTTAAGTTTCATTATGATTTTGATGGTAGAATATTTGTTTTAGATATTGATATGTTTAATCTTCATTTTCGTTTAATCAATATATATGCTCCTGTTAATTACTCTAATCGCCTTGATTTTCTTTCAGCCTTAGATAATTATTTTGTAACAAGACGCCATGTTGTATTTGGGGGCGATTTTAATTTTGTAAATAATATTCTTTTGGATAAAGTTGGGGGGGATCCTAAAGGTGGCAAGGGGGGTTCTATCATCCTTAAAAAAATCATTCAAAATTATAATTTGATCGACCCTTTTCGGGCACTTTACCCAAATAAAGTCAATACAACATGGCGGAGTGGCAATATCTCTTGTAGATTAGATAGGTTTTACCTTTCTGCTGACTTAATGCCGATGGTAAAGAGTTGTGAGGTTAAGCCCTGTTCGATCTCGGATCACGACTATTGTGTTCTGACTTTTGAGCAGTTTGATGTCATCTCTGTGGGGCCTGGTTACTGGAAATTTAATAACTCCTTATTATCTGATAAAGCATTTTTATCACAATTTCGTGATTTTTGGGATGGTTTAAATGTAAACAATGCTTTATCTCTTTCGGACTGGGATGATCTAAAAGTTAAATTCAAGGAGTTTATTTCGGCTTATAGTAAAAGGGTGGCTATTAATAAAAATAAATTACTTTACCAGTTACAAAGGCGATACAGAGAATTGGTTGATGCAGAAGCCCAGAAACCTGGCGAGTATGCTGACCAAATTAAGGCAATCAAATCACAACTATATGATATTAATTTTGATAGGGCTAGGGGTAGTGTAATTCGCTCCAGAGTTCAAGTCTTGGAAAATAATGAACAACCTTCCAAATTCTTTCTTCAATCGGAATTCAAAAACTCTGGAGATAAAACCATTCGGAATCTGGTAAATGGAAACGAAAGTTATAACTGTAATGATGACATCATCAACCATTGTAAAGATTTTTATGCAAATTTATATTCGGCTGAAGAAATTGATGACTTTTATTGTTCGGAATTTATTGATGAATTACCTACTCTTGATAAAGCTTCGGCTGATAGTTTAGAGGGCGCTGTAACAAAGGAGGAAGCTTTTGGGGCGTTAAAGGGTATGGATAACAATAAATCTCCGGGGTTGGATGGGTTAAGTAAGGAATTTTATTTGGCTTTTTGGGACTTATTTTCTGATGTCTTAGTACATCTCTATAACTTGGCTTTGAGTCAAGATTCTTTAAGCAAATCTCAAAAATTGGGGTGTATTCTCTTCTTTGTAAAGATAAAAATAATCCTCAGTTGTTACGTAATTGGCGCCCTATTAGTTTATTAAATGTAGATTATAAAATATTATCTAGGATTTTAGAAGGTCGGCTGTCAACAGTTCTTGCTGAGATCGTTCACCCTGATCAGACTTGTTCTATCAAGGGTAGGTCAATAGCAGACAATCTACATCTTCTTAGGAATGTTGTAGATTATGTAGAGCAGAAAGGTACCTCTGTGGCCTTCATTTGCCTCGATCAAGAGAAAGCTTTTGATCGGGTAAATCATGAATTTTTATTCAAGGCCCTACATAATTATGGTTTTGGAACCAATTTCATTAAATGGGTTAAGTTACTTTATACAAATATTTCAAGCAAGGTTTTAGTTAATGGGCATTTTTCGGACATTTTCCCCGTGGATAGGAGCGTAAGGCAAGGCTGTAGTCTTAGCCCCTTATTATATGTTTTGGTTTTGGAACCTTTTCTTATTAAAATCAGGAGTGATAAGTTAATTAGGGGCATCAAAATTCCTGGGGTTAACGAGGAAGCAAAAATATCTGCCTATGCTGACGACGGGACAGGTATATGTGTGGATGAGTTGAGTGTGAGACGTTTGTTGAAAGTGAGTGAATGTTATTGTAGGGGGTCGGGGGCCCGTCTCAACATGGGTAAGACAAAAGCCATTGCTTTTGGCAAGTGGCGATTTTCGGCAGACCATTCCTTTGGCATTTCATGGCCCGACTCATGTAAAATTCTTGGGGTAAAATTTGGTAATAAAATAACTCCTGATGATAACTGGCACGAAATTCTTACAAAATTACACGGGGTTCTAAATTTTAAGTTTAAGGATAGGCATCTTACTTTTTTTGGTAAATCTCTTATTGTTAAGGTGATGGCTATGTCTAAGCTTTGGTACGTTGCCTCTGTCTTGGACATGCCTAAGCCATATGTAGATCTTGCCACTCGAATTTGTTTTGATTATTTCTGGTGTAGCCATTTATACGAGCCCTTAGCTCGCACTGTTTTATATAATGTTAAGGAATTTGGTGGTGTTAATTTTATTCATTTACCTTCACGTTTTCATGCCTTAAGGCTTTTTCATATCTATAAAGTAATTAATGGTTGTAATTCCAAATTTGTCCATTTTGCTATTTATTGGTTAGGTTTTAGCTTGCGTGATGTCAATCCTAATTTTGCTTCTAACATGTTACTTCATTCTTCTGTTATGCCACCATTTTATAAAAATTGTTTAGCTTCTTATAAACATTTTTCTTCACTATATCCTAATTTCAATTGGTATCAACCTCTGAAGAGTGGGGACTTCTATAAAATGTTAATTTCCCCAATTTGTACTGTTTCCCCTATTGTTAAATATTTCCCAAATGTCAATTTCAATTCTGCTTTTAAGTTGCTCGACAGTTCTTTCATTGACCCCCACATTCGGAATTTATCCTGGCGTTTACTTCACGACATTGTCCCCACTAATTTTAATTTATATTGTAAACGCCATACCCTTATCAAATCATGTACTTTTTGCAATATTAATAATGAATCTGTCGAGCATTTATTTTATCATTGTAATATGGTCTCAACTTTATGGAGCATCGTCAGCAATTGGGTTTTGGACTTGTCTTTTGGAGTAATTGATTTAAATGCAGAAAACATTCGCTTTAATTTATTTCATGGTGTTTCAGACCATTTCCGAAAAACTGTCATTGTGTACTTGGTGTGTTTGGCAAAGCATCAAATTTGGGTTGATAGGTGTAATCAAAAACATAAACGTAAAGCAGTTACCAAAGAAAGAATGGTAACAACCTTTTTGGAAAGATTACGATTTCGAATCGTAGTGGACAAAGCCCGGTTATCTGACGATTTATTTATTTCTTATTGGGTACAACCAAAATTGTTTTGTACTCTAATCAATAATAAAGTGGAGTTTACTTTCTAAGTCATTTATGTACATTTCAATTTTATCAACAGCTTTTACCATGCATAAATACATAATATAAATTTTAATAGAAGTATTCTCCACATGTCTTTGTATATACCCCACCCTTTACCAACTTATCCATGATTGTTTCGGAAAGTTGTAGGACCCAGGCACTTTTATTTTAAACATCATCTACTTTTCATCATCATTTCATTTCTTTGTATATACTCATATTTATCATCGCTGTCAATTCCCAAGTGCCTGGGGAGAATTGTTCTTAGGTCCATTTTTCTTGTGAATAAACTTTATTCAAAAAAAAAAAAAAAAAAAAAGTAGCTCATCAGGCTATAAAAATGAATTTGTGTCACGCAAGTCAGCGTGAAAAACATAAATAAAAGAAAATGTACAGGGAAAACGTATGATATCGACTTGAATGAAGTATTGAAACATTTCAAATATAAAACTCCCTTGAGAATACACGTTTAAATGAATGAATTTAAAACATAACAACCAGCTGCTACAGCCCTTTTGAACTTTCTGTTCATCATTAAATTCGATTTCCGTGAGTTTTACCCAAACTCCTGGCGTGAATGGAGAGCATCAGGCGGAGCCATTGAAAGGACATAGTCCACTATTCCATTGACTAACTTTTACCGCAAACCGGAAGCAATTCAGAGACAAAGTAGTCCCTAGTGGATCACTTTTTAAAATACTTTTAAACACTTTTTTGTGTCATGTGATGGTGGAAATGATAGGTCTGACTCTCTAGTATGAGTGTAATTTGTTCTTGGTCTTTGAATTACTGCTAAGGCGTTGGTGTGAGCAGGCAAATTGATCCCAAGTTGAAGGTCGAGTCAGACTGAACGGCCTTGACGAAGGGGTCATATTTGTTTGCACTCTCTACCAGCCTTCGATGGCGTAAAAGGTGTGATCATTTTTTGACTGAAAAGTGGTCTGTGGCAGGTAAGTCAATTTGCAAAAGCTGAACGCCCAATGAGATATAGGGTAAAGGCTGTATTAGAAAGACAATTATGATTAAACACCTGTAAAATAGTTGTGGTCTGAGGCCATTGAAACAGCGGCAGACATAAGGGGAGGTAACTCTAAGATATGGCCTATAGATTATTGTAATAATTACACAAAACTTATCATTCTAGATTAATTTCACAATATAATTATTGATCATATTATTTATATGTTAGGTTCTGACGAATATAATCATTCATTTGAATAATTCAATATGAAATTATTTTGATACATTCGAAAAATCAACCGTCAGTACACTGTAGTCACTATGACATTTCTGCTGATCTACAGCAAAACTCACCATTGCAACAATACGGACGAGTACGCCATGTCAGGCTGCTCTGTAGCTCATCAGGCTATAAAAATGAATTTGTGTCACGCAAGTCAGCGTGAAAATCATAAATAAAAGAAAATGTACAGGGAAAACGTATGATATCGACTTGAATGAAGTATTGAAACATTTCAAATATAAAACTCCCTTGAGAATACACGTTTAAATGAATGAATTTAAAACATAACAACCAGCTGCTACAGCCCTTTTGAACTTTCTGTTCATCATTAAATTCGATTTCCGTGAGTTTTACCCAAACTCCTGGCGTGAATGGAGAGCATCAGGCGGAGCCATTGAAAGGACATAGTCCACAATTCCATTGACTAACTTTTACCTCAAACCGGAAGCAATTCAGAGACAAAGTAGTCCCTAGTGGATCACTTTTTAAAATACTTTTAAACACTTTTTTGTGTCATGTGATGGTGGAAATGATAGGTCTGACTCTCTAGTATGAGTGTAATTTGTTCTTGGTCTTTGAATTACTGCTAAGGCGTTGGTGTGAGCAGGCAAATTGATCCCAAGTTGAAGGTCGAGTCAGACTGAACGGCCTTGACGAAGGGGTCATATTTGTTTGCACTCTCTACCAGCCTTCGATGGCGTAAAAGGTGTGATCATTTTTTGACTGAAAAGTGGTCTGTGGCAGGTAAGTCAATTTGCAAAAGCTGAACGCCCAATGAAATATAGGGTAAAGGCTGTATTAGAAAGACAATTATGATTAAACACCTGTAAAATAGTTGTGGTCTGAGGCCATTGAAACAGCGGCAGACATAAGGGGAGGTAACTCTAAGATATGGCCTATAGATTATTGTAATAATTACACAAAACTTATCATTCTAGATTAATTTCACAATATAATTATTGATCATATTATTTATATGTTAGGTTCTGACGAATATAATCATTCATTTGAATAATTCAATATGAAATTATTTTGATACATTCGAAAAATCAACCGTCAGTACACTGTAGTCACTATGACATTTCTGCTGATCTACAGCAAAACTCACCATTGCAACAATACGGACGAGTACGCCATGTCAGGCTGCTCTGTAGCTCATCAGGCTATAAAAATGAATTTGTGTCACGCAAGTCAGCATGAAAATCATAAATAAAAGAAAATGTACAGGGAAAACGTATGATATCGACTTGAATGAAGTATTGAAACATTTCAAATATAAAACTCCCTTGAGAATACACGTTAAAATGAATGAATTTAAAACATAACAACCAGCTGCTACAGCCCTTTTGAACTTTCTGTTCATCATTAAATTCGATTTCCGTGAGTTTTACCCAAACTCCTGGCGTGAATGGAGAGCATCAGGCGGAGCCATTGAAAGGACATAGTCCACAATTCCATTGACTAACTTTTACCTCAAACCGGAAGCAATTCAGAGACAAAGTAGTCCCTAGTGGATCACTTTTTAAAATACTTTTAAACACTTTTTTGTGTCATGTGATGGTGGAAATGATAGGTCTGACTCTCTAGTATGAGTGTAATTTGTTCTTGGTCTTTGAATTACTGCTAAGGCGTTGGTGTGAGCAGGCAAATTGATCCCAAGTTGAAGGTCGAGTCAGACTGAACGGCCTTGACGAAGGGGTCATATTTGTTTGCACTCTCTACCAGCCTTTGATGGCGTAAAAGGTGTGATCATTTTTTGACTGAAAAGTGGTCTGTGGCAGGTAAGTCAATTTGCAAAAGCTGAACGCCCAATGAAATATAGGGTAAAGGCTGTATTAGAAAGACAATTATGATTAAACACCTGTAAAATAGTTGTGGTCTGAGGCCATTGAAACAGCGGCAGACATAAGGGGAGGTAACTCTAAGATATGGCCTATAGATTATTGTAATAATTACACAAAACTTATCATTCTAGATTAATTTCACAATATAATTATTGATCATATTATTTATATGTTAGGTTCTGACGAATATAATCATTCATTTGAATAATTCAATATGAAATTATTTTGATACATTCGAAAAATCAACCGTCAGTACACTGTAGTCACTATGACATTTCTGCTGATCTACAGCAAAACTCACCATTGCAACAATACGGACGAGTACGCCATGTCAGGCTGCTCTGTAGCTCATCAGGCTATAAAAATGAATTTGTGTCACGCAAGTCAGCATGAAAATCATAAATAAAAGAAAATGTACAGGGAAAACGTATGATATCGACTTGAATGAAGTATTGAAACATTTCAAATATAAAACTCCCTTGAGAATACACGTTTAAATGAATGAATTTAAAACATAACAACCAGCTGCTACAGCCCTTTTGAACTTTCTGTTCATCATTAAATTCGATTTCCGTGAGTTTTACCCAAACTCCTGGCGTGAATGGAGAGCATCAGGCGGAGCCATTGAAAGGACATAGTCCACAATTCCATTGACTAACTTTTACCTCAAACCGGAAGCAATTCAGAGACAAAGTAGTCCCTAGTGGATCACTTTTTAAAATACTTTTAAACACTTTTTTGTGTCATGTGATGGTGGAAATGATAGGTCTGACTCTCTAGTATGAGTGTAATTTGTTCTTGGTCTTTGAATTACTGCTAAGGCGTTGGTGTGAGCAGGCAAATTGATCCCAAGTTGAAGGTCGAGTCAGACTGAACGGCCTTGACGAAGGGGTCATATTTGTTTGCACTCTCTACCAGCCTTCGATGGCGTAAAAGGTGTGATCATTTTTTGACTGAAAAGTGGTCTGTGGCAGGTAAGTCAATTTGCAAAAGCTGAACGCCCAATGAAATATAGGGTAAAGGCTGTATTAGAAAGACAATTATGATTAAACACCTGTAAAATAGTTGTGGTCTGAGGCCATTGAAACAGCGGCAGACATAAGGGGAGGTAACTCTAAGATATGGCCTATAGATTATTGTAATAATTACACAAAACTTATCATTCTAGATTAATTTCACAATATAATTATTGATCATATTATTTATATGTTAGGTTCTGACGAATATAATCATTCATTTGAATAATTCAATATGAAATTATTTTGATACATTCGAAAAATCAACCGTCAGTACACTGTAGTCACTATGACATTTCTGCTGATCTACAGCAAAACTCACCATTGCAACAATACGGACGAGTACGCCATGTCAGGCTGCTCTGTAGCTCATCAGGCTATAAAAATGAATTTGTGTCACGCAAGTCAGCATGAAAATCATAAATAAAAGAAAATGTACAGGGAAAACGTATGATATCGACTTGAATGAAGTATTGAAACATTTCAAATATAAAACTCCCTTGAGAATACACGTTTAAATGAATGAATTTAAAACATAACAACCAGCTGCTACAGCCCTTTTGAACTTTCTGTTCATCATTAAATTCGATTTCCGTGAGTTTTACCCAAACTCCTGGCGTGAATGGAGAGCATCAGGCGGAGCCATTGAAAGGACATAGTCCACAATTCCATTGACTAACTTTTACCTCAAACCGGAAGCAATTCAGAGACAAAGTAGTCCCTAGTGGATCACTTTTTAAAATACTTTTAAACACTTTTTTGTGTCATGTGATGGTGGAAATGATAGGTCTGACTCTCTAGTATGAGTGTAATTTGTTCTTGGTCTTTGAATTACTGCTAAGGCGTTGGTGTGAGCAGGCAAATTGATCCCAAGTTGAAGGTCGAGTCAGACTGAACGGCCTTGACGAAGGGGTCATATTTGTTTGCACTCTCTACCAGCCTTCGATGGCGTAAAAGGTGTGATCATTTTTTGACTGAAAAGTGGTCTGTGGCAGGTAAGTCAATTTGCAAAAGCTGAACGCCCAATGAAATATAGGGTAAAGGCTGTATTAGAAAGACAATTATGATTAAACACCTGTAAAATAGTTGTGGTCTGAGGCCATTGAAACAGCGGCAGACATAAGGGGAGGTAACTCTAAGATATGGCCTATAGATTATTGTAATAATTACACAAAACTTATCATTCTAGATTAATTTCACAATATAATTATTGATCATATTATTTATATGTTAGGTTCTGACGAATATAATCATTCATTTGAATAATTCAATATGAAATTATTTTGATACATTCGAAAAATCAACCGTCAGTACACTGTAGTCACTATGACATTTCTGCTGATCTACAGCAAAACTCACCATTGCAACAATACGGACGAGTACGCCATGTCAGGCTGCTCTGTAGCTCATCAGGCTATAAAAATGAATTTGTGTCACGCAAGTCAGCATGAAAATCATAAATAAAAGAAAATGTACAGGGAAAACGTATGATATCGACTTGAATGAAGTATTGAAACATTTCAAATATAAAACTCCCTTGAGAATACACGTTAAAATGAATGAATTTAAAACATAACAACCAGCTGCTACAGCCCTTTTGAACTTTCTGTTCATCATTAAATTCGATTTCCGTGAGTTTTACCCAAACTCCTGGCGTGAATGGAGAGCATCAGGCGGAGCCATTGAAAGGACATAGTCCACAATTCCATTGACTAACTTTTACCTCAAACCGGAAGCAATTCAGAGACAAAGTAGTCCCTAGTGGATCACTTTTTAAAATACTTTTAAACACTTTTTTGTGTCATGTGATGGTGGAAATGATAGGTCTGACTCTCTAGTATGAGTGTAATTTGTTCTTGGTCTTTGAATTACTGCTAAGGCGTTGGTGTGAGCAGGCAAATTGATCCCAAGTTGAAGGTCGAGTCAGACTGAACGGCCTTGACGAAGGGGTCATATTTGTTTGCACTCTCTACCAGCCTTCGATGGCGTAAAAGGTGTGATCATTTTTTGACTGAAAAGTGGTCTGTGGCAGGTAAGTCAATTTGCAAAAGCTGAACGCCCAATGAAATATAGGGTAAAGGCTGTATTAGAAAGACAATTATGATTAAACACCTGTAAAATAGTTGTGGTCTGAGGCCATTGAAACAGCGGCAGACATAAGGGGAGGTAACTCTAAGATATGGCCTATAGATTATTGTAATAATTACACAAAACTTATCATTCTAGATTAATTTCACAATATAATTATTGATCATATTATTTATATGTTAGGTTCTGACGAATATAATCATTCATTTGAATAATTCAATATGAAATTATTTTGATACATTCGAAAAATCAACCGTCAGTACACTGTAGTCACTATGACATTTCTGCTGATCTACAGCAAAACTCACCATTGCAACAATACGGACGAGTACGCCATGTCAGGCTGCTCTGTAGCTCATCAGGCTATAAAAATGAATTTGTGTCACGCAAGTCAGCATGAAAATCATAAATAAAAGAAAATGTACAGGGAAAACGTATGATATCGACTTGAATGAAGTATTGAAACATTTCAAATATAAAACTCCCTTGAGAATACACGTTTAAATGAATGAATTTAAAACATAACAACCAGCTGCTACAGCCCTTTTGAACTTTCTGTTCATCATTAAATTCGATTTCCGTGAGTTTTACCCAAACTCCTGGCGTGAATGGAGAGCATCAGGCGGAGCCATTGAAAGGACATAGTCCACAATTCCATTGACTAACTTTTACCTCAAACCGGAAGCAATTCAGAGACAAAGTAGTCCCTAGTGGATCACTTTTTAAAATACTTTTAAACACTTTTTTGTGTCATGTGATGGTGGAAATGATAGGTCTGACTCTCTAGTATGAGTGTAATTTGTTCTTGGTCTTTGAATTACTGCTAAGGCGTTGGTGTGAGCAGGCAAATTGATCCCAAGTTGAAGGTCGAGTCAGACTGAACGGCCTTGACGAAGGGGTCATATTTGTTTGCACTCTCTACCAGCCTTCGATGGCGTAAAAGGTGTGATCATTTTTTGACTGAAAAGTGGTCTGTGGCAGGTAAGTCAATTTGCAAAAGCTGAACGCCCAATGAAATATAGGGTAAAGGCTGTATTAGAAAGACAATTATGATTAAACACCTGTAAAATAGTTGTGGTCTGAGGCCATTGAAACAGCGGCAGACATAAGGGGAGGTAACTCTAAGATATGGCCTATAGATTATTGTAATAATTACACAAAACTTATCATTCTAGATTAATTTCACAATATAATTATTGATCATATTATTTATATGTTAGGTTCTGACGAATATAATCATTCATTTGAATAATTCAATATGAAATTATTTTGATACATTCGAAAAATCAACCGTCAGTACACTGTAGTCACTATGACATTTCTGCTGATCTACAGCAAAACTCACCATTGCAACAATACGGACGAGTACGCCATGTCAGGCTGCTCTGTAGCTCATCAGGCTATAAAAATGAATTTGTGTCACGCAAGTCAGCATGAAAATCATAAATAAAAGAAAATGTACAGGGAAAACGTATGATATCGACTTGAATGAAGTATTGAAACATTTCAAATATAAAACTCCCTTGAGAATACACGTTAAAATGAATGAATTTAAAACATAACAACCAGCTGCTACAGCCCTTTTGAACTTTCTGTTCATCATTAAATTCGATTTCCGTGAGTTTTACCCAAACTCCTGGCGTGAATGGAGAGCATCAGGCGGAGCCATTGAAAGGACATAGTCCACAATTCCATTGACTAACTTTTACCTCAAACCGGAAGCAATTCAGAGACAAAGTAGTCCCTAGTGGATCACTTTTTAAAATACTTTTAAACACTTTTTTGTGTCATGTGATGGTGGAAATGATAGGTCTGACTCTCTAGTATGAGTGTAATTTGTTCTTGGTCTTTGAATTACTGCTAAGGCGTTGGTGTGAGCAGGCAAATTGATCCCAAGTTGAAGGTCGAGTCAGACTGAACGGCCTTGACGAAGGGGTCATATTTGTTTGCACTCTCTACCAGCCTTCGATGGCGTAAAAGGTGTGATCATTTTTTGACTGAAAAGTGGTCTGTGGCAGGTAAGTCAATTTGCAAAAGCTGAACGCCCAATGAAATATAGGGTAAAGGCTGTATTAGAAAGACAATTATGATTAAACACCTGTAAAATAGTTGTGGTCTGAGGCCATTGAAACAGCGGCAGACATAAGGGGAGGTAACTCTAAGATATGGCCTATAGATTATTGTAATAATTACACAAAACTTATCATTCTAGATTAATTTCACAATATAATTATTGATCATATTATTTATATGTTAGGTTCTGACGAATATAATCATTCATTTGAATAATTCAATATGAAATTATTTTGATACATTCGAAAAATCAACCGTCAGTACACTGTAGTCACTATGACATTTCTGCTGATCTACAGCAAAACTCACCATTGCAACAATACGGACGAGTACGCCATGTCAGGCTGCTCTGTAGCTCATCAGGCTATAAAAATGAATTTGTGTCACGCAAGTCAGCATGAAAATCATAAATAAAAGAAAATGTACAGGGAAAACGTATGATATCGACTTGAATGAAGTATTGAAACATTTCAAATATAAAACTCCCTTGAGAATACACGTTAAAATGAATGAATTTAAAACATAACAACCAGCTGCTACAGCCCTTTTGAACTTTCTGTTCATCATTAAATTCGATTTCCGTGAGTTTTACCCAAACTCCTGGCGTGAATGGAGAGCATCAGGCGGAGCCATTGAAAGGACATAGTCCACAATTCCATTGACTAACTTTTACCTCAAACCGGAAGCAATTCAGAGACAAAGTAGTCCCTAGTGGATCACTTTTTAAAATACTTTTAAACACTTTTTTGTGTCATGTGATGGTGGAAATGATAGGTCTGACTCTCTAGTATGAGTGTAATTTGTTCTTGGTCTTTGAATTACTGCTAAGGCGTTGGTGTGAGCAGGCAAATTGATCCCAAGTTGAAGGTCGAGTCAGACTGAACGGCCTTGACGAAGGGGTCATATTTGTTTGCACTCTCTACCAGCCTTCGATGGCGTAAAAGGTGTGATCATTTTTTGACTGAAAAGTGGTCTGTGGCAGGTAAGTCAATTTGCAAAAGCTGAACGCCCAATGAAATATAGGGTAAAGGCTGTATTAGAAAGACAATTATGATTAAACACCTGTAAAATAGTTGTGGTCTGAGGCCATTGAAACAGCGGCAGACATAAGGGGAGGTAACTCTAAGATATGGCCTATAGATTATTGTAATAATTACACAAAACTTATCATTCTAGATTAATTTCACAATATAATTATTGATCATATTATTTATATGTTAGGTTCTGACGAATATAATCATTCATTTGAATAATTCAATATGAAATTATTTTGATACATTCGAAAAATCAACCGTCAGTACACTGTAGTCACTATGACATTTCTGCTGATCTACAGCAAAACTCACCATTGCAACAATACGGACGAGTACGCCATGTCAGGCTGCTCTGTAGCTCATCAGGCTATAAAAATGAATTTGTGTCACGCAAGTCAGCATGAAAATCATAAATAAAAGAAAATGTACAGGGAAAACGTATGATATCGACTTGAATGAAGTATTGAAACATTTCAAATATAAAACTCCCTTGAGAATACACGTTAAAATGAATGAATTTAAAACATAACAACCAGCTGCTACAGCCCTTTTGAACTTTCTGTTCATCATTAAATTCGATTTCCGTGAGTTTTACCCAAACTCCTGGCGTGAATGGAGAGCATCAGGCGGAGCCATTGAAAGGACATAGTCCACAATTCCATTGACTAACTTTTACCTCAAACCGGAAGCAATTCAGAGACAAAGTAGTCCCTAGTGGATCACTTTTTAAAATACTTTTAAACACTTTTTTGTGTCATGTGATGGTGGAAATGATAGGTCTGACTCTCTAGTATGAGTGTAATTTGTTCTTGGTCTTTGAATTACTGCTAAGGCGTTGGTGTGAGCAGGCAAATTGATCCCAAGTTGAAGGTCGAGTCAGACTGAACGGCCTTGACGAAGGGGTCATATTTGTTTGCACTCTCTACCAGCCTTCGATGGCGTAAAAGGTGTGATCATTTTTTGACTGAAAAGTGGTCTGTGGCAGGTAAGTCAATTTGCAAAAGCTGAACGCCCAATGAAATATAGGGTAAAGGCTGTATTAGAAAGACAATTATGATTAAACACCTGTAAAATAGTTGTGGTCTGAGGCCATTGAAACAGCGGCAGACATAAGGGGAGGTAACTCTAAGATATGGCCTATAGATTATTGTAATAATTACACAAAACTTATCATTCTAGATTAATTTCACAATATAATTATTGATCATATTATTTATATGTTAGGTTCTGACGAATATAATCATTCATTTGAATAATTCAATATGAAATTATTTTGATACATTCGAAAAATCAACCGTCAGTACACTGTAGTCACTATGACATTTCTGCTGATCTACAGCAAAACTCACCATTGCAACAATACGGACGAGTACGCCATGTCAGGCTGCTCTGTAGCTCATCAGGCTATAAAAATGAATTTGTGTCACGCAAGTCAGCATGAAAATCATAAATAAAAGAAAATGTACAGGGAAAACGTATGATATCGACTTGAATGAAGTATTGAAACATTTCAAATATAAAACTCCCTTGAGAATACACGTTTAAATGAATGAATTTAAAACATAACAACCAGCTGCTACAGCCCTTTTGAACTTTCTGTTCATCATTAAATTCGATTTCCGTGAGTTTTACCCAAACTCCTGGCGTGAATGGAGAGCATCAGGCGGAGCCATTGAAAGGACATAGTCCACAATTCCATTGACTAACTTTTACCTCAAACCGGAAGCAATTCAGAGACAAAGTAGTCCCTAGTGGATCACTTTTTAAAATACTTTTAAACACTTTTTTGTGTCATGTGATGGTGGAAATGATAGGTCTGACTCTCTAGTATGAGTGTAATTTGTTCTTGGTCTTTGAATTACTGCTAAGGCGTTGGTGTGAGCAGGCAAATTGATCCCAAGTTGAAGGTCGAGTCAGACTGAACGGCCTTGACGAAGGGGTCATATTTGTTTGCACTCTCTACCAGCCTTCGATGGCGTAAAAGGTGTGATCATTTTTTGACTGAAAAGTGGTCTGTGGCAGGTAAGTCAATTTGCAAAAGCTGAACGCCCAATGAAATATAGGGTAAAGGCTGTATTAGAAAGACAATTATGATTAAACACCTGTAAAATAGTTGTGGTCTGAGGCCATTGAAACAGCGGCAGACATAAGGGGAGGTAACTCTAAGATATGGCCTATAGATTATTGTAATAATTACACAAAACTTATCATTCTAGATTAATTTCACAATATAATTATTGATCATATTATTTATATGTTAGGTTCTGACGAATATAATCATTCATTTGAATAATTCAATATGAAATTATTTTGATACATTCGAAAAATCAACCGTCAGTACACTGTAGTCACTATGACATTTCTGCTGATCTACAGCAAAACTCACCATTGCAACAATACGGACGAGTACGCCATGTCAGGCTGCTCTGTAGCTCATCAGGCTATAAAAATGAATTTGTGTCACGCAAGTCAGCATGAAAATCATAAATAAAAGAAAATGTACAGGGAAAACGTATGATATCGACTTGAATGAAGTATTGAAACATTTCAAATATAAAACTCCCTTGAGAATACACGTTTAAATGAATGAATTTAAAACATAACAACCAGCTGCTACAGCCCTTTTGAACTTTCTGTTCATCATTAAATTCGATTTCCGTGAGTTTTACCCAAACTCCTGGCGTGAATGGAGAGCATCAGGCGGAGCCATTGAAAGGACATAGTCCACAATTCCATTGACTAACTTTTACCTCAAACCGGAAGCAATTCAGAGACAAAGTAGTCCCTAGTGGATCACTTTTTAAAATACTTTTAAACACTTTTTTGTGTCATGTGATGGTGGAAATGATAGGTCTGACTCTCTAGTATGAGTGTAATTTGTTCTTGGTCTTTGAATTACTGCTAAGGCGTTGGTGTGAGCAGGCAAATTGATCCCAAGTTGAAGGTCGAGTCAGACTGAACGGCCTTGACGAAGGGGTCATATTTGTTTGCACTCTCTACCAGCCTTCGATGGCGTAAAAGGTGTGATCATTTTTTGACTGAAAAGTGGTCTGTGGCAGGTAAGTCAATTTGCAAAAGCTGAACGCCCAATGAAATATAGGGTAAAGGCTGTATTAGAAAGACAATTATGATTAAACACCTGTAAAATAGTTGTGGTCTGAGGCCATTGAAACAGCGGCAGACATAAGGGGAGGTAACTCTAAGATATGGCCTATAGATTATTGTAATAATTACACAAAACTTATCATTCTAGATTAATTTCACAATATAATTATTGATCATATTATTTATATGTTAGGTTCTGACGAATATAATCATTCATTTGAATAATTCAATATGAAATTATTTTGATACATTCGAAAAATCAACCGTCAGTACACTGTAGTCACTATGACATTTCTGCTGATCTACAGCAAAACTCACCATTGCAACAATACGGACGAGTACGCCATGTCAGGCTGCTCTGTAGCTCATCAGGCTATAAAAATGAATTTGTGTCACGCAAGTCAGCATGAAAATCATAAATAAAAGAAAATGTACAGGGAAAACGTATGATATCGACTTGAATGAAGTATTGAAACATTTCAAATATAAAACTCCCTTGAGAATACACGTTTAAATGAATGAATTTAAAACATAACAACCAGCTGCTACAGCCCTTTTGAACTTTCTGTTCATCATTAAATTCGATTTCCGTGAGTTTTACCCAAACTCCTGGCGTGAATGGAGAGCATCAGGCGGAGCCATTGAAAGGACATAGTCCACAATTCCATTGACTAACTTTTACCTCAAACCGGAAGCAATTCAGAGACAAAGTAGTCCCTAGTGGATCACTTTTTAAAATACTTTTAAACACTTTTTTGTGTCATGTGATGGTGGAAATGATAGGTCTGACTCTCTAGTATGAGTGTAATTTGTTCTTGGTCTTTGAATTACTGCTAAGGCGTTGGTGTGAGCAGGCAAATTGATCCCAAGTTGAAGGTCGAGTCAGACTGAACGGCCTTGACGAAGGGGTCATATTTGTTTGCACTCTCTACCAGCCTTCGATGGCGTAAAAGGTGTGATCATTTTTTGACTGAAAAGTGGTCTGTGGCAGGTAAGTCAATTTGCAAAAGCTGAACGCCCAATGAAATATAGGGTAAAGGCTGTATTAGAAAGACAATTATGATTAAACACCTGTAAAATAGTTGTGGTCTGAGGCCATTGAAACAGCGGCAGACATAAGGGGAGGTAACTCTAAGATATGGCCTATAGATTATTGTAATAATTACACAAAACTTATCATTCTAGATTAATTTCACAATATAATTATTGATCATATTATTTATATGTTAGGTTCTGACGAATATAATCATTCATTTGAATAATTCAATATGAAATTATTTTGATACATTCGAAAAATCAACCGTCAGTACACTGTAGTCACTATGACATTTCTGCTGATCTACAGCAAAACTCACCATTGCAACAATACGGACGAGTACGCCATGTCAGGCTGCTCTGTAGCTCATCAGGCTATAAAAATGAATTTGTGTCACGCAAGTCAGCATGAAAATCATAAATAAAAGAAAATGTACAGGGAAAACGTATGATATCGACTTGAATGAAGTATTGAAACATTTCAAATATAAAACTCCCTTGAGAATACACGTTTAAATGAATGAATTTAAAACATAACAACCAGCTGCTACAGCCCTTTTGAACTTTCTGTTCATCATTAAATTCGATTTCCGTGAGTTTTACCCAAACTCCTGGCGTGAATGGAGAGCATCAGGCGGAGCCATTGAAAGGACATAGTCCACAATTCCATTGACTAACTTTTACCTCAAACCGGAAGCAATTCAGAGACAAAGTAGTCCCTAGTGGATCACTTTTTAAAATACTTTTAAACACTTTTTTGTGTCATGTGATGGTGGAAATGATAGGTCTGACTCTCTAGTATGAGTGTAATTTGTTCTTGGTCTTTGAATTACTGCTAAGGCGTTGGTGTGAGCAGGCAAATTGATCCCAAGTTGAAGGTCGAGTCAGACTGAACGGCCTTGACGAAGGGGTCATATTTGTTTGCACTCTCTACCAGCCTTCGATGGCGTAAAAGGTGTGATCATTTTTTGACTGAAAAGTGGTCTGTGGCAGGTAAGTCAATTTGCAAAAGCTGAACGCCCAATGAAATATAGGGTAAAGGCTGTATTAGAAAGACAATTATGATTAAACACCTGTAAAATAGTTGTGGTCTGAGGCCATTGAAACAGCGGCAGACATAAGGGGAGGTAACTCTAAGATATGGCCTATAGATTATTGTAATAATTACACAAAACTTATCATTCTAGATTAATTTCACAATATAATTATTGATCATATTATTTATATGTTAGGTTCTGACGAATATAATCATTCATTTGAATAATTCAATATGAAATTATTTTGATACATTCGAAAAATCAACCGTCAGTACACTGTAGTCACTATGACATTTCTGCTGATCTACAGCAAAACTCACCATTGCAACAATACGGACGAGTACGCCATGTCAGGCTGCTCTGTAGCTCATCAGGCTATAAAAATGAATTTGTGTCACGCAAGTCAGCATGAAAATCATAAATAAAAGAAAATGTACAGGGAAAACGTATGATATCGACTTGAATGAAGTATTGAAACATTTCAAATATAAAACTCCCTTGAGAATACACGTTAAAATGAATGAATTTAAAACATAACAACCAGCTGCTACAGCCCTTTTGAACTTTCTGTTCATCATTAAATTCGATTTCCGTGAGTTTTACCCAAACTCCTGGCGTGAATGGAGAGCATCAGGCGGAGCCATTGAAAGGACATAGTCCACAATTCCATTGACTAACTTTTACCTCAAACCGGAAGCAATTCAGAGACAAAGTAGTCCCTAGTGGATCACTTTTTAAAATACTTTTAAACACTTTTTTGTGTCATGTGATGGTGGAAATGATAGGTCTGACTCTCTAGTATGAGTGTAATTTGTTCTTGGTCTTTGAATTACTGCTAAGGCGTTGGTGCGAGCAGGCAAATTGATCCCAAGTTGAAGGTCGAGTCAGACTGAACGGCCTTGACGAAGGGGTCATATTTGTTTGCACTCTCTACCAGCCTTCGATGGCGTAAAAGGTGTGATCATTTTTTGACTGAAAAGTGGTCTGTGGCAGGTAAGTCAATTTGCAAAAGCTGAACGCCCAATGAAATATAGGGTAAAGGCTGTATTAGAAAGACAATTATGATTAAACACCTGTAAAATAGTTGTGGTCTGAGGCCATTGAAACAGCGGCAGACATAAGGGGAGGTAACTCTAAGATATGGCCTATA
The DNA here is from genome assembly GCA_916613615.1 of Steromphala cineraria. Lineage (NCBI taxonomy): Eukaryota > Metazoa > Mollusca > Gastropoda > Trochida > Trochidae > Steromphala > Steromphala cineraria. The sequence goes on along the minus strand of OU744732.1, from coordinate 5,730,710 downwards.
GATTATTGTAATAATTACACAAAACTTATCATTCTAGATTAATTTCACAATATAATTATTGATCATATTATTTATATGTTAGGTTCTGACGAATATAATCATTCATTTGAATAATTCAATATGAAATTATTTTGATACATTGGAAAAATCAACCGTCAGTACACTGTAGTCACTATGACATTTCTGCTGATCTACAGCAAAACTCACCATTGCAACAATACGGACGAGTACGCCATGTCAGGCTGCTCTGTAGCTCATCAGGCTATAAAAATGAATTTGTGTCACGCAAGTCAGCATGAAAATCATAAATAAAAGAAAATGTACAGGGAAAACGTATGATATCGACTTGAATGAAGTATTGAAACATTTCAAATATAAAACTCCCTTGAGAATACACGTTAAAATGAATGAATTTAAAACATAACAACCAGCTGCTACAGCCCTTTTGAACTTTCTGTTCATCATTAAATTCGATTTCCGTGAGTTTTACCCAAACTCCTGGCGTGAATGGAGAGCATCAGGCGGAGCCATTGAAAGGACATAGTCCACAATTCCATTGACTAACTTTTACCTCAAACCGGAAGCAATTCAGAGACAAAGTAGTCCCTAGTGGATCACTTTTTAAAATACTTTTAAACACTTTTTTGTGTCATGTGATGGTGGAAATGATAGGTCTGACTCTCTAGTATGAGTGTAATTTGTTCTTGGTCTTTGAATTACTGCTAAGGCGTTGGTGTGAGCAGGCAAATTGATCCCAAGTTGAAGGTCGAGTCAGACTGAACGGCCTTGACGAAGGGGTCATATTTGTTTGCACTCTCTACCAGCCTTCGATGGCGTAAAAGGTGTGATCATTTTTTGACTGAAAAGTGGTCTGTGGCAGGTAAGTCAATTTGCAAAAGCTGAACGCCCAATGAAATATAGGGTAAAGGCTGTATTAGAAAGACAATTATGATTAAACACCTGTAAAATAGTTGTGGTCTGAGGCCATTGAAACAGCGGCAGACATAAGGGGAGGTAACTCTAAGATATGGCCTATAGATTATTGTAATAATTACACAAAACTTATCATTCTAGATTAATTTCACAATATAATTATTGATCATATTATTTATATGTTAGGTTCTGACGAATATAATCATTCATTTGAATAATTCAATATGAAATTATTTTGATACATTCGAAAAATCAACCGTCAGTACACTGTAGTCACTATGACATTTCTGCTGATCTACAGCAAAACTCACCATTGCAACAATACAGACGAGTACGCCATGTCAGGCTGCTCTGTAGCTCATCAGGCTATAAAAATGAATTTGTGTCACGCAAGTCAGCATGAAAATCATAAATAAAAGAAAATGTACAGGGAAAACGTATGATATCGACTTGAATGAAGTATTGAAACATTTCAAATATAAAACTCCCTTGAGAATACACGTTTAAATGAATGAATTTAAAACATAACAACCAGCTGCTACAGCCCTTTTGAACTTTCTGTTCATCATTAAATTCGATTTCCGTGAGTTTTACCCAAACTCCTGGCGTGAATGGAGAGCATCAGGCGGAGCCATTGAAAGGACATAGTCCACAATTCCATTGACTAACTTTTACCGCAAACCGGAAGCAATTCAGAGACAAAGTAGTCCCTAGTGGATCACTTTTTAAAATACTTTTAAACACTTTTTTGTGTCATGTGATGGTGGAAATGATAGGTCTGACTCTCTAGTATGAGTGTAATTTGTTCTTGGTCTTTGAATTACTGCTAAGGCGTTGGTGTGAGCAGGCAAATTGATCCCAAGTTGAAGGTCGAGTCAGACTGAACGGCCTTGACGAAGGGGTCATATTTGTTTGCACTCTCTACCAGCCTTCGATGGCGTAAAAGGTGTGATCATTTTTTAACGAAAAGTGGTCTGTGGCAGGTAAGTCAATTTGCAAAAGCTGAACGCCCAATGAAATATAGGGTAAAGGCTGTATTAGAAAGACAATTATGATTAAACACCTGTAAAATAGTTGTGGTCTGAGGCCATTGAAACAGCGGCAGACATAAGGGGAGGTAACTCTAAGATATGGCCTATAGATTATTGTAATAATTACACAAAACTTATCATTCTAGATTAATTTCACAATATAATTATTGATCATATTATTTATATGTTAGGTTCTGACGAATATAATCATTCATTTGAATAATTCAATATGAAATTATTTTGATACATTCGAAAAATCAACCGTCAGTACACTGTAGTCACTATGACATTTCTGCTGATCTACAGCAAAACTCACCATTGCAACAATACGGACGAGTACGCCATGTCAGGCTGCTCTGTAGCTCATCAGGCTATAAAATTGAATTTGTGTCACGCAAGTCAGCGTGAAAATCATAAATAAAAGAAAATGTACAGGGAAAACGTATGATATCGACTTGAATGAAGTATTGAAACATTTCAAATATAAAACTCCCTTGAGAATACACGTTTAAATGAATGAATTTAAAACATAACAACCAGCTGCTACAGCCCTTTTGAACTTTCTGTTCATCATTAAATTCGATTTCCGTGAGTTTTACCCAAACTCCTGTCGTGAATGGAGAGCATCAGGCGGAGCCATTGAAAGGACATAGTCCACAATTCCATTGACTAACTTTTACCTCAAACCGGAAGCAATTCAGAGACAAAGTAGTCCCTAGTGGATCACTTTTTAAAATACTTTTAAACACTTTTTTGTGTCATGTGATGGTGGAAATGATAGGTCTGACTCTCTAGTATGAGTGTAATTTGTTCTTGGTCTTTGAATTACTGAAAAAGGCGTTGGTGTGAGCAGGCAAATTGATCCCAAGTTGAAGGTCGAGTCAGACTGAACGGCCTTGACGAAGGGGTCATATTTGTTTGCACTCTCTACCAGCCTTCGATGGCGTAAAAGGTGTGATCATTTTTTGACTGAAAAGTGGTCTGTGGCAGGTAAGTCAATTTGCAAAAGCTGAACGCCCAATGAAATATAGGGTAAAGGCTGTATTAGAAAGACAATTATGATTAAACACCTGTAAAATAGTTGTGGTCTGAGGCCATTGAAACAGCGGCAGACATAAGGGGAGGTAACTCTAAGATATGGCCTATAGATTATTGTAATAATTACACAAAACTTATCATTCTAGATTAATTTCACAATATAATTATTGATCATATTATTTATAGGTTAGGTTCTGACGAATATAATCATTCATTTGAATAATTCAATATGAAATTATTTTGATACATTCGAAAAATCAACCGTCAGTACACTGTAGTCACTATGACATTTCTGCTGATCTACAGCAAAACTCACCATTGCAACAATACGGACGAGTACGCCATGTCAGGCTGCTCTGTAGCTCATCAGGCTATAAAATTGAATTTGTGTCACGCAAGTCAGCGTGAAAATCATAAATAAAAGAAAATGTACAGGGAAAACGTATGATATCGACTTGAATGAAGTATTGAAACATTTCAAATATAAAACTCCCTTGAGAATACACGTTTAAATGAATGAATTTAAAACATAACAACCAGCTGCTACAGCCCTTTTGAACTTTCTGTTCATCATTAAATTCGATTTCCGTGAGTTTTACCCAAACTCCTGGCGTGAATGGAGAGCATCAGGCGGAGCCATTGAAAGGACATAGTCCACAATTCCATTGACTAACTTTTACCGCAAACCGGAAGCAATTCAGAGACAAAGTAGTCCCTAGTGGATCACTTTTTAAAATACTTTTAAACACTTTTTTGTGTCATGTGATGGTGGAAATGATAGGTCTGACTCTCTAGTATGAGTGTTATTTGTTCTTGGTCTTTGAATTACTGCTAAGGCGTTGGTGTGAGCAGGCAAATTGATCCCAAGTTGAAGGTCGAGTCAGACTGAACGGCCTTGACGAAGGGGTCATATTTGTTTGCACTCTCTACCAGCCTTCGATGGCGTAAAAGGTGTGATCATTTTTTGACTGAAAAGTGGTCTGTGGCAGGTAAGTCAATTTGCAAAAGCTGAACGCCCAATGAAATATAGGGTAAAGGCTGTATTAGAAAGACAATTATGATTAAACACCTGTAAAATAGTTGTGGTCTGAGGCCATTGAAACAGCGGCAGACATAAGGGGAGGTAACTCTAAGATATGGCCTATAGATTATTGTAATAATTACACAAAACTTATCATTCTAGATTAATTTCACAATATAATTATTGATCATATTATTTATATGTTAGGTTCTGACGAATATAATCATTTATTTGAATAATTCAATATGAAATTATTTTGATACATTCGAAAAATCAACCGTCAGTACATTGTAGTCACTGTGACATTTCTGCTGATCTACAGCAAAACTAACCATTGCAACAATACGGACGAGTACGCCATGTCAGGCTGCTCTGTAGCTCATCAGGCTATAAAAATGAATTTGTGTCACGCAAGTCAGCGTGAAAATCATAAATAAAAGAAAATGTACAGGGAAAACGTATGATATCGACTTGAATGAAGTATTGAAACATTTCAAATATAAAACTCCCTTGAGAATACAGGTTTAAATGAATGAATTTAAAACATAACAACCAGCTGCTACAGCCCTTTTGAACTTTCTGTTCATCATTAAATTCGATTTCCGTGAGTTTTACCCAAACTCCTGGCGTGAATGGAGAGCATCAGGCGGAGCCATTGAAAGGACATAGTCCACAATTCCATTGACTAACTTTGACCGCAAACCGGAAGCAATTCAGAGACAAAGTAGTCCCTAGTGGATCACTTTTTAAAATACTTTTAAACACTTTTTTGTGTCATGTGATGGTGGAAATGATAGGTCTGACTCTCTAGTATGAGTGTAATTTTTTCTTGGTTTTTGAATTACTGCTAAGGCGTTGGTGTGAGCAGGCAAATTGATCCCAAGTTGAAGGTCGAGTCAGACTGAACGGCCTTGACGAAGGGGTCATATTTGTTTGCACTCTCTACCAGCCTTCGATGGCATAAAAGGTGTGATCATTTTTTGACTGAAAAGTGGTCTGTGGCAGGTAAGTCAATTTGCAAAAGCTGAACGCCCAATGAAATATAGGGTAAAGGCTCTATTAGAAAGACAATTATGATTAAACACCTGTAAAATAGTTGTGGTCTGAGGCCATTGAAACAGCGGCAGACATAAGGGGAGGTAACTCTAAGATATGGCCTATAGATTATTGTAATAATTACACAAAACTTATCATTCTAGATTAATTTCACAATATAATTATTGATCATATTATTTATATGTTAGATTCTGACGAATATAATCATTCATTTGAATAATTCAATATGAAATTATTTTGATACATTCGAAAAATCAACCGAGAATACGGACGAGTACGCCATGTTAGGCTGCTCTGTAGCTCATCAGGCTATAAAAATGAATTTGTTTCACGCAAGTCAGCGTGAAAATCATAAATAAAAGAAAATGTACAGGGAAAACGTATGATATCGACTTGAATGAAGTATTGAAACATTTCAAATATAAAACTCCCTTGAGAATACACGTTTAAATGAATGAATTTAAAACATAACAACCAGCTGCTACAGCCCTTTTGAACTTTCTGTTCATCATTAAATTCGATTTCCGTGAGTTTTACCCAAACTCCTGGCGTGAATGGAGAGCATCAGGCGGAGCCATTGAAAGGACATAGTCCACAATTCCATTGACTAACTTTTACCGCAAACCGGAAGCAATTCAGAGACAAAGTAGTCCCTAGTGGATCACTTTTTAAAATACTTTTAAACACTTTTTTGTGTCATGTGATGGTGGAAATGATAGGTCTGACTCTCTAGTATGAGTGTAATTTGTTCTTGGTCTTTGAATTACTGCTAAGGCGTTGGTGTGAGCAGGCAAATTGATCCCAAGTTGAAGGTCGAGTCAGACTGAACGGCCTTGACGAAGGGGTCATATTTGTTTGCACTCTCTACCAGCCTTCGATGGCGTAAAAGGTGTGATCAATTTTTTGACTGAAAAGTGGTCTGTGGCAGGTAAGTCAATTTGCAAAAGCTGAACGCCCAATGAAATATAGGGTAAAGGCTGTATTAGAAAGACAATTATGATTAAACACCTGTAAAATAGTTGTGGTCTGAGGCCATTGAAACAGCGGCAGACATAAGGGGAGGTAACTCTAAGATATGGCCTATAGATTATTGTAATAATTACACAAAACTTATCATTCTAGATTAATTTCACAATATAATTATTGATCATATTATTTATATGTTAGGTTCTGACGAATATAATCATTTATTTGAATAATTCAATATGAAATTATTTTGATACATTCGAAAAATCAACCGTCAGTACATTGTAGTCACTGTGACATTTCTGCTGATCTACAGCAAAACTAACCATTGCAACAATACGGACGAGTACGCCATGTCAGGCTGCTCTGTAGCTCATCAGGCTATAAAAATGAATTTGTGTCACGCAAGTCAGCGTGAAAATCATAAATAAAAGAAAATGTACAGGGAAAACGTATGATATCGACTTGAATGAAGTATTGAAACATTTCAAATATAAAACTCCCTTGAGAATACAGGTTTAAATGAATGAATTTAAAACATAACAACCAGCTGCTACAGCCCTTTTGAACTTTCTGTTCATCATTAAATTCGATTTCCGTGAGTTTTACCCAAACTCCTGGCGTGAATGGAGAGCATCAGGCGGAGCCATTGAAAGGACATAGTCCACAATTCCATTGACTAACTTTGACCGCAAACCGGAAGCAATTCAGAGACAAAGTAGTCCCTAGTGGATCACTTTTTAAAATACTTTTAAACACTTTTTTGTGTCATGTGATGGTGGAAATGATAGGTCTGACTCTCTAGTATGAGTGTAATTTTTTCTTGGTTTTTGAATTACTGCTAAGGCGTTGGTGTGAGCAGGCAAATTGATCCCAAGTTGAAGGTCGAGTCAGACTGAACGGCCTTGACGAAGGGGTCATATTTGTTTGCACTCTCTACCAGCCTTCGATGGCATAAAAGGTGTGATCATTTTTTGACTGAAAAGTGGTCTGTGGCAGGTAAGTCAATTTGCAAAAGCTGAACGCCCAATGAAATATAGGGTAAAGGCTGTATTAGAAAGACAATTATGATTAAACACCTGTAAAATAGTTGTGGTCTGAGGCCATTGAAACAGCGGCAGACATAAGGGGAGGTAACTCTAAGATATGGCCTATAGATTATTGTAATAATTACACAAAACTTATCATTCTAGATTAATTTCACAATATAATTATTGATCATATTATTTATATGTTAGATTCTGACGAATATAATCATTCATTTGAATAATTCAATATGAAATTATTTTGATACATTCGAAAAATCAACCGAGAATACGGACGAGTACGCCATGTTAGGCTGCTCTGTAGCTCATCAGGCTATAAAAATGAATTTGTTTCACGCAAGTCAGCGTGAAAATCATAAATAAAAGAAAATGTACAGGGAAAACGTATGATATCGACTTGAATGAAGTATTGAAACATTTCAAATATAAAACTCCCTTGAGAATACAGGTTTAAATGAATGAATTTAAAACATAACAACCAGCTGCTACAGCCCTTTTGAACTTTCTGTTCATCATTAAATTCGATTTCCGTGAGTTTTACCCAAACTCCTGGCGTGAATGGAGAGCATCAGGCGGAGCCATTGAAAGGACATAGTCCACAATTCCATTGACTAACTTTTACCGCAAACCGGAAGCAATTCAGAGACAAAGTAGTCCCTAGTGGATCACTTTTTAAAATACTTTTAAACACTTTTTTGTGTCATGTGATGGTGGAAATGATAGGTCTGACTCTCTAGTATGAGTGTAATTTGTTCTTGGTCTTTGAATTACTGCTAAGGCGTTGGTGTGAGCAGGCAAATTGATCCCAAGTTGAAGGTCGAGTCAGACTGAACGGCCTTGACGAAGGGGTCATATTTGTTTGCACTCTCTACCAGCCTTCGATGGCATAAAAGGTGTGATCATTTTTTGACTGAAAAGTGGTCTGTGGCAGGTAAGTCAATTTGCAAAAGCTGAACGCCCAATGAAATATAGGGTAAAGGCTGTATTAGAAAGACAATTATGATTAAACACCTGTAAAATAGTTGTGGTCTGAGGCCATTGAAACAGCGGCAGACATAAGGGGAGGTAACTCTAAGATATGGCCTATAGATTATTGTAATAATTACACAAAACTTATCATTCTAGATTAATTTCACAATATAATTATTGATCATATTATTTATATGTTAGGTTCTGACGAATATAATCATTCATTTGAATAATTCAATATGAAATTATTTTGATACATTCGAAAAATCAACCGAGAATACGGACGAGTACGCCATGTTAGGCTGCTCTGTAGCTCATCAGGCTATAAAAATGAATTTGTTTCACGCAAGTCAGCGTGAAAATCATAAATAAAAGAAAATGTACAGGGAAAACGTATGATATCGACTTGAATGAAGTATTGAAACATTTCAAATATAAAACTCCCTTGAGAATACACGTTTAAATGAATGAATTTAAAACATAACAACCAGCTGCTACAGCCCTTTTGAACTTTCTGTTCATCATTAAATTCGATTTCCGTGAGTTTTACCCAAACTCCTGGCGTGAATGGAGAGCATCAGGCGGAGCCATTGAAAGGACATAGTCCACAATTCCATTGACTAACTTTGACCGCAAACCGGAAGCAATTCAGAGACAAAGTAGTCCCTAGTGGATCACTTTTTAAAATACTTTTAAACACTTTTTTGTGTCATGTGATGGTGGAAATGATAGGTCTGACTCTCTAGTATGAGTGTAATTTTTTCTTGGTCTTTGAATTACTGCTAAGGCGTTGGTGTGAGCAGGCAAATTGATCCCAAGTTGAAGGTCGAGTCAGACTGAACGGCCTTGACGAAGGGGTCATATTTGTTTGCACTCTCTACCAGCCTTCGATGGCGTTAAAGGTGTGATCATTTTTTGACTGAAAAGTGGTCTGTGGCAGGTAAGTCAATTTGCAAAAGCTGAACGCCCAATGAAATATAGGGTAAAGGCTTTATTAGAAAGACAATTATGATTAAACAACTGTAAAATAGTTGTGGTCTGAGGCCATTGAAACAGCGGCAGACATAAGGGGAGGTAACTCTAAGATATGGCCTAAAGATTATTGTAATAATTACACAAAACTTATCATTCTAGATTAATTTCACAATATAATTATTGATCATATTATTTATTTGTTAGGTTCTGACGAATATAATCATTCATTTGAATAATTCAATATGAAATTATTTTGATACATTCGAAAAATCAACCGTCAGTACACTGTAGTCACTATGACATTTCTGCTGATCTACAGCAAAACTCACCATTGCAACAGTACGGACGAGTACGCCATGTCAGGCTGCTCTGTAGCTCATCAGGCTATAAAAATGAATTTGTTTCACGCAAGTCAGCGTGAAAATCATAAATAAAAGAAAATGTACGGGGAATATAGGTGGTCTCGACTTGAGCCGTGGTTGTGTTCGGTGGTATTGAGCTATTTTCTTTCATACAGGTGTACAGGGTGGTTTGCGCTTCGTCTTCGGACACCCCCTACGTTTCCAGAATGAGATCCGTGGTTTGCTGGAGTGGAGTGGTCCCACCGGACTGTGTGGACCATTCCATTAGTGATAGAGGTTGTGAAGCTCACCTTTTATGGTCAGGACCGATTCTTTGTCACCAGGTTCAAGTTATACCCTTGGATCATGGAACAGTGTGGACCAGATAGTGTTTAGAGACCCACCAAGCGGAATAAGGCCAATTAATGGTACGTTACCCTTTCTACAGAGGCCCAAGTTCTGAAACTACATGGTCTTGAGGATGTGGAATTGGCCCCACGTGTACATGTCTCATGTTTCCTTGTGAACAGAGTGCGTTCCCGTCTCAAGATACACTGGATTCCAGAGAAGTACGGCTCAGCGTTCTTAACCAAGGTGTTCAGTGGCAATGAGGCTCTTGAGAATATACCTCATTTTGTCAAACACATCCTAAATAAAAGAAAATGTACAGGGAAAACGTATGATAACGACTTGAATGAAGTATTGAAACATTTCAAATATAAAACTCCCTTGAGAATACACGTTTAAACAAAGGTCACTGAATGAATTTAAAACATAAAAACCAGCTGTTACAGCCCTTTTGAACTTTCTGTTCATCATTAAATTCGATTTCTGTGAGTTTTACCCAAACTCCTGGCGTGAATGGAGAGCATCAGGCGGAGCCATTGAAAGGACATAGTCCACAATTCCATTGACTAACTTTTACCGCAAACCGGAAGCAATTCAGAGACAAAGTAGTCCCTAGTGGATCACTTTTTAAAATACTTTTAAACACTTTTTTGTGTCATGTGATGGTGGAAATGATAGGTCTGACTCTCTAGTATGAGTGTAATTTGTTCTTGGTCTTTGAATTACTGCTAAGGCGTTGGTGTGAGCAGGCAAATTGATCCCAAGTTGAAGGTCGAGTCAGACTGAACGGCCTTGACGAAGGGGTCATATTTGTTTGCACTCTCTACCAGCCTTCGATGGCGTAAAAGGTGTGATCATTTTTTGACTGAAAAGTGGTCTGTGGCAGGTAAGTCAATTTGCAAAAGCTGAACGCCCAATGAAATATAGGGTAAAGGCTGTATTAGAAAGACAATTATGATTAAACACCTGTAAAATAGTTGTGGTCTGAGGCCATTGAAACAGCGGCAGACATAAGGGGAGGTAACTCTAAGACATGGCCTATAGATTATTGTAATAATTACACAAAACTTATCATTCTAGATTAATTTCACAATATAATTATTGATCATATTATTTATATGTTAGGTTCTGACGAATATAATCATTTATTTGAATAATTCAATATGAAATTATTTTGATACATTCGAAAAATCAACCGTCAGTACATTGTAGTCACTGTGACATTTCTGCTGATCTACAGCAAAACTAACCATTGCAACAATACGGACGAGTACGCCATGTCAGGCTGCTCTGTAGCTCATCAGGCTATAAAAATGAATTTGTGTCACGCAAGTCAGCGTGAAAATCATAAATAAAAGAAAATGTACAGGGAAAACGTATGATATCGACTTGAATGAAGTATTGAAACATTTCAAATATAAAACTCCCTTGAGAATACAGGTTTAAATGAATGAATTTAAAACATAACAACCAGCTGCTACAGCCCTTTTGAACTTTCTGTTCATCATTAAATTCGATTTCCGTGAGTTTTACCCAAACTCCTGGCGTGAATGGAGAGCATCAGGCGGAGCCATTGAAAGGACATAGTCCACAATTCCATTGACTAACTTTGACCGCAAACCGGAAGCAATTCAGAGACAAAGTAGTCCCTAGTGGATCACTTTTTAAAATACTTTTAAACACTTTTTTGTGTCATGTGATGGTGGAAATGATAGGTCTGACTCTCTAGTATGAGTGTAATTTTTTCTTGGTTTTTGAATTACTGCTAAGGCGTTGGTGTGAGCAGGCAAATTGATCCCAAGTTGAAGGTCGAGTCAGACTGAACGGCCTTGACGAAGGGGTCATATTTGTTTGCACTCTCTACCAGCCTTCGATGGCATAAAAGGTGTGATCATTTTTTGACTGAAAAGTGGTCTGTGGCAGGTAAGTCAATTTGCAAAAGCTGAACGCCCAATGAAATATAGGGTAAAGGCTGTATTAGAAAGACAATTATGATTAAACACCTGTAAAATAGTTGTGGTCTGAGGCCATTGAAACAGCGGCAGACATAAGGGGAGGTAACTCTAAGATATGGCCTATAGATTATTGTAATAATTACACAAAACTTATCATTTTAGATTAATTTCACAATATAATTATTGATCATATTATTTATATGTTAGATTCTGACGAATATAATCATTCATTTGAATAATTCAATATGAAATTATTTTGATACATTCGAAAAATCAACCGAGAATACGGACGAGTACGCCATGTTAGGCTGCTCTGTAGCTCATCAGGCTATAAAAATGAATTTGTTTCACGCAAGTCAGCGTGAAAATCATAAATAAAAGAAAATGTACAGGGAAAACGTATGATATCGACTTGAATGAAGTATTGAAACATTTCAAATATAAAACTCCCTTGAGAATACACGTTTAAATGAATGAATTTAAAACATAACAACCAGCTGCTACAGCCCTTTTGAACTTTCTGTTCATCATTAAATTCGATTTCCGTGAGTTTTACCCAAACTCCTGGCGTGAATGGAGAGCATCAGGCGGAGCCATTGAAAGGACATAGTCCACAATTCCATTGACTAACTTTGACCGCAAACCGGAAGCAATTCAGAGACAAAGTAGTCCCTAGTGGATCACTTTTTAAAATACTTTTAAACACTTTTTTGTGTCATGTGATGGTGGAAATGATAGGTCTGACTCTCTAGTATGAGTGTAATTTTTTCTTGGTCTTTGAATTACTGCTAAGGCGTTGGTGTGAGCAGGCAAATTGATCCCAAGTTGAAGGTCGAGTCAGACTGAACGGCCTTGACGAAGGGGTCATATTTGTTTGCACTCTCTACCAGCCTTCGATGGCATAAAAGGTGTGATCATTTTTTGACTGAAAAGTGGTCTGTGGCAGGTAAGTCAATTTGCAAAAGCTGAACGCCCAATGAAATATAGGGTAAAGGCTGTATTAGAAAGACAATTATGATTAAACACCTGTAAAATAGTTGTGGTCTGAGGCCATTGAAACAGCGGCAGACATAAGGGGAGGTAACTCTAAGATATGGCCTATAGATTATTGTAATAATTACACAAAACTTATCATTCTAGATTAATTTCACAATATAATTATTGATCATATTATTTATATGTTAGGTTCTGACGAATATAATCATTCATTTGAATAATTCAATATGAAATTATTTTGATACATTCGAAAAATCAACCGAGAATACGGACGAGTACGCCATGTTAGGCTGCTCTGTAGCTCATCAGGCTATAAAAATGAATTTGTTTCACGCAAGTCAGCGTGAAAATCATAAATAAAAGAAAATGTACAGGGAAAACGTATGATATCGACTTGAATGAAGTATTGAAACATTTCAAATATAAAACTCCCTTGAGAATACACGTTTAAATGAATGAATTTAAAACATAACAACCAGCTGCTACAGCCCTTTTGAACTTTCTGTTCATCATTAAATTCGATTTCCGTGAGTTTTACCCAAACTCCTGGCGTGAATGGAGAGCATCAGGCGGAGCCATTGAAAGGACATAGTCCACAATTCCATTGACTAACTTTGACCGCAAACCGGAAGCAATTCAGAGACAAAGTAGTCCCTAGTGGATCACTTTTTAAAATACTTTTAAACACTTTTTTGTGTCATGTGATGGTGGAAATGATAGGTCTGACTCTCTAGTATGAGTGTAATTTTTTCTTGGTCTTTGAATTACTGCTAAGGCGTTGGTGTGAGCAGGAAAATTGATCCCAAGTTGAAGGTCGAGTCAGACTGAACGGCCTTGACGAAGGGGTCATATTTGTTTGCACTCTCTACCAGCCTTCGATGGCGTAAAAGGTGTGATCATTTTTTGACTGAAAAGTGGTCTGTGGCAGGTAAGTCAATTTGCAAAAGCTGAACGCCCAATGAAATATAGGGTAAAGGCTTTATTAGAAAGACAATTATGATTAAACAACTGTAAAATAGTTGTGGTCTGAGGCCATTGAAACAGCGGCAGACATAAGGGGAGGTAACTCTAAGATATGGCCTAAAGATTATTGTAATAATTACACAAAACTTATCATTCTAGATTAATTTCACAATATAATTATTGATCATATTATTTATTTGTTAGGTTCTGACGAATATAATCATTCATTTGAATAATTCAATATGAAATTATTTTGATACATTCGAAAAATCAACCGTCAGTACACTGTAGTCACTATGACATTTCTGCTGATCTACAGCAAAACTCACCATTGCAACAGTACGGACGAGTACGCCATGTCAGGCTGCTCTGTAGCTCATCAGGCTATAAAAATGAATTTGTTTCACGCAAGTCAGCGTGAAAATCATAAATAAAAGAAAATGTACGGGGAATATAGGTGGTCTCGACTTGAGCCGTGGTTGTGTTCGGTGGTATTGAGCTATTTTCTTTCATACAGGTGTACAGGGTGGTTTGCGCTTCGTCTTCGGACACCCCCTACGTTTCCAGAATGAGATCCACGGTTTGCTGGAGTGGAGTGGTCCCACCGGACTGTGTGGACCATTACATTAGTGATAGAGGTTGTGAAGCTCACCTTTTATGGATTCTTTGTCACCAGGTTCAACTTATACCCTTGGACCATCGAACAGTGTGGACCAGATAGTGTTTAGAGACTCACCAAGCGGAATAAGGCCAATTAATGGTACGTTACCCTTTCTACAGAAGCCCAAGTTCTGAAACTACATGGTCTTGAGGATGTGGAATTGGCCCCACGTGTACATGTCTCATGTTTCCTTGTGAACAGAGTGCGTTCCCGTCTCAGGATACACTGGCTTCCAGAGAAGTACAGCTCAGCGTTCTTAACCAAGGTGTTCAGTGACGATTCAACGATTTTGATAAAGGCGTTTCTTTGGAACACTATGAACTGCTTCTTGAATGTGGCAATGAGGCTCTTGAGAATATACCTCATCTTGTCATAGTGGCAATCTCGGAGTCGACTGATCACCATGGCAGGCAGGCCTCAACTGTGCTTGAAGTGAAAGGAGGTGGGCCACACAAGGAGAGAGTGTGTGCACTAAATGCGGAGCACTATACCAACAGATGTGCTTGCTAGACCAGAGCCAACACCAGCACCACAGCCACCCAAAGTCCCATCGTACGCTGAGGCCTTGAAAGGGAAAGAAGAGGACCAGACGCCGAAGTTTCAGGATGAGATTGGTGACGCCAACATGGAGGAGGAGTTCTTGCCCAAAGATTGGACTCAGGAGGTGACTGAGGGCAAGTTCGCAAAGGACTCGCAGGATTCCAAGGAGACCAAGTTGGTCAATTTACTCTCGGACGATGACGGACAAGGTCCATTCACAGAGGTTATCAACAGTATAAAGCAGAAGCGCTCTCACTCTGTAGAACTGACAATGCAGGACATTGAACAGAGAGAAAAGAAGTGGTCAGAAATAGAGTCAGGTGGCCAGGTTGACCCTGCCAGTGTAATACCAGAGGACAGTTCAGGGTCCGAGGTGGACATGCCTGATGTGGACTTATAGGATATCTAACGAGCTTCCCCTTTCATATCAAGTTTATGTCCCAAGTGAAAAAACAAAATTATTTCATGAATTTGTGAATGAAAGCACGTTCGTTTTATGAATGAATAAAGTAGTCCGGACAATGTCAAATTTCATCGTTAGCCAATCAAGTCACTTTGAGGTGTTATGACCCATATGTGTCATAACAAATTGTTATGAAACCCATTTACGAAGTATCACGTGGATAATAATAGTCGAAGCTCGTTAGATATCCTATAACTATGCCTGAACAACAACGATCTATGCTATGCCCCTGGACTTCAGTGATGGACTCTGCCCCTGAACACAGATCGCTATGTCCCCAGACTATGAGAGTGACATGGTGTTTTGTGTTTCATGGACTGGATTTATGTACCCCTGGACTTATGTGTTTTTCATAAGGATTTAAATGTGTCATTCTTGTTGGATTTATGTGTTTCCCTTTCGGATATATATGCTTCTTCTCCTTGGATATATGTGTTTTTCATTTGGATATATATATGTGGTTTTCTCGTTGGATATACATGGATTTTGCACATGTATTTTTGCACAAAGTACACACATTGTATGATATTGTTTTATCTCTGTATTATAATAATGTATATCATGTATAATATAACCTTAAATTGTTATTTTTTTCTCCTGTGACCATATTAATACTTACTTATTTAAACCACTTTCATGTTTAGTTATTCTACATTATATTGTGCAGGTATCAGGACCAGGTCCAGAAGGAGAGTGTTGTGTGAAGAGTGGAAGAGAATGAAAGTTGATATTTTATTTTTGCAAGTGACGCATGTTGCTTGTGTGAAAGAGGGTCAGACCGCAGAGAGAGAGTTTGGTTGCAAGGGTGGTTCCATCATCCTTAAAAAAATCATGTAAAATTATAATTTGATCGACCCTTTTCGGGCACTTTACCCCAAAAAAGTAAATACAACATGGCGGAGTGGCAATATCTCTTGTAGATTAGATAGGTTTAACATTTCTGCTGACTTAATGCCGATGGTAAAGAGTTGTGAGGTTAAAGGGGCAGTAGCACGTTTTTTGATAATTTTATATTTTAAAAATTTCACTGATAATTGTTAGTTAATGCTAAATGTATTATTTTGACAGTGTCAAAAATCTCATTAGACATGTCAATCATCAGCGGACAAAGTATGAAGATTCATATAAAATCCATTGGCGGCCATTTTATGTGAACACCTTTAATTCATTTTGTGTAGGAAAAAGCACCCGCATGGCTAAACTTTATGTTATATATTTGAATTATTATTGATCCATTTAGTTTAAATACATTGTCTATCAATTGGAACCATATATTTTCATTTTCCTGACATCACCTTATATTCCCCCTAAAAACGTGCTACTGCCCCTTTAAGCCCTGTTCCATCTCGGATCACGATCATTGTGTTCTGACTTTTGAGCAGTTTGATGTCATCTCTGTGGGGCCTGGTTACTGGAAATTTAATAACTCCTTATTATCTGATAAAGCATTTTTATCACAATTTAGTGATTTTTGGGATGGTTTAAAGGTAAAGAATGCTTTAATTTAATTTAATTTAATTTAAATAATTTAATGCAATGAATTTAAAAAATAAAAACAGGTGCTACAGCCCTTTTGAATTTTCTGTTCATCACTTAATTCGATTTGCGTGAGTTTCACCCAAACTCCTGGCATTGTCACCATTTACAGAGGCAGATATCCTAAAGATCATTTAGGATATGCCTACAAACAGTTCCGACCTTGATCCTGTCCCAACATTCTTACTCAAAGAATGTCTTGATGAAATGTCCCCTGTTATTACTCGGATCGTAAATCTCTCCAAGAAGGACATGTTCCAACACCACAAAATCATAATCCATAATCACGCCTTTGCTGAAGAAAGAATCTCTTGACGAAAATAATCCTAAGAATTACAAACCAGTATCCAATCTGCCCCTTTTATCGAAGGTAAAAGAGAAAGCATTGTTTTCGTCTCCAAAAGTATATTATGGATAATATCCTGCATGAAAAGAACCAATCTGCATACCGCACTGGCCACAGCAAGGAGACAGCACTGATTAAAGTCACTGATGACATTCTCAAAGCTAAACACGGTCAATGTTGCAGCACTTGTATTACTGATTCTGTCTGCTGCTTTTGATACAGTAGACCACACAATTCTTACCACTTGCCTTAACACACAATTTGGCTTAGAGTCCACAGTCATGGCTTGGTTCAACTCATATCTCACCGACAGGCTAAAACCTTGAACGTGGTGTTCAACAATGCACGTTTTAGGCCCACTTCTTTTCAAATATTGTTTGAATGTTGACATTTAGTGTAAAGAGAATAAGACGTTGTCATATAGAGAGAAAAAGGCGTTGTATTTTGCGTTTTGAATTTGGGATATTACAAGCAACTAAAAACTAAATTACATCCAATTAAAGCTGTTTTCTATAACATTAAGACCTAAATGGAAACATCGACATGCATCAACAGCCTCAAATTGTGGCTAATGTATGAAAACTAAGTGAAATTTGACACGAAGCGGGGAGCTGGTTCACCTTGTGCAGCGATTATGAATATGAAAATAACTCCTATTAAAATGACAACTATCCCCAAATATTGATATTCCTTCCCGCTACTTGATAAAGTATACGTGTTGATAAAAGAAGATGACTGTATTTTCGAAGCCGATTTTGTGTCCGAATTAGCCTCCATATTGGATTTTGGAGAGAGAAAAGCAGTTGTCGCAAAGAGAAAAGGCTCATGATTACTCAGAGAAATGGATGATTGATTACCCCGTGTGCTGCTGTGACAGCCTTTTTTATAACATCTCCAACGGTTGGATACCTTTGTTACTGCTCATTCGCGGTAGCAGCAGTATTTTTGAAAAGTTAATACTTTTTTGTTTATTTTTCACTGACAGTGTGAGGTAAAAAAGATTGAAACATATAATAATGATTAAGTTTGATAAAAATAATGACGATACTATTTTTATGCATATAAGTATATATAAGTATTTGTTTTATCATAAAATTGATTTTTCTTATTAACGTTAAAAACTAATGAAAAGATCTAAAAAAAGGTTTATGTTGACAATGAAGAGTTATCTCCCCTGGATGGTAAATTTCATTGATAAGGCTAACTTGAATGTGAATATCTCTGTTATCCCCGGGTGACATATATTTTTTCTTTTGAATCTAATTCTAGTGTGTATTAACTGTAAAATACTTAATTATCACAAAAATCTTGATACGAGAAATTGATTTTTTTTCATAAAAGAATAAATATTTTACAAAAATCGTATTTTTTTAGAAAAAGGTTATTTGTACTGATTTATTTCATATTACATTCAAGCTCCTTTTTTTCTGAATTGGTTTATTTCTATAGATACTTCATTGACTTAATAGAAAAACATTCAATCAACAATTATATATTCAAAAGTTAACTTTAATAAGAGTTTTACAATTATTGTAATTCATTTTCATCATTATGTGCCCAAATGGCTCTTTTTCGAACAAAAGCTGCGGTGACATGGTATGTTTATGACATAATTTGATTCTAGACGTATTTTTCAACAAAAACTGACCAAATTTACCTATTTCTTTATACCACCGTATTTTGAATCCAACCTCCATAAACCGACAGGGGAGGTAACTCTTAACCGTAGCCAAAGTATTAGTGTCATGATGAGATAAAACTTATCTGTCAAGATCAATTTTAGAATAAATTCATCAATCATATTATTTGTATGTAAAGTTCCTACTAATATGGTAATTCATGTTAGTTATTTGATATAAAATTATTTTGATAAGTTTGATAAACTATCGTCAATACACTGTAATCACTATATAATTCTCCTCGTCTAAATGCAAAACTCACTCAACTTTCAGTACGGACGAGTACGCCATGTCAGGCTGCTCTGTAGCTCATCAGGCTATAAATAATGATTTATGGCACGCCAACAAGCGTGAAAATGAAACCAAAAAGAGAATGTTTAGGGAGTGGAAGTTTACAGAGTACACAGACTTGTACTCAGAAAGTGAACAGTCTATTGTACGTGAGTTTTACCCGAGCAGCAGGCGAGCGATTAAACGAGAGTGTATACATAGCTTTGATACTGAGCATCTGCAACGGATTGTGAAATCGAAAAGTTTATACTTTTTTGTTTATTTTTCACAGACAGTGTGAGGGAAAAAAATTAAACATTGAATAAGGATTGAGTTAAATAAAAAGTAACGTGTGTATTGTAACTGTGGACATAAGTATTTATTTTATGTTAAATTATTTTATTTTTTAACCTTAAAAGCTATTGAAAAGATCTTTAAAAGGGTAGTGTTGACAATGAGTTATCTCCCCTGGATGTTAAATTTCATTGACACGGCTAATATGACTGTGAATATCATCGTTATCCTCACATTTTTTCTTTTGAATATTATTAAAAATTGTGTATTAACTATAAAAATGTTGGATTTTTTAAAAGATCTTAGTACGAGAATTATTTTCATTAAAGAATCAATAATTTTCAAAAATCATCATTTTAAAAATAAATTGATAATTTGTATGAATTTACCTCATATTTCATTTTAGAAATTCCTTTTCTGCATTAGTTTATTTCTATACTGAAAGTCCTCAATAGAAAAACATGAAATTAACAATTATATTGAAACCTTTAGGGACCGGTCATTTATTATAGGGGGGGGGGGGGGGGGGTGGGCCGGTGAAATTTCCCCACAGTATGTCCCAAAAAAAGTGACCCACCCCTTAAAGCTGTCATGATTTTTTATGACCCCCCACTGATGCCTGTCATATTTTTTTATGACCCACCCCTACACTATTTATATTCTTAACAGAGCATTAAAGTTTGTTGTTTATGTTTATTAATCTCACTTTGTTAAAAATGTTTACTCAGTATTTTGTCAAGTTTTGGATAAATTTGTTGTCATGTTTGAAAACAGCACTAAAATACTGTCTTATTTTTTTATGACCCACCCCTAAAGGCTGTCTTATTTTTTTGTGACCCACCCCCTAAAATCACCGGCCCACCCCCCCCCCCCCCCCCCCCCCCCCCCCCCCCTATAATAAATGACCGGTCCCTTAGAAGAGTTTTTGAATTATTGTTTTTTCATCATTTGGTGACCTAACAGCAGGCCACTCTTGAAAAATACTCCGATGACATGGTGTTTTTTATGACATAATTTGATTCAAGACATATTTTTCAACAAAATAAGACCAAATTTAGCTTTTTCCTAATACCTCCATATTTTGTATGCAACCTCCTTTAACCGTGACAGACAGGGGAGACAACTCTTAGCTGTAGCCAAAATATTAGTGGCATAATTAGATAATACTTATTCGTCAAGATCAATTTTAGAATAAATTTATCAATCATATTATTTGTATGTAAAGTTCTGACTAATATAGCAATTTATGTTAGATATTTGATATAAAATTCATTTGATAAGTTTGATATACTATCGTCAATACACTGTAGTCACTATGACAATTCTGCTGTTCTTAATTCAAAACTCGCCATTGCAAAAATACGGACGAGTACGCCATGTCAGGCTGCTCTGTAGCTCATCAGGCTATTAATAAGGATTTATGGCACGCTAGAGAGCGTGAAAATGAAATTAAAGGGAATTTTAGATGATAAATTTTCAATACCTGCTTGAAAGATACTTGTCACATGTTTAACTTTCCAGGGACAGTACAGGATTATACAAACATCACAGAACAAAATGAATGCTCCTGTAACTTCCCATCTTCCTACGCAGAGCCTAAAAGGCCATAAAACTGACAGTTTGGAAACTGGCCTTTTAGGCTCTGCGTAGGAAGATGGTAACTTCCTGTCCATTATTAAACTACTGTTAAGTGTATGTTAACCTCTGACCCTCGAAAAGAACTGAAAAAAGAAATTGAATTCTAGTGTGAATTTTTTTATGTGAGCCTTTTAGCAGAGAAGAAACATGAACATAAATCTTTCAAGAGACAATCAAAATCAAACTTCATAGTATGTGCACACAATATTATTCACATCCTTTGGCATTTAATGTAACCTTCAATCATTGTGTGTTCATTGCAATCAAAATGGCAAAGAAAGGCTGTATATTAATAGGAAAGCAGTCATGGACTATGACGTTATGGTCTATGAGAGCTAATCTGCCTATGCAGAGAAAGAGATTTTGAGTATTTTCTTTGCATTTTCTTGATTATTTATATTTTGGGACTACGGTAATAAACAGGATAACATAAAAGAGCATGACTAACCCAGAGATGATTGTCGTACTCTTTCATCTGTTTGAATATGATATTGGTTTTACGGAGTTTGTCGTCAGGATAGATCCCATTCCAAAATTTTCTTCTTACAAATTGTAATTTTACCTCCTCCCTATGCGTGGAAACATGTCAGGCAGAAAAACAGGTTTGACCCAAGTTATTTTCTTTTAAGTTGTAGATTTTGTCTCTGCAGGACAGTACAATTGTAGTTTTGCCTTCAGGACGATGTTTTACAGGATCCATATCACTATATTTTATCATGAATCTGAGTGAGGTTGAAATTCAGTCTTTACAAAAATTTTGATTATTTCATCAGAAATAACAAAGGAGACTCAGAAAAAATGGCTCTGACTTGACTAAACTCAAGACTTGTTTTTCAAGAGATTATGTTGAAGGCGAAGAAATTATTAAAATTTAGCGTAGAATAACTTATGCATGTTCCCAAAAGAATAGCAAATGTCACTGAGTTTCCTGTAAAGGGTATGTGAGCCCAAACAGGTCTAGATGACATCAGTTCTTGTTTGTTGTGAGAGATGTTGACGAATTCATGTTTCTTTTCATGTTACATTATAAGTTATACCATTCAGAGGCGGGGTACACGGGGAGATACCCGCCTCGAGCTTGGTGTTATGCGACGAGCCGAAGGCGAGAGGCGGATATCTCCCCGTATACCCCGCCTCTGAATGGTATAACAAATTTATCTTACCGAATATTTAAACAAAACGCATATAATATGAAGATGAACAGTAAGAACTTTGTAAGTCATTTTACTAGTTTGTTCAAAGCTACATATCGGTTTATCAAAAGTAACCAGCTTGATCTTGTGTTCGAGGCAACATACATTGTACATTTCAAGAAGCTCAATCTGCATGCTTTTTTCATGCTTTTTATGTGCCGGGGTATAAATGATTTATTACCCCGCTCAAGAGGGTGATATCAGTATTTATTCAGGGTCACGTGGACCAATCAGAGATCGAGATTCTTACATGAGGTAGGATAAATAAAGATTATCACCTGTGAAAGTGTGTCATATGACTTTAAAGATATGAGTGTAAGATTTTGTATTATCCGAGTTAAGCAAGTTTCATAAAAGTCATATGACACACTTCCACAGGTGATAATCTCTATATTACTGAATGTCCTCCGTTTGTGCCTTTCTTTCAAAACATAATATCACACAAAAAGATTTCAAAACCAAATATTGTTTCAGTTTGTATTTTATTAATCTGCATTAAACAAACATGTGACATAACAGAATTAACATATTTTGACAATAATATAAAAAAGTAAAAATATCATATATGAGGTATATAGAAAAAGTCAGATGAAAATGCAGTATGATGACCAAACGATGTAGTTCCTAGAACCGCCACCAGGTGGAGAGGTCATGTGACCAGATCCGTGAGCACACACAAGAAGTTTTGCATGCTCACATCATAGTTCCAGGCCCGTAGCGAATCCAGGAGAACAAGGCTTGTGTCTAATACTGGTTCAAGCACTTCCTTGCTGAAACAAGTCTCGCATAATATGCACTAAGAAGAAACTTGACAAATTTGACTCCCATTCGTATATATCCATTGTTCATGATGTTGATTTCGATCTGGAAATAAAGTTTAAGAGATTTATATATTTTTTAGAGAGTTTTTCATGTAAAGTTTTCTCAATATTTGAATGAAAAACTATCGCCATTCATAAGGGGATAAAGGTTAACATGGTTGAAGATATATACAGAACGTCATACGTGTGCATTTGGGTCGTTTGTATTGAACGAGTAGATGTCATGGACGCGGAGGAACAACGAGTCCATGACATCTTCCGAGGATGTTCTTATACACGCGAGGATACGGTATGCTACCTTCTTAACCGAATCCCCTCTCTGAGACCTTCCAACTACCTCCAGATCAACTCTTTGTCACATACTGCTTTTTGGCGCATATGATATCCTTGCTCCGTTTATTATTGAATTCAGACCTCTCTGAAACCTTTCTCCCTAGTGAGCCAGCCAAATTACCTCCCTTTATTCTAACACTCGCCTATGAAATGAATTACTTCTTGGCAGGCATGGAAGACATATCAACCTAACACTATACTATCTTCAAAACTGAATTCCTTCTCTTTAACTCTGCTGGTACCCAAGTTACCTCCCTTCATTGTAACACTCACCTACAAACAAACAACTTCTTAGCAGGCACGGTACACATATTAACCTTACACAATGCTACCTTCAAAACTGACTTCCTTCTCTTTAACTCTGTTAGTTCAAAAGTTACCTCCCTTTATTGTAACACTCGCCTATGAAATGAATTACTTCTTAGCAGGTCCAGAGCACATATTAACCTTACACTATGTTATCTTCAAAACTGAATTCTGTCTCTTTAACTCTGTTGGAACCCAAGTTACCTCCCTTCATTGTAACACTCACCTATGAAATGAATTACTTCTTAGCAGGTCCAGAGCACATATTAACCTTACACTATGTTATCTTCAAAACTGAATTCCGTCTCTTTAACTCTGCTGGTACCAAGTTACCTCCCTTCATTGTAACACTCACCTATGAAACATGCTACTTCTTAGCAGGCATGGAACACACATCATCCTTGCACTGCGCCCCCTCCGGAGCCGACGCCCCTTCTCCCTGTGACCCCGCCCCTTCTTCTGCGGTGGTGAACTTCTCCACGTCAACGTGACCCTCAATTCCGAGGGCTTTCAGCACATCGTTAGGGTCAACATGGTCTGCTGGGTTCTCCTGCCTGAAGCTCAACAGCGTTTTCCCTCCTGGAAATGGATTGGTATTCACACATATTATGTCTGATAAAAAAAAACACCATCAAAGTATTCCCGGATAGATTTGGAAGCTCCTAGAATCTACCCATGGATAGTTTCTTAGAACGCCAAGAAACTGACCCCTTTTCCCAGGATGTACCCAGGGGTAAATTCTACCATGGTATACTTTGAAGTGGGGCATTATCTAGGAGATTACAAATCTAAGCCATTTTTCAATATCATACGTACAGAAATGACCCATACGTTTCTTTTAAACAATACTTTAAAGATACCATAATGTGTCATCAATATGTCAACAGTGCCTTTTTATTATTTCAAAATATGGATTGTCTTTTCATTTTTGAGTGAAGCATTGTGTTTTTTAAAGGACAATTTTGCTAGATGAATCAGTGACATTAAAATCAGCATAATTCTGAGGAATAAAATATTCCTCTGTGGGGATATAAAATCCTCTACACTAGATCTTACTTTATCTTGTACCTTGTGGAGAGGAAACCTATCGAAATAAAAGTTTGATTCTCGATAGAGTGAATATATTTAACCTTCTATTCCTCGGAACTACAACAATTCTTATCAGACTGAGATGGTTGAACAGCAACTTATATACCACTACTGCTACTACTTCCGGTTGCATACACTTTTTGCATTTATTACAATGAAGAATTTGACAATCAATAAACTTGATTTTCCTTCAATAAATTAATCTATGATTAAAGACATTCTCACCTTGAGACACCACGAGTGTTCCTCCGTTCTGCATCCCGTCCCCCTTGAAGTTCCCCTCGATCTTGCTTTCTTTCGCCTGCACAGACAAACACACAGTCTCAATTACAATTTTCCAGTACTCAAGTTTCACTTAGATTTCTTTTCCAGCCTGCAATTGTATAGATCTTAAAGTTGTTTCCCTAGGGTTATACATGTCATTCTGAACATTAAAAAAAATCAACCATGAAATCTTTTTCTGTTGAGACAGAGCTCCAGGTCTAAGGTTGGCCTGCATGATTCCCTGATTATTTTTAGCAGTGGCCCAATATAACATTTGTAAGATAAGTTATGAGTAATACAATCATTGTAACATATATTTGTTATTCTCATTTCATCTACCTAGTGAGTAATCAAGAATTTATGTTATTTTCTTTTGGCCCCTGCAATGAATTTTTTATTTGAATACGGCATACATTAGAACAAAATCTGTTGAAGAAAAATATGGAAATAATGAAGTGAACACAGTACAAAGAAAAGAAAACTTTCAAAAATACATTTTAACTCTTAAGCTTCGATAAGTTACAGTAGATATTCCGGTAGGGAGATTGGTTAAAAGTTTCACCTTTGACATGGCATCTCTTGACTTTTTGGCAAATATTGCAGGAAAGAGTGACAGCACATTCAATCTGTAAAAGAAACAGTGATCATATTTATATGGTGTACTTGTGATAAACCTAGACAATTATGAAAAGTCTACATACACAGGGATAATTGATTATATGAAGTTTACAACTTCTTATTAGATAAGTTTTACTTTAAGAGCAAACCATGTGAAGAGTTGTCCCAACATTCAATACTGTTTATCATGTCAGTCTCCTTAAAGTCTTTGTAACTTCTTGAAGTAGCAAATTTGCTGAGACTTCCAAATTGTGAGCGATTTACGAATAAAAATGATATCAAATCAAATCCTGTCATTAAAAGCTATTGAAAAATTAAAATAAGTTTTATAAACATCAGAGATGGACAGGGAGGAATTAATATATAACCAAACATTTCAAGTTCTTACCTTCTAAAACCTAAATCTTTGTAGCATTGTTTCTTTAAATCTATGTACAATTCTGAAAGATAAATAGAAAACTGATAAAAAAAGTGATGGCATCAAAAAGAAAAGCATTTACAAATAATTACCATATATAACTAGATTTTAACAGGCAGCAATTTATTTTTTCCCCACAAAACTTCACTCAATAATCAATTTATTCACATTAAAAGGTTGCATCAATATTTAATTGTTAATGTCATGGAGTTCAGAGCTATTTTCAAAAGGCCAAATAAACTTACAATTTATGACATTTCATATTACCGGTACATTGGATATGTCTCATGATAAAAAGCTCTTGTGACACAACAACAACCTCCTTCAACACTTCAATTGTCAAATTAATAAGTATTAAATCCTGAATTGTCATTAGGTAATTACAGATATGACACGATATGTGATCAAGACCAAGATATTAAATAACATTATTCAATGATCCCTAGACGATCATGCTCGCCTCGGTAGCTCCCCAACGCCGTGTGGAACGGAGGTTTACTGGAGATAGTCACGGCGAGCATACATCGCCTAAATGATCCCATGATACACATATTCAGGTCAAATGAATTTCATTGAAAAAACTTCTCTTTATTAGATATTAAGGCAAATAAGCAAGTATGAATGATACATGTTTTCGATACAATGTATCGTGATATGGATTTTGTCAAACCGATGATGTATCATTATGTTTATCCTCATCACCAAACCATTCTCAGATCATGATGTCATTTTACAAATCAAACCCGCAATAAAGAAAATTAACACATTTTGGCCGACAATATATTACCAAACATGAAACTGTTAAGTGCAAATATTTACCCCCAGCAAAGAACTTCCCCTCCACAAACTCCTCCACTCCTATCTCCTCCAAGCCGACGCCGATCAACCTGACATTGTTGGCGTCCAGCTGAGGTTTCAGAGTGGACAGCTGCCTCGCGGAGAGGCGACAGAAGGGTCATCCAAACCGCCGAAAGAATATGATCACGCTTGACCCTTTCTTCCAGAATGTCTCCAGGGGAACCATCTGCAGAAGTTAAAAAACACAAAGTTGTCAAATGGCTTGCCAGGACTAGAAACTATCCAAATCAGAGTCTCACAATTAAATAGTATATATTACCGATAATATCCAAAATCATTCCATTGACTACTTGGACAATTTTTTTTTTAAAATCACTTTGAAACTGCTGTTGTCAAATAAAAAAAAGTCAGTGATTTTGTTGTAGAAGGAATTGTCAGACAAGCAGTACATTTATCAGACATTAAATTTTTATCAAAAGTTATCCAACAGGTTTTTATTACTTACTTAATGCATCATTGTTTAATAAGATTTCTTAGTTTTTTTTAAGCATAGAAAGTTATAATCTAGCATTCATTGAATCTGTAAGCATTATATTAGCCCATCAAAATTTTAGATGTTTGGGCATTGGCCCATCAAATTCATTCCAGGTTTATCTCTGAAAATAATAATACTTGTAAGGCTGTTGCAAGGTTGAAGTGAAGGTGAATAACAGCAGGGATAGGAAAAGACAATAGGCTGGTTCAAGAATTTTAAGTTACTTTTGAAACATTTCAAAGGCCCTACCCGCATGATCCCTAGAACAGTCTTGTTACCAGTAAATTTTGCTGAATCACAACTTGTACTGTCTGTTGTAAAATCGGCTACTAGTATATTTGTCATAGTGATGCTTATTTATGTTGTTTTATGCAGTTATAAATATGTTGAGCTTCTCTTACAGTTAGCTTAGCTAATAATGAAACTTTTGGATATATGGATCACAATTCTTTAATTGTTATATTGAGAATTTTAACAACATTGAGGCATCCTGAAAAAATGGAAATTAAACAAAAAAATTGAGGCATTTGATTTACACACTTATGTTAGCTATGTTTTTCTTAAAGTTTTGTCTACTTTATTTTTCACTAAGTTTATGTAAGTGCATCATGAGCATAGTGGCAAGTGTGGATATGATTTTTTTTCAATTTCTGCTACTTAAATAACACTTTCAATGCATGAAATCTAATTGAATGAAATATATCAATTATGTAATGATGGGATGAAGTGTCCTGCCTTTTGACATCTGACATTCATCTGAAAATGTTTTAATTTATCAAAATGCTCACCTCGCCTGATTCCAAGCTCTTGACAGCATTCTTGGCTATTTTCGACACATCCATGATGGCCGATTGCCTCGAACTGATTGGTTTTACAATAAAACTGCTCAAATACGAAAGGACAGATTTACTTGCATGATAACCCAGCCAGACACCGATGACACAAATTTCTTTGACCGTGTCAAGCATGTCACGTGACCCAAACTTCCGGGGAGCAGGGTGCAAAAATAGGATCGTGGTGTCTCCACAAACGGAAATGAATGAATTCTTTTCGAATGCATCACCATTTTTATAGGCAGCATCCACTTGGTCGGTAATGCGAGCGCGGCGAAAAATTCATGTTGTGCACGAACGCCACGAAGTCATCATGTTGCACAACAAAATAATTGAGAAGGACTGAGTGTGATGTGTTTCTTGTTTTTCAGGTCAAAACTGATTAACAGATACAGTAGCATATTGCTCGTAATAAAATAGTAAGAAATATTAATAAAAGTAATAAAATATATTTCAAAGCTTATGTTCAAATGCATAATAATAAGAAAATTTATGCTTTTATTCGTCGTATTCGGGATATTCCTTTGACAAACAAGCATATATAAAGTAAGCTGGAACCTAGAATAACGTTCACCAACTATATGAGAAATTTCACTTACCACTTTTGTATTATTACAATAATAACATTGAAAGTTACTATTAAATCTTCCTCGAATATAATATTTAATATTATATTCCAAATTTTCTCTTAAACTAGATTATTCATCGAACCAATAAAAGCATGACTAAATTGATTCT
The DNA here is from genome assembly GCA_916613615.1 of Steromphala cineraria. NCBI lineage: Eukaryota > Metazoa > Mollusca > Gastropoda > Trochida > Trochidae > Steromphala > Steromphala cineraria. Next base: position 5,701,699 of record OU744732.1, on the reverse strand, counting down.
GAAGATAAAATTTTAAAGTTTAGTCACGATTGAGGATATTAGGCCTTACCCGTTGCAGGATATAAATATGAACTAGATAACCCGGATATCACGACAAGCGCCAGTAATAACGCGTCAATTAAAATCAATCAAACTACTTTCATATCTAACCGGGATGTCGTATTATAGAAAACAGATTGAAGTTTGAAAAATGATATTCCGCGAGCGAAAGCGAGTGAAATATTCTTTTCTGGTCCTCATGGGGTAAGATAATGAGACTTGAGAAAAACGTGAATCGTTTTGGGTAGTTACATAAGACATTGACGTGAATGTATTCATGTCCATTTAATTCATATCGACAGAATATACTATGATATTATACTAGCATTTCAAAATATCAGCCTGCATCTCAAATTTACACGCAGTCTGTGTGAAATGGCATTACCGAGCGGATAATGTACGTACGTAATTCACCCCAACCCTATTTATATAGATCATTATCAATATCACTATCACTATCATAAAGTGATAAATCGATTTGATATACTTAATCTTATGTTTGATAATTCTGTACTCTATATACGTAGTACACATAACGAGACATTCTTCCTCATTCACGACGAACCCACCCTCCCTCGCCCACACCTCCATCTTTATTTAGAGTTTATACAAATCTCCCAAAAAAATTCAAACCGTGAGTCGTGACTCCCTCTTTATGCAGTTCATTGATTCACCCCTGTTTTTCACGTAAAGATCTCGTACAAAATGTACTATACTAATGCATAGCAGGGAAGTATAATGTTATAATATCCCTGTGCATAGGCACTACGTACCGCACTGATTCGCCTGTTTGGAGTCAAATATCTCATAAATGTAAACGCCGTTTTAGCAAGTACATCAAAGCCAAATGTCATTGAGTGAAATAAACATTAAGTGGTTTTAAAGTGACATTTATCGGCAGGAACGCAATAACAAAAACAAGCACGTACTATTTTTATGGCTCAATCTGAAACTAGTTTGTTACTCGGTTGTCCCTGGCATATATAGTTTTATTGCTCTTTAAATAGGTGAACATTTTGACAAAACACGTATACGTGTTAAAAACCCAAGTTGTACATTTTCGTTCATGTGTTCTATCTAGGTCATCTTTTAGCTTTAATATTGGTGAAAATGAAGTGTGTTATAGTCATTCATATAAATATCTTGGTGTTTGGTTCCATGAAAATCTCGATTTAAATTTCACGGCTAAGGAGATAGCCAAGTCAGCTCACCGTGCCCTTGGTGTGATTATGTGTAAATTCAGAGCCAGTGGAGGTATGGCTTATGATGTATTTAATAAGTTATATGAAAATCTAGTGCAACCTATTCTATCATATGGAGCTGCAGTGTTGGGCACTCGTCAGTTCAGCTGTATCAACGCTGTACAAAACCGTGCATGTAGATTCTTTCTCGGCGTGAGCAGTAAGACACCGAACCTATCAGTCCGTGGAGATATGGGATGGACATCGCCGTACGCCAAGCAGAAGATAGAAATAATACGACTCTGGTATCGCCTACAAAACAGTGACAATAATCGAATATGCAGTAAGATATATTTATGGTCACGAAATTTTCGCAAATCATGGACTAATAGGGTTTTAACACTAATTGATTCTTGGCACCTGCCTATTTCGGACGTATCTAATTTAACACCTGTTCAAATGGATTATATTAAGACTTGGCTCATATCCTGTGATCATCATGACTGGTTGTATCAGTTATGGAACGATCGAGGCCTTATAAATGGCAGCAAACTTAGAACTTATCGATTATTTAAGGACTCTCTTGGTAATGAACAATATGTAAGACTTATTATGGATCGATCACACAGAAGTACACTCGCCAAACTACGTTGTGGGACTCTACCTCTTGCAATAGAGACTGGACGATTTTCCCGACCAACGGTCCCCCTGGAGGAGAGAAAGTGTAAAATGTGTGACTCGAATATATATAATCGAGGATGAAATTCACTTTTTAACGGAATGTAGTTTATACTCAGACTTAAGATACGATATATGGACAAACGTTAGTTCTTTCGAGCCATCCTTCCTGAACTTTTCCCCACTGCAACAAATCTGTTTTTTAATGAATACTAATTGTGTAATTAAATCCCTAGCCTCCCTTGTTCATATAATGTACAGACGCCGTAAACTCTAACTGTTAGCTATGTTTTATATGTATATTTTATATTGACATTATTTATATGTGTGAAAGATGTGTGTAAGTATGTGTACACTTATTTGCCACATTTCAGTATGTATGTGTGTGTGTGGGTGTGTGTGAGTGTGTGATTGGGTGTGTGGTATGGATGTGGGTGTGATTGGGGAGTGGGGTGGAGGAGGTCGTGGTTGGTGAATGTAGGTATGTATGGGTATGTAATCATGAATGCTATACGCCAGTCTGCGTGTATGTCGATAAGCATAGATAAATTAAAATAATTTCGACTTGCCTGTTTTAGGGTCATTCATTGTTTGTTTGAAGCAAGTACATGTATGTATGATTGTTAAATCGGATGTTTGTGTGTCTACACAGAGTATTTGTATCCTCGTAGATGCCTATATGCGGAATGCACACGTGTATGTATATTTGTATGTATGCAAATGTAGATAATACTATGCTTATGTGTAATTTTCTGTATGGATGGATGTGTGTATGTTTATATCATGTGAATATTTGTAACAGATAACGTATAAATGTTTGTATGTACGTATGTAAGTATGTATATGTTGGTTTTATGAAACGTAACAATGACGTTATCATTTTAAAATTTAATGTGTATATTTTAGGAAATTAGTGTCTCGTAGGCCACCTGGCCGGAAGCTGTTTTTAATTGATTATAAAATTTGATTTTACTTCTTGTATGTACAGCTTGTGACACTGTAATAAAATAATTTTCTTCTTCTTCGTGTTATCTGATCGAGAAGGATCGACTGTTGCAGGAAAATATCATTTCATTTCCACAAGGAGGGTCACCGGGACGACCTCTCAAAGAGGTCAATGTTAGATCGAATGTTGACAGATATGGAACTGTCGATCTAACTTTTTTAGATTGTTTATCTTATAATATGATGCTAGACGTACAGATAAAATTATCGTATTTCCTCTAATAAGCGCCCGGGCCCTTACTTTATCAGCACCCCTTTACCCATCGGCGTATTCTCGTAAGACCCGGCGCTTATTACAGGAATAACGGTATGCGAGTAGGAAATATCCGTTATTGAAATAAAAAAAAGTTTCAAATATACGTTAGTCCAATATTTTGTTTATTGTTTATCTTTCATTTCATTTGCAACACATGTGTAATTAAAACACTATTTTTAATTGCAGCACCTGTAACTACGACGACTTTAATATAATTATATAGTTCACTGTTTAAGTAAACATTTTCTTAACGCGATGTAGCGTCATTTGATTTCTCCAAATGAGTAATAAGGTTTAATAACTCACACCCTATTTCTGTATCTGACTATTGACGCAAAACAGCGAACTGACAATCGACAAACTCCGACATGTTAATTTAGGACGACGAGTTCACCCGGCAGGACTGTCCCATAGAGAGCCTCACGAACTTTGCACCCGAAAGTTTGTCTAATCTTGAGAATCAGGAAGTGTCTCCGTTCTGTTCATGTATAGTTGACGAGATGCTTGCCGGGTGGTTACTGTACCTGGTCGCTGTGGGGGTGGGGTGGGGTGTCTCTAGTGCCACCCCCGGGGAGAGAGAATCAGCGAGGCTCTACAGGGGTGCGGTGTATGAGCACGCGGTTCACATTCCCTGGCCGTGTTTAGTCGTTCAAGTACCGCGCCCTGTCGCTCTGAGCTTCATGATGAAGAATCTGAGGGTCTACAGCCGACAGACTGAACTCGCGGCTAAACAGGCAAATATAAACGTTTTACATTATAGGTTTATATAAATCGGTGTATAAAATAACATTGCAATGTAGTCAGTGCGAAAGATTTATGTGTGTGTAGAAACAAATTTGATTGTGAAATTGAAGGCATAAACAGTTTTCGACAGAGACAAAAATGTCTCGGGGTTCCGGACTTACAGAAAGTCCTTATTTCACAGACTGTGTATACACGCCAAAGTTGTGTACCAATAGATACTAATATTATACTATAATCAGCTATGGCTAGCCATTATAGGCCTTTTATCAACTAACCAGAAGGAAGAAATTAAGCGTTGGTGACAGGCAGGGTGCATTTTTACCACCATTGTTTTCTTTAAAAATCTAGATATTTTAAAACTATCGGTAAGGATGGACATTCCCAAGGTAATGACAGACGTATGGTGCTATTTCAAATGTGGCAATATAAACTAGTGCTCAAAAGAAAGTATACACTGTGTTTTACAAAACATTGAGATCAAAGTTCCACATGTATAAAGTTATCTTTTATTCTAATTGAAGAGCCACTCCGGGGCTCATACACATGCCCAACTTCGATCATTTTCCTGCTATTAAAATTACACGAATGACGCTATATAGTACTCTGCTTGGTTGTTGCTCGGTGTATGTTCGTGTCGGAGGGTATATACGGTACTATCTACAAGTTGCATGAGAACGCATAGTGACAACCGTATTGGCTATAGATCTCATAAAAACTGGGTATATATAGAGTAAGGTGATACGAAAAAAATCCCAACGTTTTGAGTACATTGGAGTTTTGAGCTTGAATATACGGCGTTACTAAAACGAACAACTCAGTACGCCTCTGTTGATCTACCGCCGTATCGAATGTCATTGCCTAACGTAAGGCTTTGCGAAAGGCTTATCTGCGTCAGTCTAGCAATGATCTCTAAAACTCTCCACGAACAATATACCTGGCAGCCGTTTTAGAGACAAGGTAGCGTGGCCGAGCGGTCTAAGGCGCTGGTTTAAGGCACCAGTCTCTTCGGAGGCGTGGGTTCGAATCCCACCGCTGCCATAGTTTTGATAACAAATGACACACATGAGGTACTTCACTACTTAAGATTTACCATTTTTGAACAAAAGTATGCCTAATCGTGTTTGACATTGAAGAATTTGTTATTTATGTCTGCTTTGATAAGAAATAAGTAGTAATGCAAATATGGAAATGCAAAATGCAAAATAGGATCGACTACATTCATTGGTTGAAATAATTTACCATTCTATCATAAACTTATTCTAAACTTTCAGGGCGCCCAAATCATTGTGTTTCCAGAAGACGGGATATATGGGATGATTTTCGACAGGAACACGATAAAACCGTTTCTGGAGGACATCCCCGACCCATCCATGGCGTCCTGGAATCCCTGTCTTCTTCCGGAATACTTCACCAACATCGAGGTGCAGAGGAGTCTGAGCTGCATGGCAAGACATAACGAGATATACCTTGTGGCTAACATGGGCGACCGGAAGTCATGTGACCGCAGCACGGACCCTAAGTGCCCGGATGACGGCCAGTATCAGTACAATACCGATGTTGTGTTCGATCCGAGCGGCCAGATGGTGGCGCGATACCACAAGAGACACCTTTTCAAAGAAGGCCAGTTCGACAAACCTGACCTTGAGGTCGTGACCTTCGACACGCCGTTCGGGCGCTTTGGGATTATCACATGTTTTGACATTTTATTCTACAGGCCCGCAGTAGAGTTGGTCAAGAACGCCCATGTGGATAATATCGTTTTTCCGACAGCCTGGATGGATTTGCTGCCATATCTCGCCGCCATACAGTACCATTCCGCATTCGCTAAAGGTCTCGGCGTGACTGTGCTCTCCGCCAACATCCATTTCCCTTTCAAAAAGTTCCACGGCAGCGGTATCTACACCCCGAAAGGTTCCGTCAACTACTACTATGACGACCGTATAGGGAGCGACGGGAAGCTTTTGATATCGGATGTGTATGCAAACGGGACAGGAATAAGTGTACCCCTCAATCATCTAGAAGTTGAAAAGATATCAGGGGTATTGAATATGGAGCAGAATGATGACTTGCTTTCAAAGAGGCGAATCCAGAAGGAAACAGAACATAACTTTTCAAGGGTGAGGATATCATTTGAAGCAGATCTCCCAGAATTCCGTGACCGGCGGGTATCACTTCCCCGCGAGAACTACACGTTCGTCGCTCTGACCAATTCCATGGGAACAGTGCATACTTGTCACGATGACGTCTGCTGTCAGGCTAAATACAAGATCCATGATGCAACTTCCGATTTCTTTGCCCTAGCGGCGTTTGCCGGATATGACGACGGACGTTACACGGAGATATGTGCAGTCTTGAAGTGTCCGAATAAAACCATCGACTCATGTGGGGAGATTGTGCGGACCTCAAACACCAGGTTTAGCTCACTGACTCTGCTTGGTAACTTCAGTACACCGGATGTGTTTCCTGATGTGCTCGTAACCACAGCGGAGAAAATTGGGATAGTTCAGGGAGAGTGGAGTTACCACCAAAACAGGCTCGTGGCAGACAGAGGGTTAAGCCGACCGCTGATAACAGCTGCCCTTTTCGCTAGGAACTATTCCAAGGATAAAAACACAACCGTTTATGGTGATTGTAGCCCAACCTCTTGAGTTACTGCAAGGTTACTCAGATGATCTCACGGAAACAACGAGCCTTAGAGCATGTTGATCTCACACACATAATGCATCTTTCAAGGCAATTGGCAATAACTTGTGTAAGTTGTTCAAACTAGTTCAAGCAAGGTCATGTATTATGAAAAGGGCCGCATTTCTGGCCTGTTGTATGGACCTTGGTCTTTAATTAAGCTGGGGTAAATACATAACAGGTTTAAAAGGTAATGTCTGAATGTCAAGGCATTGTTTGCTTTAATATTGAAAACTAGTAGCCCCGAATGTTCGTTTAAAATCTTGCTTTTACTCTTCTAAACTGTCCGCCAACAGCGTAAAGTTCATCCAGTCCAATTGCATTCAGATCGAACTTAACATTCGTACCTCTCTGTGTTTCTGATGTGGGCAGTGCTGCCAAGGGTTTGTATCTGGTGCCCATGACTGTGACCTCTCACCTTAAATTGGAAGCCCGTGACCTTTACATTCCACGATTTGAAATTATCAGAAGCCCGCTCCCTTTCAGATTCCATAACTTAATACAATTAGAAGCCCGTGACCTTTCACTTTCCATAATTCGAAATAACCTGAAGTCATCTACCTTCTATAAACTCACAGTTGAAGGCAGCAAAATATGTTATTGTATCGATGGTTTCCTGACACGAGACTGTTGAAAATAACACAGATCAGAAACACAGCGAGGTTCGAGTAATAGGTTAATTATAGGGAAAGGTGATGTTATCTTTGAACTAAGCACTTTCACGTTTCACTATCAATTCATCGAGATGACTCTTAGTTAAATACTCTTATTCAAGTGACAATAGTGGGCTGAATTACCGCTCACCATCTTTTATTGATAAAGGGTACTGTTTTGGTCTATTTTCAAAGAAATACAGATAAAACATATTTCCAAGGCATTTCTCGCCTACATATACTGTTGGAGCATTATGCAACCTAATGATGTGCATGTTTGATAATATGAGGATGTTTGATGTATTTTTTGATATTGTATTACATTGCGTGATATCAAATTGCTGGGACAAACAGAGAAATGTAGTTTCTGATAATTACACAGAGAAATGTGCTTTCTTATCTTTAGACTCCCTTTCACAACACTTGCGTTCGTTTTAAATGTGCGCTTTGTTAAAATGAATGAGATGAATCTCTTTGTAAATAAAGTCTGACCGTTAATTCTTATTGGAGACTTGATTTCCCTGTGTAACATTTTGAATATGAATTGGGATAAATAGAAATATTTGTTTACTAGACACATAGAAATAAGAAACAGGTTGAGGATACAACAAGATCAACAGTTTTTTTATTTTGGCAACAGTATGACCAAATATAAAACCTGTTGATCTAAATTTATTTATATTGAAGTAAAATATAAGATTAGGAATTTGTTTCATAAAGAGTCGCCAACTTGAGGTACTTGGTACTTTGTCGTCAGGGGATTTGTCAAATTGTGATACGAGATTTATGCTGGGCATGTAATTAAGAGACCATTTATTTTAAATTTTAAGAATCTTGAGTTTGCTTAACTTTTTTTTATAAATATGCTGATAAACCTTATTGTCAGCAAATTAAGCATGCAAATGTGTCTAATAACAAGAAAAGCCTTTAAAAGGGAAAGCTTTGGGGCACCCGGTTATGTATCACTATATAGAACCAGGAGATTTAGGTTAGGGAGGACGGGGACTTTTACTTGAATAAATTGTTCCAATCGAAGTTATCAATACACTGTGTCTACATAGTAAAACATCTCGTTCGTTCCGCTTAAATTTCAACAATGATAGATACCAGCGAAAATTAAGCATGCAAATGTGTCTAATAATAAAGGTACGGCAGAAGGTATTTGAGTTGCAGAAACCAGGAATAGGGGACCACCAACTGGACCAGTACGGTCTATACCAACCTCGTACATAGATAACAGTCTGGCAAAGTCTTGAAAAACGCAGGAAAAGCTTCGGAGAGAGTTGATAAAGAATTAATGAGACTAATGTCGATAAGCTTATTATCATAAGGATATCCTTTTGCATGTTGATGACTTCAACGAGCCACATGATTAAAGCAGGAAGAGAAGAGAAATATATCTATGGTGATAGAATGGGCTATAAATGAAAAATAAAACATCATAAAAAAAACCTGAGAATTCAATCAAACTTTAGTGGTCGTTAATTGCATTGCTCAGTATATATGATATTCCATTCTGATGTCAGTTTCAGAAGTGCGAGATCATACGGTATCTTATTACGTTAGTGTTATGCGTGTTAATAGAAACATGTAACAGTTTGTGTAAACACTAACATGATTTTCAGAGGTACTTCGTGTTGTTCATTCATCCGTGTCATAACAACCATTGCCACGGTAATTTTTGTATAAAAGTCAAATGTAAGATATCATTAGTTTTCAAATAAAACTCAAACTGTCAACATCGTCATATTAATAAGTGCCGAAGCAAAAATCAATGGTCCATTTTATGGATAATCTTTTAAAGGCTATCGACTTAATTCTCTCTTTAAACCCGAGAACCGGCCCGAGAAGTAAAACCTAATTGTTTACTTATGTTGGATGTTGTAAGGGAAGGACGTGTAGTAGATAAGAGGAGATGCTGAAAACGATAAATGTTTCCGATGACTTAATACAGGATGTGAGTTCACGTCAAATTACTTCAAACAGGAAAAGGAGGATTATAGCGTCCCAGTGTTTAAAAGGACATCAGCACGTTTTCATACTTAATAAATAGTTATGGCAGAATGTGTTGTTTACATTGGGTAAAACATCTCACCGTAAGCCATTTTCCAAGCATTGTTCTTTGTATGTTGTTGCATCACATTTCATTATTTATTGACATATTTCGTTCTTTGAAAAGCATATATAAATGTGTCACGTTAAGGGGGCAGTAGCACGTTCGTAGGGGGAATATAATATGATTTTAGTAAAATGAAAATAAACGGTTCCAATTGAAACACATTGTATTTAAACTAAATGAAGAAATAATAAATCAAATATATAACGTTAAGTTCAGCCTGTTTCTTACCCAAAATGAATTAAAGGGGTTCACGCAAAAATGGCTGCCAATGGACTTTATGTGGATGTTTTAATTTGTTCTCTGACTATGGATGATCGGTTTCTGTAATGTGATTTTGACACTGTCAAAAATACATTTACCATTATCGTACATTTATCAGTGAAAATTTTAAAGTATAAAATGTTCCAAAACGTGCATCTGCTTCTTTAAAAAAACTCAGAAAGCTCCGACTATAGCTATGTAAACAGTTTTATGGACCCTTGTTTTGAGCATGAATGGGTTATTTTGCAGGGGACTGTCGTATTCATTATTTAACATGGCAATATTTGTACACTTTTCGACGTCAGGATATAATGAAGTCATTTCATATATGATTTCTGATTAGAAATATCATTAGATTAGAAATTCATATTTTTTTTTCGCGTATAAACATGTCAGGCAGAAAATAGGTTTGGTCGTCAACATCTGTTGAAGAGTATAAATAAAATTCGTTATTAAGAATTATTTGTCTGAATCTGAATATCACTCGACCTTTAAACCTTCGCAACAAACTAGATGTCAAAGCTCCTCTATCTGGTTCCGTGACAGCTCGCTTGAGGATATTGATACCGAACAGCTGATATCATACTCAGAACATGGAGTACAACCAAACATATACTTGTCATACGAGAATCTACGAGCAGTTAAGCACGATTTCAATTTTGGTTATACTGTTTTGTAAAGCAATAACATATTTGGCGAATATTAACTAGCTTGCTATTAACACGAGCAATTATCATTAGCAATTTAATGAACTTCTGATCTTATTTATATAATGGTTTCGAAAATGTTTGATGATAAACAAAAAATAAATATTACTGGTTGTTATTTATCTCAGTTGCGTTTGATTAAATTCTACTTGCAGGCATCAGGTTTTCAAGAGAAAAGAGAGAATTATGAATACTCAGTGTTAACCTTTTCCAAAGATTACAAGTCTTAGTATGATGTTGATCACTGTCAATTGCACAGTTGCTAAGGCAACAAACATCAAATGATTTTTCAGAGTGGCCAGGCTCATTGTTGGTTGTTAAATCCCCAAAAAGAAAATAAAATGTTACCATTTAGATGTCAATGCTTTGTAATCCAAAGAGTTCTTAAAATAACATTTCAGGTAAAACTATGTGCATCCATTTCCATACCTAAAATGAATATAAAGGGTTCACACAATAATGGGCACCAATTGTTTTCGCATTATTTTTGATGGTATCTTCTACAACCATGGATAAAAGATTTGAGTAACGAGATGTTTCACCCTCTGAAGATAATACAGTGGTCAAGTACTTTCAGGTGCTACTATCCCTAATCAGAACAGAAGACATTTAGGTGAGGTGAGGTGATATTTGGTTTAACAACACTTTCAAGACTATTTCACTTATCTCACAGCAGCTAGTATTATTGCTGGGAGAAAGGCAACTACACTACTGTGGCTTTGCATTGCGGTGAAACCTGCAAGCATCGAGTTGGAACTAGCAAACCATTGGTTGTAATGTGCTGAAGTTCAGTGTAGCATTGCATCCAAACCTGACTGCGTGTAGAACAATAGGGCAGAAAAAGTTGCTGGGCCCCTGGCGGGAATTGAACCCCAGAACTTTTTATACGAAGCCGAACAGAGAGAAGAAGACAGACAATGTATGAGATAAACATTTATTTGTTGACATTCATTCAAAGAGAGACAGATTCACAATACGGCGGCAGCAGCAACATGGGTACATGGACAAGCCACATGGAGATATACTTACATTCTTTCATATATTAGCTTATATACATACTCTCATACGCACTTGGAGATATTAACTTACTTACATACGTTCTTGGAGATACAAGCATACTTACACAGATATATATATATGAACTTGACATTCTTCTTTCATACGTAAGATATATAATATATACATACATACCTATATTTGAAGATACATCAAGCTGGTTTGACATAGATATATATATACATACGTACTTGCATGTCACTCAATGCACAGAAACAGTTCCTATAAGCTGTCCCCAGACCTTCTAAGATCTCTTAGTCTAAAATCAGTCAATGTCCAGACTTTCAAACATAACTAAGGCTTAAGTCAATCATTGGGTCCAGGCTTTCAAAGACTGCATAGCCTAAAGTCTGTGATAATGTCAAGAATTTCAAAGATAACTACGGCTTAAGTCAAACATAGGGTCCAGGCTATCAAAGACTGTTTAGCCTAAAGTCAGTTACAATATCAAGAATTTCAAAGATAACTAAGGCTAGTCAATCATAGGGTCCAGGCTTTCAAAGATTGCTTAGCCAAAATCAGTTACGATGTCAAGAATTTCAAAGACAGCTTAGGCTTAAGTCAATCATTGGGTCCAGGCTTTCAAAGATTGCTTAGCCTAAAGTCTGTGACAATATCAAGAATTTCAAAGATAACTAAGGCTAGTCAATCATAGGGTCCAGGCTTTCAAAGATTGCTTAGCCAAAGTCAGTTACAATGTCTAGAATTTCAAAGACAGCTTAGGCTTAAGTCAATCATTGGGTCCAGGCTTTCAAAGATTGCTTAGCCTAAATCAGTTACGATGTCAAGAATTTCAAAGACAGCTTAGGCTAGTCAATCATAGGGCCCAGGCTTTCAAAGATTGCTTAGCCAAAGGCAGTTACAATGTCAAGAATTTCAGAGATTACTTAGGCTTAAGTCAATCATTGGGTCCAAGCTTTCAAAGATTGCTTAGCCTAAAGTCAGTTACAATGTCAAGAATTTCAAAGAAGGTTTAGGCTTATCAGTCATGATAAATGGCTCTTTGTTCTGAGAGAACTTTGAAAATCTGAGGCTTGTTTTACAAATAATCTCAGAAACATTACTAAGTATTTTACATCTCAATCTAATCATATACATACTCAATGAAAAAATCAACAAAAACAAACTAGCAAAAATAAATTATGAATACAAGGACTGAACTTATTTGGTTTTAACAAACACAAAATACTGAACTTGGCAATAAATTAGGAAACTATAGACACAGAAACATTAACCTGTCTATTCATTTATGATATATGTCTTGGAGAAATTTGTTTAAGTTAGTTAAGTAGGTAAAGCGTACGCCCACATCCTTATACCTTCACTCCACTTATTACAAACAGCTTTTTAACTCTTGGTTTGTTTTCATTTTATAATTCCATAAATTTAAAGATACTTTCTTCTAATTCTTCAGACAAGATGAACCATCACTCTGTAGACTCTGCAAATATTTAGTTCAGCAGATTTGCACAATACTGACAGTGTTGAACAAAAATGGCAAATGAGATCAAATTTGGCCCTTGATAAAAAACTATCATCCTCAACTTAATCAATACTTCGAATCATTCACCCACTGTAAAGAAATAACCTGTTAAATTGATTGTGAAGACAAACTTAGCTTCTATAAATTGATCACTATAAACCATTTACTGTTGCCATAATGCAAGTTTTAATCTGTGAGCAATGTACGCTACAAAGCATTAACCACTCAGCCACAAAGGCTTTACAATTCTATGATGTAAGTTAGTTGCTTATGCAATATCTGCAGGAAACTATATTTGGTGTGAGCTATATGTAAAAGCCAAAGGTTAAGTACATTAAGGGATAAATCTAATAACAATGAGTGTATCCTGTCAGGAAGATCTTGTATCAAACACAGATTATTTTCAGGATGAGATTAATAGATTGTTCTCTGATTGTCGACAGAAGCATTGTAACAATGAAATGAAAATTTGAAACTATCCAAATGTAGATCTTTTAAACTCTTGTCATACCTAAGTTACTAACAATTTACACATGGTCATGAATGATGGTATCATATAATAATCCTAATTGGATTAATATATGTAATATTCAAAGTGCAAAGTGATTTAAACCTATGCACAATTCTTTTTACTGTTATGAGGTTGGAATTTCATTACTGAGAAGTAGAATGCAGGCAATAATCTGAGATATTAAGGAAATGTCAGAGGAAATATTGATGTCAGTGATGAACTTTATGTACTTGCTTGGTGTGCACAAATATTTGACTTGCAAAATTTAACCCATATTCCATTCTGGTAGAAACTGCTTACCACTGTTAATGGTCAAGCTTGATTATCCTTAAAAGATGTTGAAAGTGAGCTTATTTTAAAGCAGTTTAAAAAATTGCTAACCTAAAAAATTTCTCAATACTCTCACTAGCAGGTCATTTCGAATATACACAAATATTGTCGCACAACACAAGCGTAGCACTAAGGGATCTTACAGTAATAATTAACACTGCAGTAAGTTGATATCAATTTGAAGCTTTGTAAAACATAATATTCTGAACCACGGATAATATCCTGAAAGAGTCATATTTGACACAACATAATTGCGAGGAACGTAATTGAGACTCATTGTTTACATAACAACGACATGTTTCACAAAGCATGACATAATCCATTCTTTATTATACTGATCAAAGATTAAAATTTTGATTTCATTGAAGTAAATTCTCCACAGATCATCAACCTCAGTGGTAAGGGAAGAGCTATACGTTTGGCAGAGTTATCTCCCTTGACTGAAGTAACCCAATCATTCTGACATTGAGAAACTGTCAGCTCTGTTTGGTTTGATTTAGTGATCACTTCCACTCATCCAAGATAGATATGCTGTATTGTTGTATTTGATATGAAGCTCTTCATGAGTCACAAAGAGACATTTTATCGCACAAATTTCATAGTTCATCCAAGTTTGCTGTTTTACGTAAAGTTCACACAATCTTGTAACACACATATCACAGAAATTCAAATACTAATCACAGTTGATAATCAATGTAGATAGACTTGCTATCTGATAAACCTACACTTTTTAGTTTTACATATATTTGTTGGTTGACACACATTCAGATGTTTACTGAACCATCTCTGAGGCTTTGAAATAGCTTTAATTGACAGTTTAGTAGCCATTTATTGATTAGTTTACTAGCCAAACTTCCGGTCTAAACATTTTAATACAAAGATGAAAAGACGCACTTTGAGGCTTTACAACAATTGTCTTACGCAAAATAAAAGGCATCCTGCTACATCAGCGTATATGTCTCCGCTAACGCTACAACCTATCCCCTGATATCCTCCTATGGTCTTCTGTCGTATCGCTATATATAGCAAGCCAATCAAATGATGCCCTTTCAGCGATAGCGGCAAACTAGTTTCTTTGCTTCGTTCCGTGTGCTCACCTCGTGATTCAAATTAACCAACAGGAGTGCTATTAGATAATAAATCTGATTCTCACTGCAGTCTCCCGCTAAGCTCCATATCACGCACTCTTAGATTTCCACGTGCGACATCACTAGACAACAGTGTATGGAGTTCGAAATAGTTTGACTGAAAACAGATAGGCTATAAATAGCGCTGAGCAACCACCCGTCAGCGATACGACAGAAGACCATAGGAGGATATCAGGGGATAGGTTGTAGCGTTAGCGGAGACATATACGCTGATGTAGCAGGATGAATAAAAGGATGTTAAAAGTCCATCTTTGAAAGTTGAAATAATCTTTAAATATCAGTTTTTGATAAACTTGTAAACTTGCACGTCAAGTTGTTTTTTAACTCCTTTAATTCAAAATATTCTCTTCATGATTGTAACATCATTATAAATGTTTACATTCAAAGTTGAAGATAATGGATTTCAATGACATTAAAATTGGCAATCCATTTCATCTTTCAATTGTCATGATTCTTGAAGCAAAACAAATTGCCTATAAACTTTGATCTGAAGTTCACTTACGACATTCCTTAACAGTTTTCTGTAGAATAGGTTTATTTAAAAAAATACTTCCTGCTTCCCCAGCGTTTCACTGTGTCTCATTGGGAGTCACAAGACTTGTATTTGACCAACAGAAGATGATGTACCGGGTAAGTTGTGGTGAACAACAGTTTGGCTATTGATCTCTTATATTCTTACAGATTGAATTTCATTTGATCTAGTTTTCAAAATTTGCTAATACTAGCACAAAACCATTGTAGACAGCAAAATGGTCTCACATGATTATTCCCATGATAATACCTCAAAATTTGGAAAGAAACCGTAACAATTGTAGTTGCGAGTTGTGGGATCCAAATTTTTGTTCTTGGTGCTGTTGTTTACTTATTGATGGACTCGTTTAAATCTGTCAGGACTAACAAGACATTGTGGCTGCATGTCCTTGAACTCAGCAGGTCATATTTGTAGATTGACCACTGACCAGGTTGGGAATAAGCTTCCTTTTCCTTGAGTACAAATAGTGGTACATATGTTCTGACTAAGTTTGGAAGTTGTACCTGCATGTCCTATGTTCAAGATCATCCATCAGACTAGGCAATGCATCTTAAAATTATGACAGATAGGCTATTGGTTGGTGACTGGAATAAGAGGTCCGGTATGGCTGCTCACAAAATCACAATATCTCAATCCATGAAATGGTTGCTGCAAACTCTGAATAGCTGAATTGTTGTGACTTGCACATATTGTAAGAACACAAGGTGTACTAAATGGTCCATCACACTACCATCATATCCTCCATACTTGCCCACTACATTCTTCTCGAAATGTTAAATATCTCAGTTTTCACTCCTCACAGCCCCACACATCATGTATTCTAGTCAGAATAACCCTGACTCTGTGTTGGATCGAGTCTAGAAATGGTCCTACATGTCCAGTGTTGGGTTAACTCACTGTGAGAAGCAGAGCATACCACATGGGTCACATATATTCTCATACATCACATTGTATCACTAACTCCACAATTGATCTGTGCAGTAGAGTACATAAACGTACTGACACACACCACATCAAATGTTTCAGTTTCTCCATTGGGAGGAGAAGATCACATAACATGGTGGTCCTGGGTTCATTCAACACAGTCTGCCTCACACATCACATATTTCTCATCACAGTTCCCACTCCTTGGTGGAGTAAAGTGTAGAAATGGGCTTGGTATCATATTTATAACATTCTGTTTACTCCACTGAGAGGCAGAGTACACCACATGGTGGATCAGCATTTATTCACATTTACGTCCCATATTCTCGTCATATATGCTCCACGCCTTGGTGAAGTAAAGTATAGAAGTAGTTCTGTTCATTCACTCACATACAGTTTACGCTATATGACTCTGAGGAACACAGGTACATGGTTGATACACACCTTCTCATCCTATATTTCCCCCTCTTAAAGGGGCAGTAGCACGTTTTTAGGGGGAATATAGGGTGATGTCAGGAAAATGAAAATTAATGATTTCAATTGATGGACAATGTATTTAAACTAAATGGAGCAGTAATAATTCCAATATATAACGTTAAATTTAGCCATGCGATTCCTTTTCTTACAAAAAATGAATTAAAGGTGTTCACAAAAAAATGGCCGCCAATGGATTTTATGTGAATCTTCATTCTTTGTCCTCTGACAATGGATGATTGGCTTGTGTAATGAGATTTTTGACACTGTCAAAATAATACATTTAGCATTCACTTACAATTATCAGTGAGAAATTCAAATTATAAAATTATCAAAAAACGTGCTACTGCCCCTTTAAGGGGCCATGTTGCTCACCTTCTGATCAAATGTTCTTCCCCTCCTTCAGGACCAAAGTATAATGGAAGTATAATTCCTCACATACACACAAACTTGATCTATGTAATGTCCTATCCCCTCTGAAAGTAGAGCACTCCTCATGGAGACTCAGCATTCATTCATCACAGCCTCTCATGTCAAATATTCTCGTCAAATGTTCAAATTCCTTGCTGGAGTAAAGTACGATCATCCACAAACACGGCACATCCAACGTTGGGCTACTCGACTCGGAGCAGCAGAGCGTACAACATGGTGGAACCTCGTTCCTTGGTGGACCACTCCAACTCACTGTTGTTGAACTTTGGGTCAATGGGATCGCTGGCTTCTATTGTCTGTGGCCCCACTTTGTAAGAACCAGGCTTGACCCACACTTGGAATGCTACACGTGACTGATACGTCTTCTTTGTCTTTGGGTCCATGAATCTGGAAATGTTAGAGCAAACTTGCTGATGTTTTTATTTTGATAATTTTTATTATTTGTATCTGTCTATCCAAATTAGTTACAAATACGTATAAATTTTCAAAAATAAATTACACGTTTGTAAATAAATGAGTGAAGCTTCAAAAGAAACAACTTTGCAAAAATCAAGGAACTTAGCACACTGCAAAAGCAGGGCAGTCCCAAACTAAGGGTTTTGTCTTCCCCTATTCCACAAAACCTCAGTAAAATGGGCATTTGCTAAGAAATCCTTTTTCATGATAACAAAAAACAATTCCGTCCTCATGAAGACTTTACATACAAAAAAGGATTAATGAACAAATTAAATAAAAGAAACTCTTCATACTCTACTCTGCTTAGGTAAGAATTCTAATGACTAAACAAAGAAACCAGACTCAAAGGAAAACAATAAAACACCCAATCCCAGTCTAATCTCCATGTAGGAGAGAATTCTGATACCTAATGAAAGAAACCAGCTTTGTTCGTTGCTTCCAGTGATCTAATGCAAGAATCCAGGAACAACAAATGCTGCATACCCTTGAGTTTTCTGTGCTACAGCAAGGTGGTGTTTTAGGCTTTGAGTAGGAAGATGATGCTACACGAGACTCACCTCTGTTTGGGAGAGAACTCGGACGCCCCAGCATATCGTATTGTCGGAGAGAAGAAGATCTGTTGACCTCCGAAACTGTCGGGCTTTGCTTTCTCCGTGAAGACCTGGGGTCGAGGAATCAGAATGCTCTTCACTGCCGGGGCTTCACCCGCTGGGAGCAGAAGGATTAACATTCATAAGGCCAGATATATGTTTTGTTTTGTTAATCATTTCTGCTAACTTAGTTCCTAGAGGTGTTAAGATACATTTATTTATCGATACATCGATCTGTTTTCATAGTTGCTAACTTAGTTCCTAGAGGTGTGACGATACATTTATTTATCGATACATCGATCTGTTTTCATAGTTGATTTTAAAGTCAATTCATTTTGGATAAAATATATTTTCTATTGATTCATATATATGAATAAAGAATACATAAAAAGTAAAACATAAGCGTTGATAACTTTCAATTTGTTAACCAAATTATTATAATTGAAAAAACATCAAGTCGACACTGATAACATTGGCCAGAGGGAGATGGCCATTTTCCTCTGTTTCTATGGATATCTCCAACTGCGAGTTCACATGAAAATAAATGGGGGCTGTAGAAAAATTTGTTAGGCCAGCAGGGTCAAAAAAGCCCTGTCTGGACACATTTGTCTGTGTATGAACCGAATCAAATTGGGAAGCTAAGATAGTGAATCTAATAGAATCGGCTGACACCTGAATTGTCACACTTATATAAATAGCTCCCCATTTATAAATCCATTTTGCACAAACCAAGGTGAGGGTGTTTCGAGTTAAAAAAAACTTGTTCCTTATCGTTTTCAAAGCAAATTAAAAATGAAACCAAGTGCAGTGCACACATACTTACCAGGAAGTAAGAGATCTCCGTTGTCGAGTATTCTGCGCACCAGATCAACGCGGGTCCCGTGGTAGGCAGCGTGCCACTTCTCAAACACGTTCAGCGAGTGGGCTTTACACGGGGCTCTGCAGACAGATGCACAATATAGAAAAGGGGTCGAAATTAGTCCTATTGGGGTACTAGCCATGGGCTACAGGGCTAGTGCTAATTTCTATCCCTGATTGTTACAATGTACCATGATCCAAAAGTCTGCAGATGCACAAGATACAATATATCACACTGCATAAGTTATACTTCATCACACGTGAAGAGATGTCTGTCTTACAAATTAAAGAACATCCGACTTCAAGAATATGTTTAGAAAGTAGGCATTACACTGGACCTTTGTAGACAGAAGCACAAGATACAGTAGACTATAATTCATATTTCATTACAAGCAAACAGGGGTTTATCAAACAGACTAACCATTTCACCCAAAAGAAACCAGCAACAAATGTAGGGGTGATAGGGAAAAGAAAATGGTAATCATGTTCCTCTTTCAAGCCATCAAATATATATTGACATGACCACTACTTATTTCATGACACTATTTATAAATATGGCATACACAACCACAAAAACTCACATAGTGATGTTTAGAGCCCAGTACAGTTGAATAATATTTTAGGAGAAATAAGGTGATTTGGAGTTCAACGCCCCTTTCAAGAGTATTTTTCTTATATCAGCGCATGATCCAAAGCCGAATGTGCTATCCCTCCCTGGAGAATAGTTGTAAAGCAATGCTAGCAGAGTACCTGAGGACAAATCTACACCAGCCGAAAGGGACAGCATAGTCACTGGGCGGGTCACCTCGCCGCACATAGAAGTCGTCTCCCCTGAGCTTGTGGCACGTCTCACAGAAACACATGTTGTACTGTACGTCGAAATACCCGTCTGAAATCATGAAATTGATCAAGTAAAAAAATCCAACATCTTGCTTAAAATGTAGAATTTGAAATGTTAAAAAATACATTTGCCTCAAATAAATCCTCTCAAAATACTGAAGCCTTAAAATGATTATCATCATGATATCATTGCATCATAAGAATCATCATTGCATCACAATTTAACGACTAATACATTTTCAGATGCAGATAAATTTGATTAAGATTTGTAGTAAATTAGTCTGTCAGCTAGGCCTAATTTAAGAAAAGGCCTTAGCATGTCTCAATCTTCAATTCATTATTTGCATTTTTTAATTTTTTTTACTTCAGCGTAGAATGGTTAGACTAGTAATCAATGTGTCCACCAACGTAGCTTCTCAAATAGTTTTTGAGAAAATCTGTATCCTTTAAAGGGGCAGTAGCACGTTTTTTGATAAATTTACATTTTAAATATTTCACTTATAATTGTAAGTAAATACTAAATGTATCATATTGACAGTGTCAACAATCTCATTACACAAGCCAATCACCCATAGTCAGAGGACAAAGAATGAGGCTTCATATAAAATCCATTGGCGGCCATTTTTTTGTGAACACCTTTAATTCATTTTGTGTAAGAAAAAGGAATCGCATGGCTAAACTTTACGTTATATATTTGAATTATTACTGCTCCATTTAGTTTAAATGCATTGTCTTTCAATTAGAACCATTATTTTTCATTTTCCTGACATCACCTTATATTCCCCCTAAAAACGTGCTACTGCCCCTTTAACCCTTTAACGGAGCCCAAACCTACATCTTGACTGGGGATAATAACCTGATATTTATAGACGAGACAGGAGTTTCAGATATTTCATTGTAACCAGGACAATAATGGGTTTTTATCAAATCATATAGTGGGTGCGCTTGGGCAATATTTCAGCCATTAGAGGCGTTCATATCATATACTTCCTTTCTATCATTATCATCATTTTCATTATTTCAGCAGCTGGATCAACTTACCTGGGAGACCGAGAGCGATGCGGAGACGTGCACACATGTTCATATACTCGCAGTTGCGCGTTGTGGAGATCTCGCTGCTCATCTTGGAGCCCTGCTTCTCCTTCACAACTAGAAACAAATAGATGTCGCAATTAGTCCTACTGCAGTACTAACAATTCGGACAAGAAGAGGGTGAGCCAGATGGAAAAAGACGCTTTGGTTTATAAATAAAGTTTTTCATTGTTATGTTTCAGGTTGCTTTTGGCAACCTTCATTGATCTGTTCATCAATAAAAGAGTCTTTGTCTTTCCGTTGTGGATGGCTCCCCCTCTTCTTGTATCTACAGTAAAGATTTACATTAGTTTGCCATCCTGGAATCCTTGAGTAAACCCGAGTAACAAGCGGTTCATCTGATAAGGACCATTCAGGCGGTTGCAGTCTGAGCTTTCTCACCCATTCATTAATGTATTTATGGTAATTCATGCAAACACTCAGTGGCCTTTTACTGAATTAAATGACTTTCTGTCACAAGATTAAAAATGGTGTATCACGGTGATGCTTGTCATGCCATAATTCCTGATGAGTTAAAAATCTTACAATTTCAGAGCATTGCAAGTTTAATTTTTCTTACTTACAAGTACATAAAACTAAAAGTCCAAAACAAAGTGAAATCACATAGGAAAGGCAAGACAAACACATTCAATGGACATGAAGACAAACACATTCAATGGACATGAAGACAAACAAATCCGTAAGTAAGAAAGAATTCTAATATGCTTGTAAGTTGAGGACAGCATGAGATCTCATGTAAGGTTATCAGTTCATATAGTTACCTTCGTCTATATCTGCCTTCTCACGGTCCTCCCCCACATTGAGAGGGGGCATGTTACCATCTTCACTCACAATCGTTACCTGGGGAAAAAAAAGATTACAGTTGTCAAAATAACATTTCACTAAATGATACATATCACTATATCACAAAAACAATGGTTAAATCAATACACATTCAGGGACTTCAAAAGAATTTTTCAGGATTTTAGGTGTATTTCTGCATTTTAACCATAACCCTTATATCAAAAGTAAATTTCCAATTTCAAAAGGCAATTTTTCATCAAAGGTACAAGGCCTCATGGACCTTACCTGTCCTGATCCATCCTGTCTCAGGGTACGAACGTTACGCTAACTCCACATTTCTGTACCCTGGACTCAGAAGCTAGATTCGCTCGCGCGGATATATAGCCAATCAATCATTTTCTCGCCACCCTCTTGAGAAAGTTTCAACGAAAAAATGATTTGATTGGCTTTATTCAAAGTCGAGCCATGCGAGCGAATCGAACTTCATAGCCAAGGGTACAGATTAGAGGAGTTTGCGTAATGTTCGTACCCAGAGACAGGATGGTCCTGATTCTGCATGTCAAAATACCGCTTTAATGATTTAAAAAAAAAGAAAGACGAAATTATATATATTTTGATCCTTTCTCTACCTATTTAGTTATCTTGTGTGTCCTCATCTTAACCCACCTGTTCACACTGTCCGTACAGATCGACGAGTGCATAGCACGGTGTTGGAACGTCTTTGACAGCCACGCCCTGATCCACCCCGTTGACGTACAGGTGGAGACACGAGTCCTCGTCAAGCATGAGACCCACCTGCTGTCCTACCTGCAGGTTGTCAAGGTTACAGCCCACCTGGTCACGCACCTGTAATCAGTGGATAAAAGTTGTACAGGTGAAATAGAGCAAATAGTTCTGATTTTTCAGGCAATCCTGTGATGAGTGGAAAAATATATGAATATGAAGATGAAGACAATTACCCTCGCCAGAGAGCATATTTAAGTTTTCAAAGAGATTTGAACACAAGTGATGAGGTTTATAGAAAGACTCAGGCAGGTTCAAGTGATATCATCAAAGGGGAGAGAGGAAACGTTATTCAAAAGAAAACTTAGAATCGATAAGAAATACTTAGTTGAAGCAGACAGCTAAAAATGTTTAAACAATGGAGCAAGGCCTAGTTAACCAGTGATGGATCCGTAAGACTTTTGCCTCACCATAAATTTACATAAATAAATAAAAACCAGGGAAGGGTCATCACTTCCACTTTCCAGTTTCCACACACCAGTTTACTCAGAACAAACATTTAAAATGTTCCCTTTTTCAAGATTGTAAGAAAAAACAAGATAAATCTAAGGTTGTTAAGAGCAATTCTTGCTGTTGTAAGGCATTATCATAAATGATTATTTGATTCTGTCACTGACCTTGCAAGCACATGAGTAGACGGAGTCCCCGTGGACGACGATGGCGGACCTCTTGATGCTGATGGCGGAGACAGGGAAGGTGTAGTGATCACAGGGGAAGCCCACCACTCCCAGCATCAGGGACGAGCTCCACCCAGGGTTCAACTTGTCTATACGCACCTGGCAATCAGAGCACCACGATTTAGGGCTTAATCCAAAAGGTTAAATGACTAGGTCATTATGCATTCTAGGAGCAAATTTTGTTTTGCATATGAGCCAAGGTTATCTGAACAAGAGCTTACTTCTACTTTTGATTCTGTGTTGATTAAAATTCTACATGAAATATTAACTGATCATATACTTAGTTCATAAACTGACAATGAATGCAAGTTCTTCTCTAGAAGGAGACATAGCATCTACTGATTTTTAACCAGTGATGTCAAAATACTATGA
Organism: Steromphala cineraria; assembly: GCA_916613615.1. Taxonomy (NCBI): domain Eukaryota; kingdom Metazoa; phylum Mollusca; class Gastropoda; order Trochida; family Trochidae; genus Steromphala; species Steromphala cineraria. The sequence continues at coordinate 5,678,033 of OU744732.1, read as the reverse complement.
TATAGCTTATAATTTTATAATATACTTGGACATATACATACATATGTTTGGATTTTTTTAAATTTGTGAAATAATGTATTTATGCATTTCTTCATTGACCACCTGATGATATATTAGTCATAAAAATTACCAGATGTCTAACTTAATTTATCCATTATACATTTTATAAGAATGACATTCCTAAATATGACCTAACAGACAATTCGTAGACACCTGGAAGAGTTTCTTGCGTTGGAGAGGTTTGTGCGAGACCACGATGCCCTGGTTGTAGCTGGCCACTCTCCGCGCCGTCAGGTTACTGTTGCTTAGCAATATATTCTTCCCGTGGTTGCCATGGAAACTAACCGTTGCCTGCGCCATAGTGTCTCGATCCTGGTCCCGGTCAATCTGTTCAAAATGTTGAGTGAAATAAGTTGGAAATATACTCTAACTGGAATCATTGGGTTAAAGACAATGGTTTGCTCTTACAAAGAGTATCATATTGGCAGTTTTTAACCTCCAAGAAACTAAAGTAGACATACAAAATAATTGTGTAAAGAAACATTTAGTCACATGTGTGAACAAATAAATAGATGTCAGATAAAGATATATGATTCAATGAAATGAATCAAGACCACGGAACTGGAGATCCCAAAATAATCCAGGATATCCTTATAAATTATACAAATGACAGGATTGTCTATCTAAATGACAACTGATGGTGTGAGCGCAGTGTGCAAAATATGTTTTAGTCCCTGGGAGCAAGCAGGGATTGTGCTCTGAAAAATTATCAAGCAAGCTTAAAATTTGACAAGTCCTGCATTGTTAAGAAAGTTTGTATCTCTAAAATCACACAAGCCAACTGGATTGCTGACCTCTTCTCCAACAAGCAAAATCTTGAATACCGTAACCAGCAAATGGTAGCCACTAGTTGGAAGACTGTGAGAGAAACTGACCTGTGCGTCCACATGATCCACTGCTATTGGTGGAGACCTCGGGGTGCTGGGGGACTCTGCTACAGCGCTACTGACGATACTCACACACTCAACACACCCGTACAGGTCTATCACTGCAAACACATTCTGTAACAAACAGGGGAAATTTGAATTAACAATGATGAAGACAGAAAACGAGGTGAGGTGAGGCGAGATGAGGTGAATTGAGTATTTCACTTAAATTGTGGGTGCTAGTACTGTTGCAGGGAGAAAGCCTGCAACACCATTGTGGCCAAGCATTGCGGTGAAACTTGAGAGTGTTGACTGGAACTAGTGAACCATGGGTGGTACTGCCCTGAAATTCAGTGTAGCATTGCACCCAAACCTTACTGTGTGTAGAACAGTTCTCTACATCAGACAAAGTTGCGCTAACCACTGTGCTATCCTGCCCCCGACAGTAAACAAAGACAGGGTCTTGTGGCAGTGATCAACACAAACTGATCTTAACAATGTTTGTATATATTGAATGATTTATCAATCAATGATCTCCACAAAATTTCCCTATACATGACAGGAAAATGAAATGAACCAAAAGATCCAAAGCAGATTTCTTATTAAGAATATGTTAAATTTACACAATGTGTACTAACCTTAGGAATGTTTGATGCGGCCACCCCGAGATCTTCCCCATTCAGGTAGATGTGTAGTGTTCCATCTGAACACCGCCGTATACCGATTCTGTTCCCAACCTAGGTCAATGAATTCATGTTAGTTTCTCTGATTTACTGGTAAACTCAGATCTCTAGACTTAAGATGGCATCCGTCCCTTGTAACTATAGAAGAGACTATTATTTACACTGCACAAACAATGATTTGGGGTATATGGAATTTTATGATTTTAATATCAAAATAGTTCTAAATTGACCAACTAATGTTTTAATTCATATAATTTGGTTATAATATCCCTTTTTACATTGTTGAATATAAATTGAGAGGCCAAAAAGCAACAACATTATTCATATGGTCCAGAAAAAAATGAAAGAAATTCTTGAAGTCCTTCATTAAAAGAATAGCACTGGGTTCTGTTTCAACAAGTACCCACCCAAAAATATCTACTCTAAAGTGTACACATAACAGTTGTTTAACTTGCTTCTAATCTCTCTAATGATGGAACACTTTTTGTATATCAACTTACTGAAGGGAGCACCAAATATTCTTTCAACTTACTTCTAATCTCTCCAACGATGGAGCATAATTTTCTTTTATTGTCTTGCCACACTTCTTGACCTCTGACCCTGAGACTATCCACGTGACCTTTGACATGATATCCACTGCGTTGGCGGGTATCTGGGCGAGTGAGGTTGTGTCGGAGATAGCCATGGTAGTCAAGCCTACGTGCATCGAGCCTGACCATTGGTTGGACAGCTCCTCTATCTTTATCTGAATACAAAGATGTAGTAATCACTTTAGAGTGTTGTTCTTAGAGGGGGTCCTGGGGACATGTGCCCACCCTTTTGGCTTGGTGTCCCTCAAAATTATTAGATGTAGGATACTTTTACCATTGCAAAGGGGCCAATCTACTAAAATGACCCCTTAGCTGATCACCTAGGAACAACACTGACTTTATCTCTTGCACATCACATTTTGCAAGATAAGTATCGAACAAGTTCAAAGGATTAACAACTTCTTTTTTGCATGAAGCTATTTCAAATGAAGATTTTAGAGAAATGAATTCAATAAACAGTTAATAAATTATATAGTGCTGAACATCGATCTGTTTGAAATGTGCAACTTGAGTTATTTTTAACAATTAACCTTCAGTGCAGGGCCAAAATTAACATTATTGCAAAAGACAGGATTTTGGCTAGTCTATTTCTTAATGAAGAATTCAGCTGAACAGTCATCTGGTTGAAATGTTATGTTATCTGAAACAACATGGAACATGTAACTGATGTGCTCTACTCACCTCAAACAATTCATCATATTTAAGCGGCTCGGAGCTGAAGACGACCCCGTGGTTAAAGTTCCTGACCCGTGTTGCCGTGCAACCGTTGTTCTTGATCACAATGTTCTTCCCACAACAACTGCTGAACCGGTGCGTCACTTCTGTATAATGAATTAGAAGATGAATAATCAGCATCTCTTAACAGAATTTTTATAGCCGGAAATGAAAATTTATGTTAAAACGTGTAGCATGAGGTTGTTCTTGTGCATTAGATGAAAGTAACTTTTTTGTAAAGTTTTATTTGAGCAGAAGAATTGGTCTTAAAAGAGTCATTTTGTCAGTGTGATGCCGAAAGAGTGCTCTTTTTCTTGTGCCAGATTGTACATTCATTTCTTATTACATAAAATAAAAAAAAACTTGAACAAAAAAAATAAAAAAATTTCAAGTTGCGCATGTGAAGGCATCAGTGCTAACAAAGTTACACTTTCATTTACAACTGAGGTGATCATCTGCTGAAAGGCTCCAGTAAAGGCCAGTAAAGGTACATATAATGTCACTGTAAAAGTTTTCAATTTGAAGCTCTCAGTAAAATCTGAAATCAATTCAGAAGGGAAGGCTAGAGTTTGAGACAAGCTAGCGTACCTGTGTTGAGAGGAGAGGAGAGACTTTGCTCAATGTCCGCAACAACGACGTGATTATCCGAGGGGAGGACCCCGGACCCGCTGGTGATGGTCACCTGGGCACACTGACCGTACAGGTCAACCACCGCATACACACCTGGGGGAGTGAATGAGCCAAGATTTAAAAGTAGCTCAAAAGTGGTATTTTGTAAAACTTGTACAACAGGGAACAGGGAGCATACATTTGGAGAGATGATCTGAGGTGATCTGAGGTATCAAACGATTAGCTGCTTCATCTGAGGTGATCCGGGGTAACAAATTGTAAGCTGCTTCATCCAAGGTGATCTGAGGTATCAAATTGTAAGCTGCTTCATCTGAGGTGATCTGGGGAATCAAACTGTAAGCTGCTTCATCTGAGGTGATCTGAGGTATTACCCTCAAGCTGTTTCATCTGAGGTGAAGGGAAACAGTGAATGGAAAAAGCCTAAAAGTAGCTAGCCAAAAAGTGGTACTTCGAAGAACAGACACAAAACAGATATTTAAAGCAAACCTAAGGATATGACAATAAGAGAGGACATAGCAGACCCACCTAGAGGTATATCCTGACAGGCTATTCCCTGATCCTCCCCATTCAGATAGTAGTGCAGAGTCCCGTCCGAGCACCGCATCATCCCAATACGAGAGCCGACAGTGACCGCGTCCAGGTCCAGGGGGTAACCGTTCCGTATTGTGGAGCCGTCCTGCATGATGGCCGACCCGCTGCAACAAGTAAAGGTATGAGAGTATAACAAGGGTCAAACTGACTCTCAGAGCATCGTGTCAGTAGTGATCAACTGGAGCCCTTTTGTTTTTGGTATTTTTGTTTTGTTTTTCTTTGACACATTATTCAATGCAGTATTATTTGAAAGTACCAACTGACCTGATTGTCTCATTGTCTTTCAGGTATCAGACCAAACAAACATTGCACGAAAGGGCACAAAATAGAATGAATAGTGTGATGACTCTTAGTTAACCCTTTATCTTCGCGAGTAGGAATAACTTTTATTTAGCATGCGGTACTACCAAATTTCTTCTGTGGAAACATATTGATATTAGTGAATTTGCCAATAAGATTGTTTTGATACTTGACAATTCAAACATGTAATCAAGAGAGTGAGTGAGTTATTGTTTTACGCCGCTTGGGCAATATTTCAGCCATTAGCGGCGTCAATATCAAAAGACATGATATCATGTAAATAATGTTTTTAACAAAGGTAGTCAACAAGGTGAGAGATTGCTATGTGAAGGTAAACATCGCAAAGAAATAAAGTCTGCATGATGACAAAAGCAACTTGAAAAGTAAATTAGCTGTGTTTGGAATGTTGAATAAAGGTTGCCATGGTAACAAAAGCAAGTTGTCATGACGACGCCCCTCACCTGAGCATCCATGTATCGTACTCGATGTCCGTCATGGTGTTGGGGAAGTCGAGATCTTCCGGCTTGATCAGTGTCACTCCTGTAACAATAATTTGATAAAAGAAATTCAAATATTCAAGACTTCCAAAGTGTTTTGAAATAAACAAGTTGAAATTTAAAAAAGCATTTCCTACTCAAAAGGTTTGACAAGGATTGAGTGATAAAGTGAATGCTAAAGTTGAACCTTGATTTGGAATGATACTGATGTTACACCAAGAAAGTTTGAATGATTTAAAAGTGCAACAGGGTAAATACAACAGCTAACAGCAACATGAACATGCATGAATGGGGGGGAGGGGGGGCTTAAAAAAACATTGGTTTGCACTAAAGAGAAAAACATGGGGTAACTCAACTTTATATTACATTAGTGTATTCAAATCAATCTGCTCATTTATTCAGCTCATGTTGTATGAAACTTTAAATTTATTTGTTGAGAAAGATATCAAGCAACTCGACTTGAACAATCAAGAAAACAAGGTACAGGTTGGCCTAGGTTGTTTTCTCAACAGGAAGTTTAGTTTACTCTGTTCATACAATGCAAAGTGATTGTTCTTGTTTTCCCTGACTAGCGAAGATAGACAAATTGTTGTAATTCATGAGAATCAGACACTTGCTATTCATTAACAAGATGGTAACAACACATTCATCATTCACAAGCTTATTCCAAGTCTCTGCAAAACTCACTATCACTATGATTTAGTTCATTCTTACATGCACACTATGCTTATCACTTTCCTTAAAATCTTAATGCATGCAATCTCACACAAGCAACATCTTCATGCAGTTGTTTACAAAAAATGTCCTAAAACAAAGTAAAAGCAAATCATAGTTTGAACAAAATATTTTTGTTAAAAAGCCACAATGTGTTTTGCATGATATAATATTTGACTTTGACATGAACTTTATAATGATAAAGATTCGACACATTTAAATTGAAGTTTGCCAAACATAAAACAGAAACTTGAGTCTCTTGAACGAAGAAGAGAGATACCAAGGGAGTTGTTGAATTACACAGACAAAACTTTATCAATGATGTAGATTTAACAAGAAGTACTGTCTGTTGCTGAAAGTATCATCTAAAAGTCAATCAAAGACAAAATGAACAATACGGAACAACTGTCTGCTCCAAGTAGTCATGATTGAATAACTGGTATTAATGTAAATTTGATGTCTCGATAAGTCTATTCCTCGATTTGAATTAAAGACTAGTAACATGTTACCTATATCCACATGAGAATGTGAGATATTATCAATGTAAAATTCCAAATATGTTAATGACCAGTATTAGTGTTTCTATCAAAGCTAAACAAGACAGCAACAAAACATGATTATTTCTATATCTATAAGCATAAAAGTACAGTTAAAAATAAATTATATACATTCTCCAAGATCTGTATAAGCATTCTTTGCATATATAGAGTGGTCAAATCCAGATATCAATTCATGCAAACAAACATTCTTATACAATTTCATACAAGTTACTTAATAGAATAACACTCAAGCGAAACAAATCTCAACCCATATTAATCAAGACTGACACTAAGAAGGGTTGGTGATCACAAACATTTTTCTGTCTTGATAAAGCTTAAAAAATCATGTTCACCTAGGTCTAGCTCTTCTACTCTGTGCTCAGCTTTGCTGTTACCGAGTTGACACAGCAGGCAGTACAACAATTCTAACAAATGCATGAGGAATCAAGAGATAATGCACCAAATAAAACAACGTCTGATCTTCCTTAATAGGGAGAGTCAGATCTGCTGCCAAGTTTTGGTGAGAATCAGAGCTAACATTTCCTCAAACATCCTGCTACATCAGCGTATACGTCTTCACATTTGGCTCTAACCAATATCCTTATAGCAAAAGCCCTGTATTGCTGACAGCTGGCTAGTCAGCGTTATTTATAGCCTGTCTGTTTTCAGCCAAACTATTTCGAACTCTGTACAATGTTATCTAGTGATGCCTCTTGTGAAAATCTTATAGAACACTGCTGGCGAGTTTAGAACAAGCGTGATGTGGGAAATGAGAAATATTATCTCATAGCACTCCAATTGGCTGATTTGAATCACACTATTAGCATACGGAATGAGACCCGGGTACCAGTTTGCTGCAATCGCTGAAAGGGCATCATTTGATTGGCTTGCAATATATAGCAATACAGGACTTTTTGCTGGAAGGATACCAGGGGATAGGTCTGAGCATAACGTTAGCATAATGTAGCAGGTTGTTCCTCAGAGTGTGAGAAGTTGCCACATACAGCGTTTTTCTAATTAACTCATTAACTAATTAACCAGATTATCTATTATTTTAAGTATAAAAGTCATTTTCAAAAACATAAAGCTATTCAGGATGCAAAATAAAAGTGAAGTGCACACATGCAGATATCTAACTACCATCGCAATAGGTCCAAACCTTTCTGGCCGGTATGTAGCACATTGGGGCACAAATTCACTCAGCACATATTTAATATTGAAGTCAAGCCGAACGTGCATGAATTCAACAGGGGTTCAAAATTATCAGAGACATTCACTTGCAACAGTGCATTTGTTGATATGTTGCTATTTCTGAAATCTTTGTCATACAAGTTAACAGCGACATGATATCTCAAGCAGTTTTGGCCAGATATATAAACTATATATATAAACCAAATATATTAGAAGGCATGCCTATCTGTTTAATGATAAAGGACATGTTTTATGAAAACATATTTCGTAAAGTTTCTTAGCTCAAAATAAAAGGTTAGTTGCTGTGTTATTTTGAATACCATAACCAGCTATGGGACAATCTTGTTTTTGAACCCCTGTGACTACATATATGTAAGTAAGTTGGTTGGAAAGACGGAAGCAATATGAAAACGTACCAAGTTTGACCCCCGGGCGTTTCCGTGAGGTCGCTAGTTGTGGCCAGGAAGGTGTGCACCCTGTGACCCCTAGGACAGACAGACAGACAGACGCACTCAGGGACTGACAGACTGATAGACAAACTCATAAAGGGCTAATGTGTGGGTGGATAACGGTATGGTTTAAGTTTGTTTAAAATCCACTGAGGAATACAGTTTTAGATCATTGATGCTGTCAGGATACAAACTTGTTCCATCAAGGAAATTCCTCTCCACCAGGTCTTAATTTAGCCTTAAAAGCAGAAAAATGCTGTATTGCGACAATCAGCATGACATATGATCCACAGTTATCTGCCCTTAGTTATAAACACCACAGGCTTTAGACAGGCACCTTGTGATTGGCTTGGTGAGCCTTGATCAAACCATGTCACTTACTTGGCTGCATTCAGACTGTTTGGAGTGGAAACTCCACGATGTAACAAGTTTGTATCCACATAGCTTTAATTCTTTAAAACTTGTGTTCCTTTGAACATGTCAATTTTAATCACACTGGGTATGGCTTATGCTTAGAGCTGATAATTTCAAAGATGAACTGATGTAATGAATGAAGTCAGGATGAATGAGCACTGATGTCTGTTTTTCTTATTAGCTTCCTGCCTGCTAGCTGTTTGATAGTTAAATGAAGAAATCTATCTTAAAGAAAAGCCTGTGAACTATGTTAAAGACTTTTTAAGTTACTTGTATCATACAGTAAATTGCAAGATATGTCCAAAGCACTGGTAGCTTTATGTTCCTGAGGCTTCAAAACTTATTATTTTGAAGTTGCAATATTGTTGCTACAAGGGTCCTGGAGAAATTTGCCCTCTACTCATAAAATACCTAAGGAGGGAATGAGTGTTTAACATTACTACAGCAATATTTCAGCCATTAGCTACACCAACTAACTTAGCATAGGAGGGCGAAAGAACTGTTACTAGAAACAATAGATATAGACTAGTGACTCAAAAGTGAATTTTGGTGAATGGGGCATTCTTTACAAATCCTGGGATGATAGTGTCAATGGTGCAATTGCAATTCCTTGAAGAAAATCTAAAGAATGGAAGATAAAGTAATCAAGTAGTGAAGATCACTGTGAAAGGAGCACAGACAGTTGTTTGTATGTATAGATATTGAATTGAATGAACAGGTTAAATGATTGAAATGAAAGAGTTGTGAATTTACAACAGACAGATCTACTTTGTTAATCAACTCTGAATTTTAATTTGAAATAGTTGATTCATTAAAGTAATTCAAGCACATTTACTCAGGGATATATGATTATCTCACGAAAAACATATGCTGTCAATTACCATGCAATCTGTATCAAAAGAGATCAGTTAAGCAATTAAATAGCTGCCATCAGCTTTAAAACTTAAAACTACAAATGTCTCCTACAACTACAGATGGTAGAGAAGAGTAATGAGATGTTTGAGTCTCGGAAGATACATGTTAGTGTGTGCAATATCTTTTATTTAGGAAAATTTGAAGAATTTCTCTAATGTGCTACTGCTCCTTTACTACCAATGAGCACTGACACAGTTGATACATTGGTTACAGGGTCATGTGATGGGTGAAGTAAGGGAGGTAACTGTGTCGGTACAGGAGAGACAGGATAGATGGTACCAATAGACAAAACAACTTTAAATAAATCAACTAAAATATTATAAATCATTAAAAGAGTGAACAGATGAGACATGGCTGAACTATAGATTTATGATAAAATTTCATAAACAAACTGACACGATATTAGTGAAATAGTGTTTGCAATACGCATAAAATTGTAATGTACAAAATTTTGGTTCAATTATAAAGAGTTTTGACTGGAAAGTTCTATTTATTAATATATCATGTAGTGGTTACATGCAAAGACGACTTCAGTCAACAGCGTTTTGCCACATAAACTAACATCCAATGCCAAATAATTGTGGCAATATCCTACACAAGTTTACGAAGTTGGACGACAAACCTGCTTCAATAGATCCGGACCAGCGGTCAACCATCCTCTCGATGACGACCTCAAACAGCTCGTTGTCCTTCAGTGGTCGATTGCTCACAACAATGGCATCGTTGAATTCCCCTGTTGCGTTGGGCCGTGCGGCTGTTTTACCGTTGTTGAGAACGGTGGCGTTGTGGCCGTGAAGATGCTCGAACCGGAGGTCATCCAGATCAGTGAACACACTCGACTCCAGGTCTGGAGAGCTGAGCACTTCTGTGACAGGAGGGAACATTCTCTTTTTGTTAACAATATCATTAGTCGGAAAGGTTAAGTCTCGAAAAATAAAATTACCATCAATGACTTTACTTTACTGAGTCTAACACTACAATCTCTTTTACAACTGACAATCTCATGGGTCCGAACACAAAGGTTAAGTCTCGTACATAGTCTTGATATGCTTGTGCAAATGAAAAGGGTGAAAATTTCCATTGATAAAATTCCCATCACTGTTATTGTATTTAATTAACTTATCTCTTTACATGCTGACCCATTCATGTCAAAAAGATTTAAGTTTGATTTCCAGTTCTTTGTTATTATGGAATGGAAAATTTCATTTTGAGTATTTTTGATTATAAACTGGATTAAACATTTCATCTTGACAAGTTTTGATTGTAAACTGATTTGAAGATTTCAACTTGACTAGTTTAAATCAAAAACTGGATTGAAGATTTCATTTAGGGATCTTTGCACTTGGAACTAGATTTCATCTGGACTATTTCCCATTGCAAACTAGAAAGCAAATCCAGTGAAGGCCAATCATCTGTCAGTATTTACCTGACTGGTCGACGATGGTAGCCTGAGCAGCTTGTCCGTACAGATCGATGACACCATAAACAGTTTCCGGTACTCCTGATGCGGCGGCGCCCTGGTCGACTCCGTTCACGAAAAAGTGTAGCGTACCATCTGGTCTCCTCACAACACCCACTCGGTCTCCAACCTGCAGGGAATAACATGTATACATAGAGAGAGTGTCTCATCTTTACAAATATAACATCGAGTGAAGTAGGAAGTTCATAAGTGGTGCCGTCATAAGTGAAAATATTCAACTTTTCTACAACACCAGAGAACAGAGTATCTAACTCTCAATCATGGTATAAAATGATTTAATGTCAGCCATTTCAAGTGATGCTAAAGACAATTCAAAGCCTCAGTTTCATTCAATTACTCATTATACTCATTATTCATTATATCAGGAACAGCAGATCAAGAGATAGTATGGTTAGGAAATCCTGGTATAACCGACTACACATTTTTCAAACATAATCTGCGCGAGACGTACCTTGAGTCTGTCCAGGTTCTGTCCGTACTCGTCAATGATAGTTGTACCATTGTGCATGACTCCATTCCCGGTCATCATCCAAGTTCCTGATCGGATGTTGGTCATCGTAGAGGGGTAGTCCAGTTCATCAGGTACGTGAAGCGTGACCCCTATCTCGATAGACCCCGCCCACTTGTCTACCATCCGGTCCAGTCGCACCTCAAACACTTCATTAGATCTGAGGGTTCGTGTTGTCAGCACAACGCCGTTGTTGAAATCATCCAGTGCACTTAGGAAAAGAAAGTCTAATATAAGGTGAGGTGATATGATATGGGGTTTAACGCCACTTTCAATAGTATTTCACTTATATCATGGCTGATAGTATTATTGGAGGGAGAAAGCCAGCAAAACTAGCGTGGCTATGTATTGCGGTGAAACAGGCCACCCTAGAGGCAACAAACTTGAGCAGTAATTAAGTGTTTGACTCAGGATGACCAGAAAGCTGCCGTTGACTAAATAACCGAGATACAGGCGCATGATGACACCTACTTTGGTCTGTGTGCGGTCCTATGAGCGTTGATGACGGCAGCGTGAGCTCCACAGTGAGAATGGAAGGTGAGTTTCTCCCCCTCCTCCTCCTCGGTCAGGTGAGGTGTGGAGCCTGCTACATACAGGAACATACGATCAGCTCCAGCCAAGACATAGGCACAATTTGTGCATTGCAAAGGGTAGTAACATGTCGGGGTTTTTTTTAAAGTTGTATTGTTTAAAAAAACACTCAAATAATATAAGTTTATTCAATTATCTTCTATGGGTCATTTTTCAACAGGACAATTCATTGAATAAAACTGAATTTTAAAATTTTTACCAACGCAACTTTTAATGTTCTTACTGTTTATAATTCTAAATAAACATTGTTTTCACCTATTTAAGAAAATATGTTTTTTGCCCAAAATTGATTCTTTGTCCTACATTCGTGTGCTTTATATTAACAAAAAAATAGAGCCATTGGCTCTGTAGCTCATCAGGCATCATATCAAGTTTGCTTTATACAGGCAAGATGAGCTAAAAACTAGATTAGCGTTTGCGGGATACCGCAAAAGCAGAGCAGCCCCGGAACTTTGGGTTTCGCCTTACCCTGTTCCGCCTTTTACAGGCCTCACCAAATTGGGAATTTTCTCGTGACCTTGACCTTTGACACTCAAGGTCACACAATCAATGAACACATTTCATTGAGTATAACATTATTGTAATGAAATAAAGTGTTAAAAATACAATTAATCCATTTTCTCCATATATGTTGACCTTGCTGTGACCTTGACCTTCGACAGTTAGTACCCAAAACTTTTTGAAAATGTTGAACTTCTCAAGAGATAATATATACAAAATCTAAACTTCATAGCACAAAAACTTTTCAAGTTATTGTGTTTAGAAGGAATTGCAATAACTCATATCTCATGACCTTGACCTTTGACCTTCAAGGTCACACAATAATTGAACACTTTTTATTGAGTATAACAATCATGTATTGATTAAAAGTGATCATAGTTAAAATTAAGCATTTTCGCTAAACCATGCTTAAGTCATGACCTTGCTGTGACCTTGACCTTTGACAGATTGTAGCCGAAACCTTTTCAAAAAATTTTACTTTTCCAAGGATGATATATACCAAGTTAGAGCTTCATAGGACAAAAAACTTTTCAAGTTATCGCGTTTACAAAGAATTTTGTGGTGATTTTATAACTCGTGACCTTGACCTTTGAACTTGAAAGTGAACATGTCATAATGATTCCATGGAAGTATTAACATTTAGACATGTTCATGAGTTCTGAAAAGCTAAATGGGATAAAGTTATACCCCAATTTAGTGCATTTTGTAATAACTCATATCTCATGACCTTGACCTTTGACCTTCAAGGTCACACAATCATTGAACACTTTTATTTGAGTATAACAATCATGTATTGATTAAAAGTGTTCATAGTTAAAATAAAGCATTTTCGCTAAAACATGCTTATGTCATGACCTTGCTGTGACCTTGACCTTTGACGGATTGTAGCCAAAACCTTTTCAAATTTTTTTACTTTTCCAAGGATGATATATACCAAGTTAGAGCTTCATAGCACAAAAACTTTTCAAGTTATCGCGTTTACAAGGAATTCTTAGTGTGAATACATAGCTCGTGACCTTGACCTTTGACCTTGAAAGTGAACGTGTCAAAATCGTTCCCCCGAGGTATGAGGAGTAAGGTATGAATAAGAGTTCTGGAAAGCTTAGGGGAAAAAAGTTATAGCTAGTAGTACGAGTGCGGCGGCGGCGGCGGCGATGGAAACTTCACAAAAACTGATAGCAGCCCCGTCCTTAGACGGGGCTGCTAATGAAACTGATGTTACCTATTGCAATAAAACCTATAAAAAAAATACAAAACAAATTTATTATTATTCAACACTTTCTAGATTGCCAATATCAGACAGTGAAAGAAGTCCACACTAAAATATCCAAGGAGAAATAAATTTGCCATAGACTGTCATCTAATGGAGAAAAATAGATTTTTAAGATTGTGACCCCTGTGACCCTATTTGGGGTCATGGGGTCACAAAACCTACAGTTTAGAATCCCCATTGGCCAAGGAGTCTACATGCAGTCTTTCAGCTCAATAGACCTTTAGGAGCTAAAGATGATGATGAAAAAAAGTTTTTAAGGTTGTGACCCCTGTGACCCTATTTGGGGTCATGGGGTCACGAAATCTACAATTTAGAATCCCCATTGGCCAAGGAGTCTGCACATATAATTTCAGCTCTCTAGACCTTTTGGAACTTGAGAAGAAGATGAAAATAGTTTTTTAAGGTTGTGATCCCTGTGACCATATTTGGGGTCACAGGGTCAACAAAGTTACAAATTAGAATCCCCATTGTCCAAGGAGTCTGCACATATCATTTTCAACTCTCTTGACCTTTTGGAACTGGAGAAGAAGATGAGAATTGGTTTTTAGGGTTGTGACCCCTGTGACCCTATTTGGGGTCATGGGGTCACGAAATCTACAATTAAGAATCCCGATTGGCCAAGGAGTCTGCACATATCATTTTCAACTCTATAGTCCTTTTAGTACTGGAGAAGAAGATGAAAATAGGTTTTTAAGGTTGTGACCCCTGTGACCCTATTTGGGGTCATGGGGTCACGAAATCTACAATTTAGAATCCCCATTGGCCAAGGAGTCTGCACATACCGTTTTTAACTCTCTAGTCCTTTTAGAACTGGAGAAGAAGATGAAAATAGGTTTTTAAAGTTGTGACCCGTGACCCTATTTGGGGTCACAGGGTCACCAAAGTTACAAATTAGAATCTCCATTGTCCAAGGAGTCTGCACATATAAATTTTAACTCTCTAGTCCTTCTGGAACTGGAGAAGAAGATGAAAATAGGTTTTTAAAGTTGTGACCCCTGTGACCCTATTTGGGATCACAGGGTCACCAAAGTTACAAATTAGAATCCCCATTGGCCAAGGAGTCTGCACATATCATTTTTAACTCTCTAGTCCTTTTGGAACTGGAGAAGAAGATGAAAATAGGTTTTTAAAGTTGTGACCCCTGTGACCCTATTTGGGGTCACAGGGTCACCAAAGTTACAAATTAGAATCTCCATATGCTTAGGTACTTGTACACAAAATTTCAGCTCTCTAATGTGTATGGTTCATGAGGAGAAGTCGAAAGTGTCAAAAGTTTACGGACGGACGGACGACGGACGACGGACGGACGCCGGACGACGGGCCATGCCATAAGCCCATCTGGACTTTCAGTCCTGATGAGCTAAAAATCAAAGCAGCAAGGGTGGTTGATCATAAATCATATTGTAAACTTACTACCATGATTTCCTGATTAATAACACAATATGCTAATTGTCATAAATGAGTATAAATTGCCCATAATGTTTGTGAATCTCTATCCTGACCACAGTCCACATAAACACAAACAACCAGCCAGATACAAACCTTCCAGTTGTTCTTCATCATACATGTCGGGGTACTGGCGGAAGATGGAGTTGGCCCGTCGCTCGGGGGCCGGGGGGTTGTTAGGGTACGCGGGGTCTGCACGGTCAAGAATGGTCACTTTGACGGCCATTCCGTAAAGGTCAACAACACCCCAAACCGGATTAGGAGTTGAGGTGGCGGCGACGCCCTGGTCCACTCGGTTTATGAAGTAGTGTAGAGCACCGCCCGTCTTCCGCACCAGACCAATGATGTCTCCTTCCTGAGAGTTGATAGACAAAAAGTGTTAGATTTTAAATAATGTGTCCTTAAAGAGCTATTAAATTCATGGATTTTCATTTCCTGGCTGTTGATGACAACTTATTATGCAAGAAAAAAGTCTCTCTGTCCTTGGACTTGTTTGAGAGGCACTTTAGAGGCTGATTCGATTTCCTCTACGTTCAGTATGTAAGAATTCAAATGACGTTCAAATGTGATGTGCGTAGAGCATGGAAAGAAACTCATATTTAGAGCGTAATGAGGACACACAAAGATTATTGTAATCCTTTTTAAAGCAGCAAATAGTTTCTTGAAAGGAACAAATTCCTACCGTAAGTTCATCAAGGTTGTACTGTCCGTATTCTCGTCGTGTTCCCTTCCCGTTAGTCAAGATGCCACACCCACTCATCATTATTGTTCCTAAAACATATACATAACTGTCAAAATTTGTCTCAAATCTACAACAACTCCTAATAAACATCACAATACAGGCATAGATTCCTTGTCCATTTTAAGAAAACTTCAGAAATTCAGCACAGTTGAAAGACGGATTGATAAGCGATGAGGTGAGAGTTGTCTGCCCCTGTGTCATTGCAACTGAATAGGGCTCTATACAAAGTAGTGGTGTTCCGATTAATCGATTTGGTCGAGCATCGGTCGGTTGACCCATTTGACCACATAATCGATAACAACTTTCTGTAATCGATTTAATCGATTACTGATAAAAATCAAGATATTTTTGCAGTAATTGTCAGTAATATTACTAAAAGAATGATTCTGATTGATTTCAATACTAAAACAGGTTATTTTTGTTTTCCAAATATAGGATCAAGTGAAAATGCAAGCAAGAAAGTAGAAAACTTATTTTTTAAACTGTTCTACCCTTATGAAGGAATCAATCTTAGACACCAAAATGCAACTACATGTAACCGATTATTAATCGATCATCGATTGGTTACCCCCAACTGATGATCGATTACAAAATTTCAACCGATTCCCAACACTAATACAAAGTGGTCAACAAGATAAAAGCACATTTTTAACAATGTTTTTCGTAATGCATGAAATAGTCAAAACCTGTCATAAAGGCAAACTACAGATTTTAAGCAGTATATAGCCAAAGGAGGATACTTCTGAAAAAGACTTCAACCTATTTAAAGATGTTTTTTGAGTTTTTTTTAGATTAGATGTGTGCCTGAACAGAGCTTGGTTGACAAGTCCTTGTATACTGGACAAAAACAGCTATCCATATACGAAATTTTGAAATTATGACTAACAATGCATTTGTCATTGACCACCTGACAAGACCACCCAGCAAGAAACTGTTGTGTTGTTGGTGACCTTCAAGTGACATTGATACCAGCTTTGGTTTAACCAGGATGATGTTTGTAGCATCTTTAGCATGTAATAGTGGATGGAAATAATTATGTGCTTCTTGAATACCAAAGTATTCAAGTACTAAACCACAAAATACCAATCAAGGCTGTCAATCTAACTACCTGCAGTGGATCCTGATCTCATGTTGGTCATCGTAGCGGGGAACTCCAGTATGTTGGGGTTGTGTGTTGTGATTCCAACCTCTATTGACCCGGACCATTTGTCCACTAGCCGATCTAGACGAATCTATAACAAAATGATCAAACATTTTCAGATTATTTGAAATAAAAATCATTGAAATCAGACATGTCAATATAAACATGATTAAAAGATTCAAGTATTAATCTGTTACACAAAATGTTACTAATATACAGACTCTAGTGATTTCATGAAAGGACAACAATGTTTAAACTTAAAACTTGTATGCCAATTTTATTGTGAACAAATGTTACATTATTGCAGACGAAAATAATGATAACAACTTCTTTGTTGAGGGTATGCTTGAGAACGACATAAGAATCTGTGTCGAAACGCTGCATACAATGAACAACTTCAAAAATGTCCCTTAAAGAAATTAAAATGTAACATTGTTATACTTGGGATCACACTATTTGTAATAGTACAAATTCTTGTACATTTTTAAGGCTGAGTCTGGCAACACTGCCAGCAATGACCGTATCAGCAGCTACCCATCTCACAAAAGAGAACATCATATGCTTGAAAGGAAAATTTTCACCAACCTCGAAAACTTCATCATCTCGCAGGGGCCTGTTGGTCATTACTACTCCGTTGTTGAACTCGTCCATCGGTCTCCGTCGCTCGGCTGTCCGACGACCGTTACTCAGTTTGACCAGGGTTCCACACCGCTCATGAAATGTCAGCCTGTCGTTCGAACACTGCTGGTCATCTTCAAGTCCTGCACCAAACTCTCGGCTAGCGGCGAGATCGTTAGCGATCTGATTGGATAGTTCAGCTAGGAACTCATTGGCAAGCTCATTGGCAATGTCATTTGTTATCCTAGCTGCATTTACCGCACAGGCTTAAAAAAAACAAAAGCTTTTGTAATAGTTGCCTATTTTCATGCAATTTGAATGGGTCATAAAAGTCTTTTACAGTAATTTTTAAAATGTTGCCTTGTATTCATTTTTACAAGTTTGAGAGGTATATATATATATATTCATAAGAGAGCATGTTAAAAAAAAAAGGTAATTAAAAAGATATTTAAGCTTTTCACAAGTGTTTGATCAAAATCAGTAATTTTGCAATGTAAGTTAATGATTTGAAAAGAAAATAGTTTAGGTCTCAACTTCCCTGTGGAATATCGAAGATGTCATCTTATCTTATATTCTTTCAGGAAATCCTTCTTATTATGAGTTGCTAGACATAGTAACCTGACGAAATAAACATTTTCACAAAATATTAGAAATGTATGTACGGCAATGAGACCACCCACCTGCTTCCCGTGCGTCCACAATAGAAACCTGAGCACACTTCCCGTACATATCAACCACCGCATACACACGGGAGGGGATACTTGTAGAGGCAGGACCCTGGTCCATTCCGTTCACGTAGAAGTGTAGAATACCTTGCGCTGACCTCATGACCCCAACACGATCACCCTCCGAGAGTTGGTCGAGGTCTCGGCCATATTCCTCAATCATGGAGTGGCCATCCTTAAGAATCGAGCTGCCTGACATTACCCATGTACCTTCACGAAAACCTGTGGCACTTATTGGAAAGTTCAAATTGTTCGGGTCGCAGGTAGTTACACCAATCTCAATGGAACCACTCCAAGAATTAACCTGTTTAACAACAAGGAGAATATGTTATGAATTTGTCAACCATAAGCCAATCGAACATCGACTGTGAATTATCAGTTACCAGTATTTGGTTTATTTTTTTATAAAGAATGACTTCTTGTTAAATGTTGCTGTTTGACAGGCTCAACTTTCGCTTCAAATTCTTTGACTTGTGCTTATTGCTTATTTTCTTGAAAATAGTTTTTTTTAGACCAATTCATAGTTACATATCATTACAATTATGAAGTGTGTCTTTGGAACCGCAAAAACACACTCAATACTATGTTGGTAGTTTATGGATTATTGTTGGACTTTCTTCTGTTGTCTTTATAACACATCTTTTAATTCTTTAAATTTTATTGAGGAGAACTAATGATAAGTTAATTACCAGGAAGGTATGGTTCAGTTGATCATTATTAGCATCAGGTCTAATTCACTTACAGCAAAGTCTCTAAATGAATGAGGTGAAACAGGATCAACCAAAACTATTTTCGATAGCACGGCGCTATTGATTTCCAACTGCAATGTGTCACCAACCCATACGCTAGACAAACTAACTCAAAGAGATCTTTGACAGGAATCCTATGTTTGTAAGAAAGACAGTAAACAAATATCTTAAGACTAAAAAATGATGATCTTATAGGAATCCAAGGGCTTCACTAAAAGATCAGAGTTTGTTCCCTTGCGTGACACTCAGAATTAAAGGGACAGAACAACCAATTAACTAGCGCTGCACTTTGACTGCCAGGTATCCTAGTCTATATTAATTTTATGATATGAATTGTTTTGAATATTATTATATCAACCACTGCATACTGTAATGCAGTAATTAGTTGTCATCACGTTAAGGGGAATTGTAATTATACAAAACAAATTTTCCTTTTGGGACAATAAAGATTATCTTATCTTATTATTATGAATAAATTGACAGTATGGTATGGAAACGATCCACATGCACCCAGTAAAATGCATTCTACTCAAAATTTGATATACATGTAATAGATCTGATCACAATATTGCTTATAAGCTTAAATCCAATCAGGTTAGCAAGCACAAATAGTTGACAGTTTCTCTTATATGGTACATGATGAAGGCATTGCAAAGTGAAGCATGTTGACATGATATGTCAAAATATGATTTAGCAACCACTCTCGTATGAAAAACGCAGTAACCTTTTTATCAATTTTGACTTCAAATATTTGATTTTCTCGAAGTGGCTCCGCACTAAGAACAACTCCATTGTTGAATTCTTGTGTAGGATGATTTCGTTGGGCGGTGCGATTGCCATTGCTCAGCGTGACAAGTGTCCCTGCCCGACTGTGGAACACTGCCATGGCCGCCATTTTGATGGAATACTCTCAATCTAACACGCTTTTACAGAAAGCTTCATTTGTATGTTATTTCAAGCTCAGATAAATAATCGTAAGACAACGAATCATTAATTTTAAAAATCATTATCAAAGTAACATGCAAAGATTATAATTTCTTAGGATTCAGTGCATAATATAGTTTTTATCCTGTCCGGAGACTATTATGAATAATTCTACTATTACCCTTACAACAAGTCACTTTACCAGTCCTTGATTAAGACCCTGAAACGATTCTCGAGTGCACAAATTCCTATCTTACATTTTCATAAATATACTGTTTGAAAAATCAATTTATTTTGATTCAACATAAGAGTGGGAATCACCACACATTTTCCAAATGTTTCACGATCATCAAATAATGTATATCATATGTAATCACGACGTACATAATGCATGAAACGCAGTTATTTTATGAGAAATGTTGTTTTTAATCATTAACGATGTTGTAATGTTAAATTGAAGAATAAAGATAATCCATTCTAGGAATTCACTTTGCACGTTATGTTTGGAATGAATATTTTCGGTTCGGTCGTCAAATTTAAAGGTAATATATCAATATTCAATTCATACTTATTTCGTCAAAAGAGCAAATCATGAATAAGACTTTTTGATGCTATCAAAAACTTTGTAGAAACAGCAACAGCACAATAAGACAGAAAAGTGGACTCGTGATGAATCTTCTGACAAGAAGAAGAATTTTTGTATTCACTTGTCAAATTCTGTATTTGTAATATTTGTGTATGGCCATGTAAAAAATGGTAAAATATAATATGGAGACATAGGGCTTCATGTAAGTTCATATATCAAATTTAACCACTTAATCACATGGTGACAAAAGTAAAAATGTTACTTTTACTTATATACTAAATACCGCATACATTGCTGTTGGTTGAGTTGTTCAATGGTTCGTTGCTGTGAGTGACTGTCCTGACGCGTATTCTTGTGTATGTTGTGTAGGCTATGGTATTGTCGTCAAACTAACAGTTATGTTGGCTGTATCTGTCATCCATGTCGCTAAAGCAAAAATATTCAATTTGACGACCAACCAAGTCTACTAAAGTATAGCAAGTTTAGATACTCAGATTTTTTTTCTGAAGTTAAAGTATATCCTGGGCCCCTTTTTGTTATAATACATAAATTGTTTACAAATATTGTCAATATTGAAAAACATACTTCTGAGACTAATGTCAATGTCTGGCTTATAACGAGATAGTATTTATGAAAGATTAATTAATTTAATATGTTTACCCAACAATAAGACAATATATAATATATATAATAACAATATATCTAAAATGTTTTTGTTTGTTTTTTAATTATAAAAATTGAAAAAAGAGACTGAGTCTTGAAGTCTTCTTCTTTTTTAGATCAAGCTTTGAAGTCTTCTGATAGACCTGTTTAGTTTGGGGCCTGCAGACAGACAGACTGAGATATGTGGGGCAAGATGTGTTATTCAAAATGTGAACTACTAACAAGCAGTACATTTATAAGGTACCATGTATGCCAGGGAAGAAGTTGTTATAGTAAAGTAATAACATCAATGGCAACATTTGTTTCACGATTTTAGAACGAAATATAATAACTTTCCTATTTGTCTTCTCCACTAAAAATATGTTGTACAAGGCCTACAATAGTACTCATTGAAAACTTTCCCCCTTTAGATCATATACATTAATTGTTGTAGTGGTTTAATGACACTAGCACAAAAAAGAGTAAGTTGCTAAGAAAGGATGATACGCCACTTCAGTAGTATATTTGTGTCCTCCAACTGTGGATCACCTAACGGTACTTTACTGATAATACGCCCTCAGGAATACCGTATTAAGAATTTCAATCAGCCTTGACCTTTACAACACGAAAAATGGCGACTGCAATGTATTTAGAGCACTATCTTGACAGTAAGTATTTGCATGTCAGGTGTCAAAGCACGATTACCAATAGCTATTAAGTCAAGATTTACTCTCCATCTGTAGATATTTGTCAAAAGTAGACCTTTGTTGGTTATCTCCTATGAAGAATGCGAGATCGCACTCATCAATAGTTTTTAAATGGTCCCGCGCACAACCTTCGATTTGGCGCAATCTGTCATAGCATTAAAAAAAATCTGAAGTCGAACATAGGAAAATCGCTAACATGTAATTTATTCTTATGGTAGCATGACTAGCAAGACCGATTGAATAAACGCTCAGGACGCCATTGACACTCAAGGGTTTACTGTTTGTTTACGGTAAATTTGGCAAGAAGCCAAGTGTCACTGGCTTGCTTTGCCCAAGGCCTTAGTTAGCTTTAGTTCGGGATTTTGACTTTCTCTTAAAACTGTTGATTGTGCCAGTTGCATTCTGTTTCTTTCTGGTGATGGAATAGTATTATCTTTCAATGTAAAATGAATTGAATGTGGTTGCAAAATATAAAACTAGTAAAAATCAAACTAAGAGGAGAAGAGTTTTTTTATCCTTTAATAACTCAATATTAATCCAGATAATACAAACTTACCCAAAAGTTTTATTGCAGTGAAACATGCTAAAATGTAATTTAGTGGATGTTGAATTATAGATTAAACACGAGAAGACATCTCTGATTTATGACACAAGATACATGTTTCTCTTTGATAAATTTTATTAGGTATAAAAAAATAACAAGAACCTTTCTGGCACTGTTAATATGGAAATATGATAATTTACAATTCCTCCATGGTCATTAAAAGTTATAAGATACAGAAAAAGCATATAGAATCATTTCTTTGAATTGAGAAGAAAAATTGAGAAATAGAAATTCAGATTCAGAATATTTCCAGGAAGTAACTGCTTCAGAGTAATTAAAATAATCAGATTTTAAAATGATTTATCTTTTTAAAGTATTCTCAACAAGCACACACTGCTATGAGTCCATGTGTTTTGCAGGCCTGGAGTCGCTACCTTCAGAGCTGCAGAGAAACTTCAACTTGATGAGAGATCTTGATCAACGCTCACAAGGTACGGTATAATGCTTTTTGGCACAATTGCAGGAAATGTTTGTTAGTTTGTTTCCTTTGTTATTGTGTTGAACTAAGTGTTGTTTGCTTGTAATATTATGAATAATTGATCACTTATTACATTTTTGGCAGTTATTATCTTCAGATATTTTGGAATTTTCAACAGTTAAGAAGTTTATTTAATTTGTCACACCGAAGCAAGATAAAGAAAGGTGCTAAGTTGACATTCTCTTTATGATCCCCACTCTTAAAGTATTTTATATATAAATAATATGCTTAAAACATACAAATGATAAAATAACTGAATCCAAGTTTAGGTTGTCAGTTGTATCCTATTGTTTGTCCTAGGGGTCATCCCGAAATGAAAGTCCCTTGTTTGTTCTTGAGAGAAAATCAATGCTTGTGACGAACAGCCTGTTGACTAGGCAAACACAAGCTCTTGTAGTTGTTTGTGCTTGCAGGTGCTCAGCTCTTTTCGAGGCTTTTGGGACGATTGCTTCTTGTTGAGACTAATAGCCACATTACATAGAATACAATAATTGATATCAACAGAAGTTAATAATAAGAATAATAGAACTATTGTTTGGTTAATTCTCTAAACAATTTTTCTTGACAAATGATGTGAATAAAAAACTTTTAAAAAATCAGATTTTTCTTGACAGGCTTGTTGTTTGTGTTTGATGTAACCAATCCCTTCAGCAGGTGCCCTTTTGGTATAGCTGCTTGTTGTGAGGGACATATATGAGAATAGAACATGCCTTGCTAGGGTGTGACTATATATTGCAGTATTGGGAATCATTACTATGTACAAAATACATATTGTATTACATTCTCTCATTTGATTAACATATCAATTACTTTACGATTGTTTGTTTTGCCTAAGAATTAAGATATTTGTCTCAAGTAATTGGTTTCTTTTAGGGAAAATCCTTTAAAAAAGCATATCATGACATGTATCATATCAAATCATATCATTTTGAAAAATGGAGATATGCATCATGAAATTTCTGTATCGTCACAACTACTTGAATATTATATAAGAATCACAAATTATTACTTGGTTCTATGGCCTTCTCATCTGCTTACTTTTTAGCACTAGGCATATTTTCCCCTGGCACTTCAGGTTTTAAAAAGAGGATTGGCAACTTGGATTGGAAGTAGAAAAGTTCAATCCTTTATAGATGGCATTTCAAATTCAATTGAACAAAAAAAATAAAATTATTGGGATAATTCCCCCAATATACCTTTATTTGGCTCACACTCTTTAGTCAAACAGATTTAGGACTTAAGAAATAGAATGTTCAGGTTAGGAGGGTGTTCTATCCCTTCATTTGGTGCATGGTCAATTTAACAAGATAATATTGCTAGCAACAGACCTTTTTGATGATTGTGTTACTGAGGGATGCCATGGCACATAACTCACTTATTGACCCTGATGAATATCTCACCCGTGACTTAATATTTTATTTTATCCTTGAACCTTTAGAATCCTTTGACCTAAGAGAAAGGATTACCTTTGACCTCTTTAACCTTTGACCTATAGACCTACTGAAGCAGATAGACAAGCTAGCCGATGACTACCTGGTGAATGTGCGTGGAATGGTCCCAGAGAAGCGGACGGATCACCTGGACAACATCTCCAAGCTTTTCTCCAAGAGCAAGGAGTTCGGAGATGATAAAGTACAGCTTGCCATGCAGACCTACGAGATGGTAGGTGTCCAGCTCCTTTTCTTCTTTTTCTCTTTAAACAATTATGTTGATAATACCTTCTGATTGGGTATCATGAGTTTCTTTCGATTTTGAATTAGTATGATACTATTTTTAAGACTTTTAATAAGATTCAGAATTTTTTAATGGGCCATTTCCCTTATAACAATATTATTGTAAACTTCGAACTTGATGGGCCATTTTTTCATTCAATGTTCTAAATGGCCCATGGCCCCTGCCTTTCCCAATCCCTGCCCTCCTTTATTATTTATGTCACCGGTACGTATAAGCTGGTATCCCACAAGGGGATAAGAAGAACATGTAGGAGAAGGTCATCATTTACAACAGATATAGATGAAAGAACACTTTCCTTCAATATTGGACATTGAAGTGACATCAAAATAAAATATGCCTTTAACTGCAGGTTGACAAGCACATCCGCAAGTTGGACGCCGATCTGGCAAGGTTTGAGGCAGATCTGAAGGACAAAACATCAGCAGCTTCTCGGGGAGATCACGATCATGGCAAGAAAAGTAAGTTAACAGTCCGGGATGAATCACTTACCCAATTCTACTTTAACTCACTCTGTTTGAAAGAGTTGTGCCTTAGGATAATTGGATTTGGATAGTTTGGAGGTTTTTTTGCACTTTTACTCTAACTGTACAAGGACCTCGATTGCCAAAGATCTCTTACAAATTGTTTTTTTAACAAGTGCTAATTTAATGCTAATTGCTAATTTACCATTAAAATAGTACTTTTCTAAAGCTAATTGCCAAAATGCATTTCAATTAGTCAAAAACATTGATTTGATCATCTTATTCAAAATAGAAGTATATCATGGAAATACATGTTCTTTGAAAAGTTTCTGTAAGGGATGATAAATTATATGGAATGAAACCCTTCCAGATAAAGACAAGGAGAAGAAGAAGAGGAAGAAGGAGGAGTTTGAAGATGAAATACCCAAGAAGAAGAAGAAGAAGGGTCAAATGTGAGTGTAAACTATAACTGTATGTTTGATCAAAAATAGATATAAATGTTAAAGTTGTTTACTCATTTGCTATGGTTATGTAAATCTGTTATGTAAGCAGAAGGGAGGTAATTTTAGGATGATCTCCCTTTGAACAAATGCTCCATTAAAATATAAAGTATACTCAATATGGTTATGTAAATCTGTTATTAATGCTGAAGGGAGGTAATTTTAAAATGATCTCCCTTTGAATAAATTCTCCATTAAAATTGAAATTAGTTGATAGTGATAGACATAAATGAATAGTTGAAACACTTTATGATTACAAAGAACAATTGTACCATTATATGTCAACATGTCAATAGAATGTCATGATATTGTGTCAAATATTTGTAACTTGCATCTGTAATGTGTAAACAATGAAATCATGAATAACCATTTCTTGATTGTCCACTCTGCAGCCCTATCGAGAATGACCCGCCGCTACCTACATTCCCTCTGTCAATCACACAACCCTCGGACGTTCTTGACATGCCAGTAGATCCGAACGAGCCGACATACTGTCTGTGTCACCAGGTGTCGTATGGCGAGATGATCGGCTGTGACAACGCTGACGTGAGTATACACTAGCTTCAGGGTCCACATTAGTGCTAGGAGGTTGCTTGAAGTTTGAGCGCTGTATGTCAGTATTCTTCAAAACTATTCAAGATTAGATAAACAAATTTGCTGCGTGTCTTCAGGGTGTTAAAACCTTGATAGAGTTTAAAAATCAGAAGTGTTAATTATTTTTTACGAAGTTTAGGCCCTAGTTACATGATTTTGAACTTAGGAAGGTGTTGGGAGCTATAATGATAACCAATTCAGCTCAGGCTCAACATAGTTATAGGTGGATCATTCACATTATTCTGTTTTAAAGACAGCTCGCAGCAATCACGTTGAAAGTATGGCTTACTTGATCTACTTCCAGGTTTGATTTGTTAGCTGAGCTTATGTCAGAACATATAACTAATGGGGCTACGGTCAGACCTTGAGAAGACGTAAACTACAGCATGTAATGAGTTTGTATCTTGTATAGTAAGACTTCCTCTGAAAGTGGTCAATTCTAACCAGACTGATTACCCTGTAGTAGTAACTTCATAATGTACTCTTTGTTTTAGTGTCCCATTGAATGGTTCCACTTCGCCTGTGTGGGTCTGACCACTAAACCTAAGGGCAAGTGGTACTGTCCGCGCTGTCAAGAAGAACGCAAGAAGAAGTAATCTTCAAATGGAAACAAACGATAAATCTTCAAATATGAACGTTAGAAGAAGCAATCTTCACATGGGAGAACAAGAACATTCAAGTAGGAACGCAAGAATAATTGACAAAGGATCAGTGACTACGGTCTGAACTATAACATGTCTGTATTTGAGGATATGACTCCTGATGTGTCCTACACGGACCTCTCCTGTTGTTTTATAAACAGTTTTAATGTTATTGTTAATTGTGGAGAGAAGACTGCACAAAATGTTGACCACATACCCTGTGTGGAGTTGTTGTGGAGCGGTCACCTTGTTGTTATGTTTTAGTGAATCTGTGGAGTGGACGAAGTCACAGTTATGTAGAGGGGATTTGTTACTTGTGTGAACAGAATAATGTGTTTGTGTCCGTGTGCACATATCGGAAATATGACACAGTATGTTGCACTGTGAAAATGAAGATAATATGATGAATTGATATGAAGTCAAGCAAAATTTCAATAAGTTTTTACCAGAATGCCAGTTGCTTTTTCATACTTTTTTGTCCAAATCCTCTTATTATGAAGCCCACTAAAGATAACCGGTGTGATTTAGTAAGACTAAGACAAGTCATACATACCAAACAGTCAAGTTAATTAGTTGGGGATAGATTTATCTATTTGAAACTGCTTAATTATGTCAATAATTCTCTAGTCATAAAAGAGACAAATATGCAAGAATGTGCTTTTTCATCCTTTATTCTTTTTCACAAATGATGTTGAAATTATGTATGACAGGGCATTAGGCTTAGAAATGCAAATATGATCTAGGATATATGAACTTAGCGATATAATAAAGTTTGTGTAACTTAAATGATGTTGTTTTAAACAAATGTTTTTTAATGAAATGATTATTTGATGAAATTAGGGCAACAAACCAGGTACTAGGGCTTCGTTTGACAATAAGTCTGTAAGTTGACAGAAGCTTCTCACTTTCTCTCATCAGTGCAATTGTATATGTGCTTCTATTATTCATTGATAACCTTTTTGTGATTGTGAAAATATTTAACCAGAATGTTGGACATATGATTCAAAATGATAACCCGATGATGCTTAGGTGTTAGCGCTACGAGTGTTACAATCGTATGAATGAATGAATGAATGAATGAATGTGTGATTGAAACTGACTAAAGTTGTCATTACAAAGATATTTTGGGTAGGAGGAAACAATCCTGAGTGGAGGAGTTTTGCTGTGAGAAATATTTAGTATGTTGGTCATGTCGGCAAACAAGTGTGGACGTGGAATCAGGTATGATTTAAGACAATTGTTGGAACAAGGGCTGTTGTACACACAGTAGTAGAGTATCAATCAAGGTCGATGATAACGCAAAGTTGCAGCACCTTCAGACTGTTTCATTACGCCAATTTGATCTAACCCCAATTGTCAAATTCCACATCAAGAAGCATTTACAATAGAACACAAGAAATGAAATTTTAAGCTGATCAGTTGATTTAATTGTGTCCAAACTGTCGTTTAGTCTTTTGAGTACCAACATTGAACATAACTTCTATGTATTTCAGCTGTTTTTCAGTCTCTATCCCCATTCCTGTGTACAGTGATAGATCTACAAATCTAGGGACTTGCTGTCACAAGGTCTTGCCAGTCTGAGTAAATCTGAGTGACTTGTCCAGCCATGGTTTGGGACAGTTGGTATCTTGGCTTATTACTTAATTGATTCATTGTTGATATTTGATGTTGAATTTGATGGAAGACTGTGGAGCATTATTCAAACATTGTTTTGTTTTAACTCATTTTTCGTTTTCATGCGACTTGTTTTAACCAAACCATTACAATAGTGTTCATAGGTGTGTTCAGAACTATTTGTAAATCCAGTTAATAGAAGAACATTTTGTGTATGTTTAAATCTTCTAAGTAATAATCAGCTATCAATAGAGAGAGTAATTGAAACAACAACAGTGCAATAAAGACTCATATTTTTTTCTTTTAAAAGTTGTTGTATTAGAACAAAAATTTTCTTTTCAAAGTTGTTGTATTAGAACAAAATTTTGCTTTTCAAAGTTGTTGTATTAGAACAAAAAATTTCTTTTCTTGATTATTTTCAAGAAGAAATCCCCAGGAATTTCTTAGTGAAGTTAAAGTATTTGTTTATAGCTTTCGTTTGCTTTTTACCGGTTATAACTGCGATTTTCTTTTTTTTTTTAATAACGTTTGTTTGTAGTTGCAAGGCTTTATGGAAATCTTTGTATATTGATTCTAAATTTTGTTTGACTTATGTTTTGTGACATGCATGCTAGTAGATATTAAGTTAATTATTTAATCCAAGCTTTGCTCCTCAGATGAGTAACAATATCACCTTCAGGTTGATGTATATAAGTGATACAAGCTTTCAAAAACAGAAAGCCTATCTCAATGTTCAGGAATACTCTATAAATAATATTCATTATGATCCATATACTATGTGAATGAAAGACATGTGATTTTGAAGTATTTGAGCATTCAGCAAGTTGTACCATTAGCTGACAGAAAGGTAACATCGTCTACAGTAAAGCCACATAGAAATACAAGAATATCTAATAGTCCCCAGTTTTCAAAACTTGTTAGAGTAAAAAGAATTTAAGGTTGTATTTCCACAAATATGTTGAATAACATTCCTGATTAATCTTATGTGAAATTAAAGAGTCTGATATCATGGTGTAAGCTGCAGTCGCCATTTTCTTGCTACTGCTTTTGATATAGTTGATCCTATAATTTGGCAAGTAATAAATAAAGAAGATAAAAATAGATAATGTAATTTAGTATTCTCTTAATAATTAATTTTTCCAACTTTTGTGTAAAGTATCTCATGTTATCAATTTAGCTCACAATTTCAAAAGACAATCATGATTAATTTGTATCCTAGTTGTATATTTCAACATCTTGATTTTAGCCTCTGCCGTTGCACGTGAATGTTAGATTATTGCTTCAATGATTTTACCTGTTTCCAGTGCTAGTTGATATGTTTTACCAGTCTTACCCTTCACGACCAAATCATGTTTTATTTGTACATTTCAGTCATTTTAACATTCAAGATGTATATTTGTAAATATGCTTGTACAAATTTGTTGAAATTAAATTGGAAAAGTGATTGATTTGTTTGTCACATATTATTAAAGCATTCATGCGAGACTTGCAACAGAGTCCTCTTACTTTGCAACTTGTTTCTTTGTTGGCAGATTTGTCAATTGTCTTGCCATCTGTAATGATACACCCTCCTACGTGTATAATGATGTTATATTCCATTGTCAATAAATTCAAGATGTAAAATACTTGCACACGCCAGAACTGCGGCACCTATCTTTGAAGCTTATCAGATGTTGAAGAGTGTTCCTAAAGGAATTCATTAGTAGTCTTAAAGTGGCAGTAGTATGCTTTTCGGGGGTCAATAAAATGAGCCCAAAAAATCAATTAAAATCAATTTTCTTATGAATATACTATTTCCAGCTAAGCAATCCATTTTCTACCTCAAATAAATAAAAGGTGTTCACAGAAAATGGCCACTGGGGATACAAAAATAATTTCTGCTATGACTAGGGGTATGAGTGATATTTGATACTCCGAGATAATAAAATTGGTTAAAAAAAGTAATTGTGCAAAAAATTTATGATGTAATAATTTTATAATATTCACTGCCCATTTAAAAGATTGATGATTTAACTCGAGGATTTTTGTGTTACATTTGAATGAGGTGTTCTGATCAAGGTTTGGAAAATGAGAACAAGCCATGTAAATTGGAGACATAAATAATTTATTGTCTATATTTTTAACAAATATATTTATAAATTCTAATGTACACCTATATAGCTTCTGTACAAAGTATATACATTGATTTTACATCAATGATAAAAAAGTGTATCATACATCACATGAAATTTTTGAATAAATACATCAAACTGTTGAGATCATCAGTACAAAACAGGCAATTTGAATATATCAAACATTTCAAAAATCATTTAATCAGTTAATTTGGAAAACAATACACTTAAAGTCATAAAAATTGTGCATAATCCACAAAACTTGCTATTATGATCCAAAGTGGCAATGTTTTTATTGACAGGTAAACATTTGGAATGCTGAGATAAAAACAAAGTGTTGAGACCTCGTTAATTCTCACACCTAGATAAGGCAATATTGGATTGAAAGGCAAGTCTAGGAAATATTTCTAAAACAAAATGGTAGTCACTCATCTCTGTACACCTTTTCCAAGTGTGGTGTCTCTTCAATTGTATTTGGAAAAAATATTTTGTTGTTGTGATTCACCTATTTAAAAGCCATTTTCAATGCAAAGTTTAGAAAAGAAATTAAATGGGTAATCTTATCGAGAATCGCCTCCAGTCGAATTAATATATGTATAATATATATAAAATATGCAATGCTTAACAGAAATTGCTTCAAGTTTTTATACATATTTTATATACATGGTCAGGGGTTACACAATTTCTTCAGTGAAAATAGTTATGACTCAAAACCACCTCAGTCTTCAAAAGTCACAGAGATCATATCAGTCAGTGGCAGATCTAGACATTATTGTGAGGGGTAGGGGGATCATCTATGGAAAAGATGTCCACCCTCAAGGTTCCAAATTCCAAATAAGGGTGAAAAGAACCACCCAGTTTGGTATCTTAAGTCTACACAACTTTCCTACAGTAACTTGGTATTGCATTAAGTCAAACATTGGCACATCTAACAGTGACGGCCCTGGCAGGACTGTCAGCCAATCAGCAGTCTTGTAACAGTAAGAATATCCGTCAAACGTCCAATGATTGCCTTTAGGCTTGCAGCACGTAGCGCTTTCTTTGTTCTAAACTGAAATACAGAAGGTTATTGATGGATTAAAAGATTAATATTAATCTGACCATAACATTGTATATTTTTATCTTAATTTGATGATTGTATTTTCATTTCAAAGGATTGATATTGCTCTTAATTAATCTCAGCCTAACTCAATACAGACCATTCTGTTTTTCCCATATATAGAGTTTTGTATATGTGACCCATACAACCCACGAAGTGGCTCTTTAAGGTGATACGTTTATATCAAATCCAATACAACTTTTATCTGGGAGCAAATTGTTTACATATACAACGTGAATTGTTAAAGAGATACAAATGAAAATTATTGCCACTTGTTTAAATGAGATGTGAAAAATTGCAACTCACGTTGTTATTCGAGGTTCAGTTTTTGACGAGAGCGCAAACTTGTCTGTGTATTCAGAGAACTCTGGCCATTGGTCGATTCTGCTGGAGATGTGAGCCTGTTTATAGTCTCGTATAGCCGCGTAGTCAGCCATTGTTTTAGGTTGAAGGTCCTGTAGAACTGATGTCCTGTTGAGTGGCATGGAAGCTCCCGACCAGGTGCTTATGTCTAAAACATCAGGAATATTTTGTTTATTCTAGAAACGTTTTGTCAAAATGATAAATGAATAATATTTTTTCAATTGACAATTTTTTATATCCAAAGTGCTTAGGTTTCATTAAAGAAAATTAAACATAATTTCCGGTACTGCAAGTTCAAAACAGTTAAATGTGCATTATGGGTAAGAAACATTTAATATTTGAAATTAATTATGATTGTTAAACTAACGATTTGATTTCATGTAATTTTTATTTCCAAAACTGCCACAAAAACTGTTATTCGGTTGTGAAGATTTATACAATACACTGATATAAACATGAAAACTTCTGTCAATAACTATTGAATTTTTGTGATCCCAAAACACACTTATGATAACCTCTAGAATAAGAGAAATCAAATTTCATGGTTCATATCATCAGCATTCCTGTAGACACATAAGTAGGTTATCCATATTAGGGACCCAAAATTTGGACCCGTCCCTTCTTAAGTTAGTGAGTAAAAAAAATGGACTTAAATGAACATTGAACTGACTCAGGAACTTGTATACCTTGTGTATATGTGTTGAAGTTCACACAGTAGATAGAGTACACTTACTGGGGTTACGCTGGGAGTAGTATCCGTCGCAAGGACGACCATGTCTCATGAGTATTTCTCCCGGCTGATTGGTTGGCGGCCTCTTATACATGTCGATCTTCAGGAAATGAGTCGTATCTTCTACGTCAAGGTGCCGGTTCGTCCTCAGTCCTGACAGAGAAATCATTTTGGTCTAGTTTTGGCATTGTAGAAAGATATTACAGGGAGCAATGCCCTGACAGTGTTTACGAAGTAAATACATTGTTTTTCCGATAAAAGACTTTTGGTTGCATAATAATGAAAAAATATTTTCATGTGAATACAAAACTTTTTAATAAATTTTCATCATGATGTTAAACACTGCATTCTATACAGTGCACAGTGTTAATCTTAGGTCACAGTGTAATTACTTAGACACAGTGTAAACAATAGGTCACAGTGCAAAACCTAGGTCAAAGTGTAAATCCTGTGTCACTTGGTGTCAATCCTAGGCCACAAACTTTCCACCTTCATTCGGACCCTGGCCTTTAGCTCGAGGAGCCACCATGCTAATCACTACACTTGTGTACTTTATAGAACCTACTATAGAGGATCACAGTGTCATGTACAAGTTTACAAAAATATTTGAGATAAAAAGAATGACAATACCCACCAGTTTTTGAGGGCCCCCAGCGCAGTGAGGCCCCGAGACGGGCAGTGTCGTGTTCGGGCGGGGGGTTGCGAGAGTACTTGTCCCCCATCCAGCAGACAGGGTTAGACAGGCTCATTCCTCGGAACAAGTGCTGGTTCGTACTCGTCGCTGTCCGGTCCATTACATAACGCTTGTTTGGGTCCCAGTCTCGTGTGTGTTGGTCGTCAGCAGTGTTTGTGTGGAAGAATGCTGAGCGGTTCTGAGAAGGAATTGGTTAATTGATCAGTAATCACTATATTGGTAATACAATAAAATAACAATTATGAATGTTTTAATTCTGATAAGATGATTGGTTATGATCTAGAGGATTGTTGCATGAGAATCAATACTCTCCTTACTTTGGCAAAATTTATGATTTGAAAAAACAAACCAATTCATACTGGGATATCAAAGGTCACCTAATCTTAAGAAAGTTGTTCTTAGCAATGCCATTATCAATTTTATAGTCGAGAAGAGCTTGCATGACAACAGAGGCTGGAAGAGGCGTTTACGACTTGAGCTACGTCTGATGGAGAGAATGATGATACACCCACCTGCTTGATATTCCTAATCTGAGTGTCTGTGAGTACAGTGTACAGATCGTTGGGTGTCCGCGGTCGCTTTGTGATCACATCCTGGCTATGACTGGTGTTGATTCGACTTTCCTGGCTCTTACCGGTGTTACATCGGCTTTCCTGGCTTTTACCAGTGTTACCCTGGCTTTCATGGGTCTTACCAGTGTTACACTGACTTTCCTCTGCAGCCTCTGACATCTTGCTCACTGGAAAATATAGAAATTTGCAATAAAAAAAGAAACACTTTCACATACACATATATAGGGGTTCTTGCGGTTCCATGGGGCCCAGATGAAAGAAGATATTTAAAAAAATATATAATGACTGCCATCAGGTTGAACACCTCTATTCCCAATTAAAGACTCTTCCTTTCATATACAGACATTTGAAACAAGTTAGAAGCAACATGACAGTTGTTACTTTGGTACATGAGCAAAACTGATGTCTCATTCTTGTGGTACATATAACACCATTGGCACAATTAACTCGAAGTTTCAACATGGTTAAAATATACATGACTTCACACAAATAGTTTCTTTACAATTACATTTGTATGGTTTTGTAGCAGAATGATACTTAATTAAGTACTCTAAGCTTGATGCAATTAATTATATAAGAAATCAAATGGAACACCTATTTTGTGTCTAATCGATGTATTTATGACAGTTTTGTATATCACTAGCCTACTAGAACATATAAAATATTGAAGTGAGTCTTACTGCTTTAGTTACCCTACACATTCTGATAGCATGTTCAAGAAATCAACAATTAATGTTACAATTTCAACTTTGACATCATTAATAAAAGATGGAAATAACAAACATAGTTTAAAAATGTATAAATTTGCTTCAATATGGTGATTTTGAAGATAACAACCCCGTTATGTTGGAACTTTGGTCATTATTGTATGTTACTGTAAGAACTTTTATTTTCACCAATTGAATGTAGTATCAGTTTATACATATTCTAAACAATTCTTTGACGCAGATATCGCGGACGAATTTGAAGATATTATGCCTTTTATCAAAGATGACCCACCTTTACTAAATAATTGTCAGATCAGTTATTTACCGTTAGTATATCTATGGAACGCCGAGAGCTGAACAGGAAACACGCGTATCACAACAAAGATGGCGGCGTTGCTACAACTACCTTTCCCATGTCCTTAGCAACGACCTATATAATTTAAATGGACACATGCGCTTGATGTGAAAACATTAATACACTTAAATTAAATTGTTACTGACACTTTTGTTACTATTGGCTCCACAGTTTCAAATAGATGTACATATAAATAAGAATTAAAGAAAGAAAGTACATTATTTGCAATAAAATCAAGCAAGAAGGCAACACAGTTGTACATAGACGATCAATTAAGTGTATTTAATATTTTATTCCTTCACTTTTAAAAAACTAATGAAAAATTGAAATAGCTTTCTTCAATAGACATTGAATGCTGGCTTTGATGAACGCGGTTTGTCTGATTTTCATGCGAATAAAAACTTATAATATAACAGAAACACTATTATTATCCTCGCGTAGGCTGGAAATAATTAAGCGTCATATATCATTCTTTTTCATAGCAGAGAGGGGTAGTGGCAAAATGAATGACAAGAAATCTTTTAGGGATTGCATGATTAATAATTACTAACACATACGCTGAGCTCTAATATATTTTCAGTTAATATACCGACAACGTTTGATAACAAGAGGACTTTCAAATCAAACAAAATTAACTAAGATTGAATAAATCTTAACCACTTTTAATTCTTTTTTAATTCTAATTTAATCTACTGTGAAACGAGACCTGTATTAGAAAAAAATATATTCTCTAACTACTCTTTAAAACTTGATAACACGCAATGTCCCTAGGCACGATAAACGGGCACCTGTTTATACTCGTCATAGTCTTCTGTTGTGACGTCATACGCTCTTGTGACGTCACAAAGACACACATGTCTTTAAAAATCGATCACCAAGACTTAAAAAATCAAAACCGTCACTTAACTGAAACCAGGAAAGACTTTAAGAATCACCAATCCCCTAACGAAAGATAAATATCAACGGTAAATAATAATATGTGTTTAAAAATAGTTTCCTGAGTTCAGCGGAAAATGCCGGAAGTTGCGAATCGGTGACACATGCGCAGTGCCATTCATGTGTCTTTTCCGCGAAATTTTCACTTGCATGTCCTCAAAGGTAACAGAGGGCGACAACGCTGGTGAGTTTGTTGTTTCCTTCCAAATTCTTATAATTTTGAGCAATTCTTTATTCAAGACCGTTTCCCCGGTCCATGTATGGCAAAACTATGCGTTCGATCAGCGGCTTGACATCATTTGAGCGACTGTCAAAGCTGTTGTTGATGAGGGACGAGAGCCGAGAAATGTGTGTCAACAATCTGCACGCGCTGACATCTAAGTAAAGAGCACGTGGCCTAGTTAATTTACAACTGCAAAAGATCGTGTAATGCATCTATAACATATCACCTAACACGACTAGATCGTTTATATAATGCAACGTCAGTGCACAGTTATTAGAGTGTGTGTCATTTTAGTTTGTTTTGAAAGACAAACTCCCAACGATGCATAACTAGAAATTGTTGTTTAGTATAATTGTAGAATTGGTACGCCACCCTTTTTCATAATATTTTGTTTTGCTAAATTGTATTTTTAACAATATGACACTGATTTGAAGCGACATGAAAAATGCTTTTGATTTGTTATTAAAAGGTCTTTATAGACTAAGTGTCATGTGTGGAGGAAATGTTACCTCATATGATGTAGAATTTTATGTATCCTGAACAGACAACAGGCAAACAAAAAACAACATGTGTCTGACAGTTATATACTGGTCAATTAACCTGAGATGAAGATCCAATCATGGAGCAACTATAGAATATGGTTCGCCACCCAAATACCTACCCTAAAACTAACACTAACACTAACACGTACCTACAACCCTCAACCTAAAACAAAACCTAACAATAGATTATGAAATAGGGTGGCTAACCAGTTCTATAGTTATACCTGATATTATTGTATTCAACTCATTTATGGTTAACAATTTCAATCTCTGGTGAAATATTTCATTTGTCTATTCACTGCTTTCACATTAATTTAATACGATATGTGCATGCGCAGACAACCACCGGAGATGCTCCTGTCTCAGTGGTTGTTTAGCCGCTAATGGTTGCAATATTGCCCAAGCGGCGCTAAACAATAACTCACTCACTCACTGAGAGGTTGTGTCTTATGTTGTAGGCAAAATATATGCTTGTCGTAGGTTTGTTTACGTCATGACGGGAGTTTATTTGACCTATTTATGTTGAGGATTAAATATTATTTGCTACACTCTGTGTCTTGGAATATTAGGTACTTTTCCCCCTCTACTTCTGCACCATGATTGCAGTGCTAATGAGGCACATAGATTCAGATATTAGTTAGGAAAGTTTAAATTGCAATTAATCAAGAACATTCATTCTAGAAAATGAACAAATAAAAGTATGTTTCAAACTTTAAGTTGTGTCTTAATAATTTTATTGAAGATTTCGCAATGAATGGGTCAGCAGCGAACCATGTGAATGGAGACATAAATCTCTCGGAGAAGGTAGCAATCCTGGACGCTGGAGCCCAGTATGGAAAGGTGATACTTGATTATTTATCTTCACATTTGTAACTTCTTCATGCATGGAGTATAAGGTTGTATCAAGAAAAATCCATACTGTGTGATCAGTTGTTGGAGTCATTTTTGTAATATTCCAAGCAATCAGGATCATTTGGGACAGTAAAAGTATCTTTTTTTAAAAATTCAAAGAAACATAAAGATAAAGTGACAACAAATTTCTCAGGGACCTCTTCAACAAGTCAGAACAACAGATTGTGTCTGTTTGATACTTTTGTTTCTCTTGCTCACTTCCTCACACCTGTTTTAACCAAAATAGATTCGTATGCTTTTGTTATTCAAAATGCGCTGGTCTTTTCCCAAAGTGAATTCCATATTTCTAGTTTTGTCAAAGGGTGAATAGTTCTACAGTAGTTTGAAGGGTGATAGAGAGTTACTTGATTATTTATTTAATCGATAGCTAGAATTGTAAAAGGGGAAATGTAGATTGCCTGGTGGTGGGAATCTGTAAAGGACTAGTTTAACCCTGAATACCATGGCTAAAAGGGCTAGATGTGACTCTTTAAATGTCTTTCTCCCTAAAACTAGATGTTTGTTTCCCACTGCAGGTGATAGACAGGAAGGTGCGAGAGCTGAACGTAGAGAGTGAGATCCTGCCACTAGACACACCTGCCTTCTCTCTCAAGGAGAAGGGCTTCAAGTGAGTTCTGCACCTCTCTAGTAGTCAGTCAGTTGTTAAAGGAGCGGTAGCACATTTTAAAAGTTTTTATTTCCTCAATTTGCCTCAATACAGGTGTATATGTATTGTATTTCCTGAAAAGAAATCCTCCTATTAGACACGCCTGACCTTACTTTACATGTGAGTTTAGCATTTCTGTTAATTTTTTATCAGTCATTAATGAAGGTGATCAAATAAAGTTTCATTCAAGTGAAATCTCATTAATGTGGCATATTTCAAATGAAACTATCGTGGGTGGAAATCTTAATTTATGCTTTAAAATTAAGTCATACAAGTCTTGAATAAATAATAAAAATAATTTATTCATAATTATGTTTTATTTTTTTTCAGGGCCATCATTATATCGGGAGGTCCCAAGTCGGTGAACGATGACAATGCTCATCTCTATGACCCCGACATTTTCCGCTGTGGACTACCCGTGCTGGGAGTGTGCTATGGTTTACAGGTATTTTTTTTTTACATAGTTTTAGTATGAATATACCGTGATGTTTATCTGATATGGCAGTAATTTTTTTTCAAGATTAAATTTGCAGGTCAGTTAATATTAATAAATTCAGGGATAGAAATGTATTTTTTTCTCAGTGTGCCTTAAGGCACCCAATATCAAATTTATGTGTGCCCTGACCAGGTTATATGTGCCACTGAACATGAGCATAACATTACAACAATAAATGATGCAAAATTGACTCAGTGAATTTGTTGTTTTTAAAAGAGTACATTACATGTACAGTTATTGTTGAAAATGAATTATATTATTCACTCACTATTTATGCAAAATAACAAATTCTTATCTCGATCACACACAAGCCATTTGTTATACTAAGGGAGAGGCCAGCTTTGTGGAATACCGCGACTGGCCTGTTTTTTGTCATCTTCACTTTTAGTTTTGACAGTCTCACTCTCACTCGCGGCCACATGGCTATCGCCAGACTCATGTCTGCTATCAGTCGGCATTTCATTAGGCCTACTTGTCTCAAGCACGCTGCCCTCGGCTGAAGGGATGTTACTTTCAGACTTGTCATCATTAGGTCTAATTGTCTCAGGTTTGAAGTAATTCAAAATTGTTTTGACTGGCTTTTTAGACATTGTCGTCTGCTAGATGGTTTGTTTACTGTCGTAAAGGAAATTCAATCCCATAATGCAATCAGATTTCCTGTCATGCGCAATAGAAACAAAATTGCAGCCCCATGAGAATGACATATAACAGACGTTACAAGATTTGGGATACATTTTGAGTTGTTGGAAGATTATAATGTAAATATTTTGTCAGTTTAATTAAAATTCTAGCTTGGTAAGTGATATTTCAAGCGTGCCCACACGGCACAGCTGTACAATTTCATCCGTGCCATATTGAATTTACCCGTGCCCTCGGCACGCAATTAAAGGGAATTTCGATCCCTGATAAATTACTCATTCACATTTCTAAAAGCAATTTTCAATAGCGTTAATCTTAAAACAGCACTATATTGTTTTCAAGGTAATATCAACAGGTTCACATTTTCATTATGAATTTCAGTATCTCATTTTGATGACAATGAAGCCATTTAGGTGTCATGATTTATCTCACTTATGATTCATTAAACTTGTGTTGTGTATTGAAAATTATGTTTAAGAATAATGGTGCTATCCATTTGATGATATATTATTGATTACATGTGAGGTACCATGCTTCAATTATTGATAGGTATTTTGATTACAATGTTGCCATTTGGGATGTCGACATCTTTCAACCTGACATGTAACATGTTTTATTGAACCATCGACCCTCGTTACTGTGAGGAGAATGATGTTATGCAAGTCAATATGAAGTTCTTAGGGTAATTACTTGAATCTATTGACATTTTCAAAATTGTCATTAGCAATAGTGATAATTAAAAAACTGTTACAAATGGTTAAAGTCTCTGTAGTATTTGATAAAACCTGTTGTGTCTGTTTTAATTGACTGCAAAAAGTAATGTTCAATAAAATAAACATCTGCTATTAATAATTACAATGTTATTGTTTAACCTATTCCTTTTGTTTTTCAGTTGTTAAACAAGGAATTCAAGGGTAAAGTTGCAAAGACTGAAGTGAGAGAAGATGGACAGTTTGATGTAACTGTTGAAACAAAGTGCCTTCTTTTTAAGTAAATAACTTTTGCATAACGAAAAGCTATAACTAACACCACCCATTGGTCTTTGAAAAGTTGTAACAAAAATGGATTTCAACGACCTACTTATAGATTGAAACATCTATGATAACTACTCATTGATACATACATTTAGCAATAATGGCCACAGATGGTACCAAATGTAATCTAACAAAATGATTTTTTTACAATGTTCAAGTCATTGTTTCAACGTTGATTAGATCTTGACTATTTGTGTGTGCCAGATGCCACTGATTTCTATATTGTTAATGATTGACATGAACTAATAGGCTTCCTTGGCAAACATATTGCTATTACCGGTACTCATTTTATACTCGCCTAAAAGAGTTTGGAATATATATGTAGGAGGATTCTGAAGATATTTATAGCTTTTAGCTACATGTCTAAAAAATGATCACTTGGTCAAAAATTAATCATAAAATTGACAATATCCATATCTTAACTTGTCCAACTTGTTGCTTATGACTGTAATATGACCCAAGCTGCTTTACTCCAACCTTTATGTATTATTAGCAGCCCCTCTGAAAAGCATGTATATTAATATTGTATATTTGACAACTTATTCAAGTAATGTGTATTTCGAAGGTCTTGACATAAAGCTTTCAATAAATGATCATGTATCTGTGTAATGATTAAGCTCGTCTATAAAATATGTCTTAAAAAAAAAGCTTCTGATGTACAATGTGGATATGAAAGCAGTGTATGATGTAAGGTACATCTGCCAGCCCTGTAGCTGCTTTTATTCAAGGCTGGTAGTCTTTTAAAGCTTTTTCTTCAATTTTATCATTTTGATTTACAAATAACCTCTTTTTGAATAGGTACTTATCAAACCTTTTTCAATAGACTGATTAATGTTGCATAAATAGCTGTATAAACAAATAAATTTACCTCATGTATTGCAGAAGTCTGGAACATATGAGGTATCTTTAATTTTAAGGATTTTTCTTTAATTTTACCACTTCCATATTTACAAATTACCTCTTTTTGGATAGCTGCTTCTCAAAAATGTTCATAGACTGACCAAACTTACACATCTGTCATGTTTTGCAGAGGTCTGGACAAGAAGCAGTCTGTTCTCCTTACACACGGAGACAGCATCACAGAGCCGGCCGAGGGGTTCCAGGTGGTCGCAAAGTCTGGATCTATCATTGCAGGTTTGTTTGTGTTGGACACTTCTTGACTTTTAGGATGGTAGGCATATAGGGATTTTGAGAAACAGGGCCATTAAAATGTTTGTTTGTTGTTGATAAAAGGGCAATGGCCTTCTCAAAATTCAGAAAAATACTATTAACCCTGAAAATGGTCCATTGTGCAAGATTTCTTTCCCAATGAATCCCTGATCATACATCAGGGATGACAAGTTTCAAAACCTTGATGTCAAGCCCTGTTACCTAGATTTGGGAAAGAAATAATTTTCCTGCATGTTGACACTTTAAACACAGTTGCAGATGCAGACTATAAATACAACTTGATACATATCTTTACAAGTGTTTTAACTTTAAACTATTTCCTGTCCTTCTCAGGCCTGGCGAATGCAAAACAAAAGTTGTATGGAGTTCAGTTTCATCCCGAGGTTGACCTGACCGAGAATGGACAGGCAATGTTCCGCAACTTCCTGTACAACATCGCAGAGTGCCACGGGGCCTACACCATGCGTTGTCGAGAACAGGCCTGTATCGACTATATCAAAGAGACAGTCAGCGATCATAAAGTTCTTGTGAGTCCTTGTACACACTGATTATTTAGCCAAGATCACTGCTGTTTTTAGTACTTAACTAGCAAGGGTCTCTTACATTAAGAAAATGTCTGAGTAATTCTCTATTTCTTTAAAGTAACGTTTCTTGGACTTGCCGCTTTGAACATTTCTGTCCATTTGTTTCTGCCTATCTCAAACAATTCAACCACTCCATGATATCTTGATCAATTACTTGCTGTATTTATTTGGTGTAGATAATAATAAATTTCAAAGCCTGATAAGGTACAGAGCTGATGGCTCCTTTACTTGATGTGTTGTCTGCTGCAGATGCTTCTAAGTTGGGTAGTAGACTCAGTTCTTGG
This sequence comes from Steromphala cineraria, assembly GCA_916613615.1. Classification (NCBI taxonomy): domain Eukaryota; kingdom Metazoa; phylum Mollusca; class Gastropoda; order Trochida; family Trochidae; genus Steromphala; species Steromphala cineraria. The sequence goes on along the minus strand of OU744732.1, from coordinate 5,635,524 downwards.
ACTTGCTGCTTAGCGCATCTCTGCCAATTTGTTTCTGCCAATCTCAAACCATTCAACCATTCCATGATATCTTAGTCAGTAACTAAACACACGCCGGGTCTCCAATAAACGCTGGGTGATATGTTGATTAATTAATGCTCCCGTAGTTGAATTGAAATAAATTATTCCCCCTTTACACTATCTATTATATTTGTTTCCTACTAAAAAATAAATAGAAGCCGGGTCTCGAAGACACTCCGGAGGTAAAGGGGTCTGAAAAAATACACGCCGGGGCGTCTATTCGAGAAAATACGGTAATAATAAATTTCAAAGCCTGATAAGGATGTGTTGTCTGCTGCAGATGCTTTTAATTGGGGTAATAGACTCAGTTCTGGGACTTGCCGCTCTGCGTATTTCTGCCCATTTATTGCTGCAAATCTCAAACCATTCAACCATGATATCTTGTTCAGTCACTGTATTCAGTTGTAGATGATAACAAATTTCAAAGGCTGACAATAGACAGAGCTGATGGCTCTTTTTCTCTGCTGCAGATGCTTCTGAGTGGAGGAGTAGACTCGACGGTGTGCGCTGCTCTATTGCACAAGGCCCTGAAGGACGACCAGGTGATTGCCGTGCACATCGATAATGGCTTCATGCGCAAACAAGAGAGTCGTCAGGTTGAGGAATCCCTCAATGGGATCGGCCTTAAAGTCAGAGGTATATCATTATGAAATACGATAAATTTAAGTAAATATATAGAACTTTTTTTTGTTACAGTAGTTTCGATTCATGAAGTTTGACATATCAAACTTAAAACATGTTTGTAATTGTGACGAGTAAAATTGAGTTGAGTTGCCACATTCTGTATAGAAAGGAAATTTCTAAATGTGTCTGTACGAAGATTCCTTCAATGAAATTGGTCTTTTATATTTAGATAAACATAACCTATAATAAACATAATCAAACTTTGTCAACACCATCTTTGAGATACAAATCAAGTATGACAAATTTTTCGCATAGAAAAAGATTTAAATGAGGTGAAATAGAAATTTACGTTTGATAAATTGATATGCCTTTCATATGGTAGACCAAATAACAATGGAGCACGTGGTTCAATTTCTTGTTAAACACAAAACTCGTAAACCAACTTACGCGCTGATTTTCAGAAGTCTGGCTTAAATTCTCAGGACTTTCATATCCTGTAGTTTCTTAATAAATCAGCATATGACAAAAGTTGATTATTTTCTATGCAGTTGTCCATTCTGCCCACACATTCTACAACGGAACCACGTCCGTGCCTATGGACAAGACGGACCCCAACTCGAGGAAACGGAGAACCAACACCCTGAACACAACCACACATCCCGAGGAGAAACGCAAAATTATCGGAGATACTTTTATGAAGGTAATATTGACTCTCAAACTCTCAGGGATACTTTGTGAAGGTAATCTTAGAGTTGTGATGTTACAATCAGGATAAGCTACGTTGTTAAGGAATTGTACAATTTGATGTCCTGATACCGCATTGTCATGTTAATATCTTCACTACTGTAAGACAGATATCAGACTCTGAAAGCAATATTTAACTGATTTATGAGTGATAAGTTCAAAACTATCAGTAGGCGGCGCTTATAGAAGAGGGCATTAGGCACATGGTTTCAGATGTGGGGCATTAATTTTGTGAGCCAAAGGCTTAGATGGCCCTATTATATTGAGTTTCATACAAGTAAGAGACCTATGTAAACACTTGTTAAATTTTGTCTGATTTTATTGTTGCATGCCAATTGATTAAATTGCCCTTTTGTCTGAAGTAAATCTTAAGTAGTTTTATCAACTTCTCTTCATTCATGTTATTTCATCAATCAAGATAGTACTTTCATTTAACTTATCTTTTCTGTTTTCCTTATCAAAGATATTGTTAGGCTTCAACTCTTACTAATTTTCATCGTGTCGATTTCAGGTAGCTAACGAAGTGATTGAAGAACTCAAATTGAAACCTGAGGATGTTTTTCTTGGTCAAGGTATGTTATAGACTAATCTATCTATTTGAAATTTAGTGAAATATGAAGCTAACATCAGTATGAGTGAATATTATAGAATAATTTAATTGAAAAATAGAAATACATACAAGATTGAAGTTTTTACTACAACAATCATGCCAATCGACTGTTGTTTACTTTATTGTTGATTAAGAGTGGGAACTGTCAGGAAGCTTTGAAGAGGCAGAAGGAAGTTTTTATAAGTTTTAGTTCTTCAAATCATTCCCAAGAAATATTATTTTTCATCCTCCTCCAAGGTTCAACTTTCTCATTACTCAACCCAATTGTTCAAAATCATAAGACAAGACATGGAAAAACTTCTGTTTTATTGTGGAGATCTTTAAAACATTTGAGTTAGGGAATAGATTGCCGTTGTTAAAGCAAACATGTTACATTGCTTTCATAATTGCTACTTTCGATGTAAGCACATTGTCTTCTACTTTGGGTTAGACCTCTTTGTTGACAAATAAAACCCATACTACTGCACATGTTTGCTATGTTTGCAGGCACATTACGTCCAGACCTAATAGAGAGTGCCTCAGAGTTAGCTAGTGGTAAGGCTGACGCGATAAAGACGCATCACAACGACACAGAACTCGTGAGAGAACTCAGGAAACAGGTGAGCTGGTGTTCTTCTGAATATTCCTCTCATGTTGAAGTATTGTCGGGGCAGTAGACATCAAAAACTATCCAGTGTAGATGATCATGATACTGCAGATGATACTATCCTGTTTTCAAATTTCGAGTTTGGCTGACGGACTTTAAGTTGTACCACAAATTCTAAACATCAGCCAGAACCTTGATAAATTCATTGCTTTATATTGTTGCCAGTCTCCAGAATCAACACCTTCTAACCATGCTAAATTTGAGTGTTTTGAAACAATAGTTTTCAACATGTTGACCCCTCTAATTGATCTACCCTCGTACGGTTTATCAATCAGTTAATCACAGAGCTCCAGATAGTGTGCGTATTTGCGTATTTTACGCAATAGATTAACAATTTACTCAATTAAAAAATAATCAGGGAGTACAAAAAACGCATGAAATTCACTTAAAACCCAATTTAGACAAATACCTTGCGTACTTTACTCAATTAATGATATCGGCTTGCGTACCGCACACATCGGCATTCAAACTCTACAACAGGGTGATCGAAAGCGATGTCTACAACTGTTTATCGAAGCAGTAAAACGGAGTCTCTTTTCACGTGGCCAGTAGAGCTACGTTTGATTTGGTGACTCGAGTCGCGTTCGAAAATCACAAGGCAAAATTGACCCGTCATTTGCTAAGATACGCGAAAGCGCATGCGTCAACTCGAACTCTGAGTTCTCAATCAAATGAAGTAATATGGGAGAATCGAAGGGAGAAACGCTACCCACTCGCATCCAAATAACAAACATATTCGACTTTTTCAAAGCAGGTAAAGGTAGTAGGTAATAAATGTCTGTGAAAAACTCTAGTTTTATTAAATTTATTTAGTATATTTCGAAATTCTTATTTTCATTGATATATTGTTGACAGATTTAGCAATGTTAAGGAAGGAAAATTTGAATATCAAAACAAATTATTTTTACAATGGAAAACCTTAAAATATGCCAGCTAGCGTTCTTATCCTAACTCTTCTGGCTTGAAATAATAATGAATTGCAGCTTAAATGTTCTTTGAAATAACAATAATTATCAATTCATGGAATCTTTCTTTATTTCCTTTTGTTTTGGAGGCCAAATACCCTGGCGTATATTACTTTCATGTAAAAAAAAGATATGCACATACATATTTACACTTGATCAATTAGGTTAATTAAACGCATTCCTAATTGAAAATGTAAGTACTGTTGATTACTGAATAAGGATCAGAAATTATGAGTAAAAGTACTCAATTCCTTAAATTTCTGGGAGTACAGAAAATTAAGCTTACTCCTCAAAACATGTGATTACTCAAATATTTTCAAACATAGGAGTAAAAACCCAATTGCCCCAAAAGTTATCTGGAGCTCTGTAATCATATCAATCATTTGATCATATCAATCAGTTAATCATATCAATCAGTTGATCATATCAATCAGTTGATCATATCAATCATTTAATCATATCAATCAGTTAATCATTTCAATCAGTTAATCATATCAATCAGTTAATCATTTCAATCAGTTAATCATATCAATCAGTTAATCATATCAATCATTTAATCATATCAATCAGTAGATCATCTAAATCACTGGATCATATCAATCAGGTAATCATTTCAATGAGTTTTTGATATAAATCAGTTTATCATTGTTCTGCAGGGTAGGGTGGTCGAGCCGTTGAAAGATTTCCACAAAGACGAAGTGAGGAAGATTGGACGAGACCTGGGACTGCCGGGAGAGCTCGTCAACAGACATCCCTTCCCTGGTCGGTAGACGGTTGCATTGTGGGATTTATGATAATGTGACTGGATAATGTGTTTTGTATAGTTAAAGTCAAATTTTAAGGCAAACAATTGAGTTGATATACAAAATCTCCCCACTTGATGTTCACAATTATACTAAGAAACACTCTAAAATTGATGTTGCTCAATTTTACCCCCAAACTACGATGAAATACTGTTGTTAAAAATTATCCTTTGTAGGATGAAACGATTTTAATGATATATACTTGTGATAGTTGTTAACTAAAGATCAATTAAGAATTAATCTAAGAATGGCTTCATAACTTTTGTTCAATATATTTACCCTCTTGCAACATGGTGGGGATTTTAGCCTCTGCTTGTTTCTATATTGTTAATATCATAATGGTGTTCATGAAAAATGCCTCCTGATTATGTACTCTAGGAAAGATATGGTTAATTTCTTCTGATTTAATTCAGACACCTTATCCTTTAGGCCACCGCACCTTAAATAGTTCCTTTTCTCCAGGTTAATTCCAGTGTAAGAAAAGTTGTCTCCCTTACAGGTCCTGGGTTGGCTATCCGTGTGATCTGCGCAGACGAACCTTATATCGAGAAGGACTTTGCTGAAACAAACGTACTGCTGAAGATTATTGTAGATTTTTCAAATGCTCTGAGAACAGTGAGTATACGATGATAATAATTATTCTTTGTTGTGGGCTATAGATTGTACATTGGAAATTCTTTCTGTGCTTTGTAACTTGACAGCCACAGTACAGTGCGCTTAAACTGTTGTTCTGTCCTGATAATGCTGAATGTCAAGAGCATTATATATATCTTATATCTAGATATATCTTGGCTACATTAACTACTACAAGTAATTGTCAACATTCAAAAGCTGAAATAATACTGATAGTATGTTACACAGTACCACCCATGGTTCATAAGTTCCAGCCAATGCTCGCGAGTGTCATCGGTATTGCAGAACCACAATAGTGTTGCATGCTTTCTCCAAGCAATAATAATAGCAGCCGTGATATATCTTGCTGTGTTCCACTGTTCTCTTCATTGTTATCTTGCTGTGTTCAAATGTTGTCTCCACTGTTGTATTCACTGTTATCCTGCGGTGTTCCACTGTGGTCTCGCAGTGTTCCACTGATGTCTCCACTGTGGTCTCGCTGTGTTCCACTGTTGTCTCCACTGTGGTCTCGCTGTGTTCCACTGTTGTCTTCACTGTTGTCTTGCTGTGTTCCACTGTTGTCTTCACTGTTGTCTCGCAGTGTTCCACTGTTGTCTCCACTGTTATCCTGCAGTGTTCCACTGTTGTCTCCACTGTTGTCTTGCTGTTTTCCACTGTTGCCTCGCAGTGTTCCACTGTTGTCTCGCTGTGTTCCACTGTTGTCTCACAGTGTTCCACTGTTGTCTCACAGTGTTCCACTGTTGTCTCACAGTGTTCCACTGTTGTCTCCACTGTGGTCTCAGTGTTCCACTGTTGTCTCGCTGTGTTCCACTGTTGTCTCCACTGTGGTCTCGCTGTGTTCTCGCTGTGTTCTACTGTTGTCTTGCTCTGTTCCGCTGTTGTCTCGACTGTTATCTCGCAGTGTTCCACTGTTGTCTCTACTGTTATCTCGCAGTGTTCAACTGTTGTCTCCACTGTGGTCTCGCTGTGTTCCACTGTTGTCTCCACTGTGTTCCACTGTTGTCTGGCTGTGTTCCACTATTATCTCGCTGTGTTCTAGCCCCACTCGCTGCTGAACAAGGTGAAGAGCTGCACAGTACAGGAGGAACAGGAGCTACTCGAGGTGATCACTGCCAAGTGTTCGCTCTCCGCCACGCTCCTCCCGATACAGACTGTCGGCGTCCAGGTTAGACATTGCTTACTCATTACGATAATATTGCAGTCTGATTAAAATCGACCGTACTCCGAGGAATAAAATGTAAAAAATATTGTCTCTATTGGGGCTCGAACCAGCCAGAACATCCTCTCCGTCTCAGTCTGAATGCACCCACCTCTATGGCATGTTGCTATAACCAGTTTAGCGCAGACAAACCCAGTCATAAGCTATCCGATCACATCCTCGTTTTTAGTTGGCGTTTAGCGGCGGTTATGTATAACTAATGGTACACTGGAGGTACCTGCCCCTAGCATGATATCGAAGCTTTCACTGCGCTCCTTTTGATTGGCTAGATGAGCTTGTGTCAGAACATGCGGGTAATAGGAGTGCCTTCAGACTGTGAATGAGTGGAAAACCCGGGCTGGTTGAAGTTCAAACCCCACTAGAGATAACATTTTTACACTTTTTCCTCGAACCACAGTCGATTTTAATCAGACTGGATTATTTTGTAGAATTCAGCCCTTGATATCATGTTTATTATTTGCCTGGTTAATATTTTACTTTCAAGAAACTTTTGACCAATAGTCAGCTGCTTCAAATATTCAAATACAACCAAACTTAACAGTCTGATAGCACTTACTTAACAGATGAATCCTGGGGTAAACTTTGAGGACAAATCAGCAAAGGCATAGAAGGCCAAGGGCAAAGTACTCAAAATGTACTTAGATATTTGCAATTTGTTGTAAGGGATGTGCAATTACAATTCATGTGGAATGTGGACTAATCAGCATTTGCAGATGTTGAGAGTTATTTCCCTTGGGTTTCCAGGGAGACTGTCGGACATACAGCTATGTGGCGGGAATCTCGGCTGACACACGTCCTGAGTGGACCGACCTCATCAACATTGCTAAAGTCATTCCCCGCATCTGTCACAGTATCAACAGGTGAGGCTTGTTTATGTTCCTACCGAGCGGTTACATCAGGGTACAATCATCAACAAGGCTAGAAAATGTTGTTTGTCTATTCTGACAGATTAATAAACAATTTACGGGAGGTACTATGATGAATGACAGTTTAGTACCTGGTAGGCCTAGATGTCAGGTGATAATATTGGAGTGAGAAACTCAGTGAGCAAAACATAAAGATGATTTTTATAGATCATTGTCACTGGGCCTGGGCTATTTTAAGCAATGCCGAGTTACAGGTATTTTAGCAAAACTAAACTACACCAAAAAATACCTTAAAATCTTTGAAAGGTTCCAAGGGCCTTACATTCTCATGAAATGTATTATAGGAAAAGCTTGCAAACTGTTTTTGTTTATCATGTTTGTAATGTATTTACCACTGTTGTCTGATATTTCAGGGTTGTGTACATATTTGGAGAATCTGTGAAGCACCCAATCGAGGACGTTACGCCAACGTTCCTGACAGAGGGCGTGTTGAGTACACTGAGACAGGCTGACCACCTCGCTAAGAAGGTGCTACACGACGCTGGAGAGACCAGCAAGATCAGCCAGATGCCAATCGTTATTACGCCACTGCACTTCGACCGAGACCCGATATCCCATCAGCCCTCGTGTCAGAGGTCAGTTGTCATCCGGACATTTATCACTAATGACTTTATGACTGGCATCCCCGCCACCCCTGGCAAGCAACTCTCTACGAAGGTTGTGGAAGACATGGCTGCTGCTATCCTCACTGTGCCTGGAATCTCTCGTGTTATGTACGATCTCACGGCCAAACCGCCCGGAACAACGGAATGGGAGTGATTTGTCTCGTCTTCATGCATCTTAACAGAAAAGACATCCACTGTGCGGTTACACAAAACACTAAGGTGACCTTAATTCACTAAGGTAACCTTAGTGCAAAGATGGCACTAATGTTAACCTTAGTGTTAATTCGTTTTGTGCAACGGCCCCCTGGCCTACAGAATGGGAGTGATTAGTTTCTTGTCTCGATGCATCTATACAGACCTTTTGCCTTGTGTCTTCTATCCAGCATTTTATCTTGTACAGAATCAACAATAAATTTGTCCCTGACATTGTTCATCATGTTTAATGCATTTCAAATGTTATGCTGAACTTCCATCTCATCTGTCAGCCGTTTTCAACTTTAGTGCTAGCACTCGGATTGTTGGATTTCAAAATGCTGATGTTTATGATGGTCATAAATGCGGTTTAATTTTTTCTTTAGAAAATTATTAGAAATTTTATCATGTGCCAATGTTCACACTGTAATTTGTCTCCCTGTAATTCATTTTAGGAAGTATGGGGAGATATCAACTGAATACATTTGTATTATTTCTGCAAAACAAAGTAGCTAAAAAAAGATCAAACAACATGTTTCTGAGGGATGGTCTGTATACCGGTCTATCTATGGCTAAAGAAAAAATGAATTTGAAACCAAAGTAGATTAATTAAAACACGAGTGATGTGCCCCCAATGAATTGCAATCATTTTGGTAATTATTTCTTAGGGTTTTTTTTGACAGTACTTGATAATTTGCTGTGTAGTTTATAAAAGGCACATAGATGTATGTATGTATGTATATATAACTGTGTACATAGGTGTATATATAAAGGAGTGCATGAGTGTGTGAAGAAAACTATTTATTGACACATACAGAGTTGATTTTAGGGATATTCTGGTACTTTCTTTTATATTCATGAAATGTTCGACTAATTAACCTTTGTCAATTTAGTGATGTGATTTTGTATTGAAGCTTAGATATTTTGCTGCTTTCCTTGTTTTTAAAGTGTATTTGGAATTTTTGACATTAGAACTATTTTATTCTGAACGTTTATGTCTATATTTTATTTTGTTCATACTTAACTGGTAAATATTTCACTGCCAAAAAATTGTGACGGGTCTGTGTGAAGTTAAAAGCATTTATTGTTCTTTGTGAACATAACTTTATTTTTTGAAGTAGTAGAAATTACTGCCTTCGAGTACTATGAAATCAGGAGTATACATCAATATGCTGATTTACATGTTTTTGGCTAGCATAAATGGGTTTGGTTATTAGTTTAGGGGAATCACTTGTCCGAATGGCTAGTACTATGGTAAGCCTTATTTCAACCACTAAATTATATCCTATTTATTGTTGCTGGGATAATTTATGTGCTCAAATCATGTGTTGGGCAGTTGGAAGGTCTTTTTTCCCCAAAAATACAAACTATTTAAGACCTGCTCTTAGCTAAAGGAAACTAGCTGGTCATTATGTTTCTACTCTTAACAAATAGGGACACAGCCATGTTAGTGACGATATGTTTTTTTCACGCTTCCATTTTGAATAGTGTATTGAGACATGACTGTATGAATTTACTCTATGCATGAGTGTTTTATTTAACACATGGCTTCCAGAAACTTTGTTGTGTGATCGCCTCATTTGTTGTTTTGCAAATGGAATAAAAGCTAGAACATAAATAACCTTGTAAGAAATCTGTTGAACATATGAAAATAATAAAAATAATACTTTAACACCCCGAAGGGAATTCATTTTGTATCATAACAGAGCTAGTGGACAGTGAAAACAAGCAACATGGTTAAGCTTTTGGATGAGCTTGTTTGTAGAGTTTTAACTAATTTTTAAACTGCCAAAATCAAATGCACATTCTGTCGGTGTAGTCGAACAAGGGTTAAAATGTGTTCAAGAATATTTCCGAGTGATTTGGGTAGGCATATTTCAATACGGGAGATAATTAGGGTCTCTGGATTACTCAAACATTATATACGTGAGATGACAGGTGATCATGAAATAATCCCCCCTCCCCTACGTGTTTTAAGAATTTTACCTATAGAAACAATGAATCCCTTCCCTTTTCAAAAGGTGACACTGGAAATATGTCTCAAAAGTTCAGTAATCAAAATTAAAGATCTCTCATTTGTGTCCTTATTAACAATGAACAATCAGGTAATGGACTTAAACCTGTTAAGAATTTGATTGTGTTGAACTTTTGATAAGCTTGTTTGTAGGTTTTTATCTGATTATTGACCTGCCACCTGTTATTAATTTTATCAAATTATCTTCAATAGAAATAAATTGTGTTGGAAACAAAACTATTCAGAGTGTGTTTACTAGCAGGTAAGCATAGAGACATACTAATTTATCTTGATGAAATATGTGTGAGGCGACAATGACAATCTGAGATTTGTAAGCAGAGTATTTTTCAATTTTCTTGTATTTCTGTGTGGGGGTTTTCAGTGTATCTTCCTGAAAACACAAAAATATCTTATAAAGTTATATTTGATTTGTTAAATACTTAAATATGTAACAAATCAAAAGGAATAAAAAATAATCAAAATGAGTCAATTTGTTTGTCATAGAATTCATCAATTTATTATATGTAGTGCACATCTGTTTAGCTTACGGTAGTTTTGTTGACACAATGTCAGCCGTTACCCTCATATGCCTGATCAAGTTGAAGAAGAGTTATTGATTGTTTATTGGGGTAGAGCTATACTAATTACAATAAACAGAATGGTTCAGGCTACTCAACATAACCAGTATTAAGAATCAACTTCTTATATATATACCACAAATAATCAAATTTGGCAAATTCACATCTGAATTGAAAATTCTCCCCACGGCCCACGGATAGTAACATTCTTTTGTTACGCTTTGAGCAGACCATCAAAAACAGTACTATATTTGCAGCTAAAGTGGTCTGAACCGACATTAGCTTGTCGCATTTAAGTGTATCTCTCTAAAAGTAAATCAAATATTACAAAATGGAAGTCTCCTTTTTCTATCAGTAAACATGTTCAACACTGAATTTGCTCACATAAGCTTTTCTTAACCTAAAAATAAGACAGATGGGTATTGAGTGAGTGAGTGAGTTATTGTTTAACGCCGCTTGGGCAATATTGCAGCCATTAGCGGTGATAGATGGGAATTGAGATGTTAAACACTTGGAAGATAATTCAATTGTCATATTTGTTTATTTACTGGGGAAAATTGTAACAAAATGAAATTGATAAAACAATTTCACTTCTATAAGGAATCTACTGAGGGATTGTTCAGTGAGCAAATGAAAACTCTGTTGGGTCTATCTATGCAATGGAAGATTGAGTCAGTTATACACAGATGCTGCAATATCCAAAGAGAGTGGATAGGTCAAAGAAAAAGACTGAAAGAAAGTCCTTGTGAGGAAGACAATAGGCTTTAGAAAACTCCAATTTGTCCGCCTTCTAACTGTTTTCCACCTTGGGTGACTACCTGAAGCATGTAAGCACACAACCGTGACAACCCCCTTCACCTTGATAAGACATTGAATCCATATATTGATCTACCGATAATGTCTGCAATACTGCACAAGCTTTGCTGCACAATAACTCATTCACTAGGTATTAAGATGGGCTTGTCTGATTAGCCTGGGCAACTGTCAGTTCTTTGATGTTGAGGAACAAGAAACTGTCAAGTATTTGGATAAAAATGTGCATTCAAAGACACAACAAAACACCAAGTTCAAAAGCTAATTTAATAGCTAATAAAATACAATAGCAATTGATGTTTTCTGGCTCTGAATCAATGAACAGTACAACATGGATTATCCGAGAATATCGAGAGATGATCGTCAGTGTGCACAGTCTCATTCAGGGAGGCTTCAGTATCTGATTCTGATATTTGGTGGGGGGTCGTCCTCTGCCTTCATTTTAACCAGCGATTTAAAAAACAAGTTCAAATGGGAGGAGGGGTGAATCCAATGAATCCCTGGATCCACCACTGGGATAAGAGTTAATTTTAAGAGATGAAATGACTTGTCTTGTGAAATTTAACACAAAAAAAAGATTTTCAGAATGTTTTTCTATTGGCAATAAGGCTTTGATGGTAAAAAAGGCTAAGATAGATAATGGCTGCAGAGGACACAGGTTTATTCATGTCATTTGGTATTAATTTTTAGGATTCAAGGACACTTCAACTTGGTTCTCATGTAAATCAGCAATATCTTTGCCTATTTGCCTGATGTGCTAACTTTGGAAACTGAGAACAAATAATCATAAAGGGACGGCAATGAATAAAAACAGTTGGAATGGCGAGGTATGAGAACGTTTGATAGATCAACGCTTAGGCAAGCGAGTAAACAACATGGCACTGACAATAAATCTATACTAGAATACTTAACTATAGAAAGCTTATATATAATGCTTTTGTTTTGTTTAAAAACTAAGTTTTACAAAAATTAAAACAGACATGAAGAATGTCAAACTGAAATACTACAAGAATGCTTTTTGTTAATTAACTAAATTGTGCAAAATTGTAAAAGAAGACATGAAGATGTTATAAATGTGATAAATAACACATTGAAAAACTACTTTAATTCTCTTGCATATCTAAAATTATTTACATTGCCTACTCATCATATATTGTCTCTTACCAACCTCTTTAAAAAACTAGACAAACTAATCAAAGACAATCACCAGAAATAAGATAAACCTTCCCTATCAACTGTTGATCGTTGAGATGAAAACCTCAGACAGATTGGCCAGTCTCAAATGTGTAACAATTACCCCGGTATACAAAAATAATTCCTAACAGATATTTGAATAAGGTTAATATTTCACAATATAATTATGTGTATAAACATATATAAATATGCTTTTGGCAGTATGATTGAAGCAAACATTTCATCATTATATTGAGAGTTTGAATATACATTTTGTATTTTTTTCTGAATCAAGGGGGAGGGGAGCAGGGATGGTATGAAAAGGTCATGGATTGATTGTGTGAAATATGAAATTGAAAAAAGTCATTTTAACATATTATGTTATCCAGCATCTGACATTTCATTTATACGTGAATCTATGAAAAAAATTGTTTATTCACAAAATTATAAAGGGTAATTTATATATTTCATTGATATTTTTTTAAAGTCCTTCAAATAGAAAAAAAACCCATCAAAATATTAACTGTAAAAATGCCACAATCCAAAGCTGATAAGCAGTGACTTGGATAGGTTCACTATTTCTAGTGGTAATAATGTTACCATCCTGTTACATCATACACATACCCCAATATCATCAGGTCAAAACCTTGTATTACTATATCACTCTTTCCTGGATTTTGCTGATATTGCAAATTTAAGTTAATTCTGTATCCATTTTTTCTTAATTCTGCAAATTAAGCAATTGAAAAGTAACTTAAAATGGAACTTATTTTGTGTTGCGCCACTCGTGAAAATATTAACTTTCTTCCTCACTTGATGAGATAAACATGGTATTTGTCAAGAAAAAACTAATATCCTCTGAACAGCAAACAAAAATATTTATCAAAAACAAAAAGTTTAATCCTTCTTTGAGCCTTATTGGCTGAGAAATCATAATTATGGCAGTGATAGGAGCTTATGGCTTGATGATATCAGGGTATGTGTAGGGGCTACGAGGATACATATACTACTATAGCAAGGTATTCTGTTCCTGGACAAATGGGAGCTAGATGTAAATCATCTTGGCTTCAGTCAGAGGGTGTGAGTTGCTACGATTTGTGCTTGTAATTAGCTGCAATTTGCTTGTTGTCTTTTATCAGAGGACGTGAGGTCTAGACATAAGGTGTTTGACAACAAATAGACACTGCTCCCACAGTTATGGGTATCAAATCGAGGTAAAACAAGACGGCTATCATCGGGCGAGGGTCGCGTCAATCTGTTGTATCCAGGGCAGAGCCAACTTGATCTTGCGACGGTAGCTGGGGTCGATCTTCTTGTCGTCTGATTGGTCGTACCAGATGGGGTTCCGCTCCAAGTAAACCGTCTGCAGATTCTTCAGTGGGACGAGGGCGTCAAGGTCGCCCCAGCTAGAGACTTTATTGTCGTTGAACTGCAACATAACAGTTTGATTTATTATTCATAAAGAGAAGAACTTCTCTAAGTCATCCCAGCTTGATAGCTTGTTGTTGTTCAACTGCAATAACAACAAATTTATTCATATTCATAAAACTGAAGAACACCACAAGATCACCCAGTTTGATAAATGAGCCTTCATCGATATTGTTTTCCTCGGATCCATAATAAATGATATCAACTTCAGTTTATAATTTATAATCAATGACACAATCCAAGACATATTATGGATAATAACTTCTTTAATGATTTCTCACAATGTTTCTGGGCCAATTCTTGCCCCTTCTGCAATGACACAAGTTGAAAATGGTCAAAACACATTCTATGATAAAGTATCCTGAACAAAACATGAGGTAGATGTCCTCGATAAAAAGGCAAAACTTAATCAAGCTGGGAAACAAATTGCCTAAGCAGAGTAGCTGAAGTGAAGGAAACTATTTGTAAAACTCATTACCCAGAATTCCTGCAGCTCCGTCAAGTGGCTGAGATTTTCAATTTTCGTTATTCTGTTTCCAGCCAAGTCCAGAGTGGTTAAGTTAATCTAAAAATAAAATGTTGTGTGAAAGAATCTAAATATTGTAAGAACCTAGACTAAAAGTGATATATACAACATGAAAATTACATATGAGAGGTGAGGTGCTTATATATGAGAACACAGCATTCATGTAACAAATTACAATTACAAATGAACATACCACTTAAAGCAAAGAGGGTTAGAGTGATTACGTTTTTGTCAAGTCCCTCGATCGTCTCGATGCCGTTATGGCTGATATAAAGTTCCTCCAGTTGTACCAGACTCTCCAGGCCCTCGATCTTCAGGATCCGGTTACTCTGCAATATTCATATTGATCCAAAGATAGAGTAGTCGTTACGAACATGGGTTTTACAATAATCTTCAGTTTTTTCATGAACTATAGTTGGAGCATGACGCTGAAGGCTCATAACATATACTAAGTTTCCATGGTTATGTTAACCCTTAGTTTCCATTGTATTGGTTACCATGGTTACATATACACCAAGTCTCTCAATTAAAGTTTACAAGTTTATCCAGTGAAGGATCTAGGGGGTGGGTCCAGGGGGTCTGGGACCAACCCCCTCCCCCTACTCCCACCCTCCCTTCTTTTGAAAATCAGTTATAGATTCAAGTCAATAAAAATACACCATGTCTCCCAAGTAAAGTAAACCCTCAGTTTCCATGGTAACCCACCTGGATGCTGAGACAGGTGAGATGAGTGAGAGTATCCAGCCCCTGCAGCTTCGTGATCTTGTTCTTTCCGATAAAAAGACTCGTCAATCTTGTCAGTGTATCAATACCCGTGATTTCCTGTGGTTAGAGAAAGCATGTATGAGAAGTCACATCAATATAACTCGCCCATGTAGATACTGCAGGGTAATATCTAACTTGTGTAACACTGCTGCTCTATTACGTCACTATTGTTTGAAGTTACGTGACAATGTTACCACTTGAGTCATAATGTCAGCCAAATCCCTCAAATATTAGTTTCAGGACACTCTCAGCAATAATGCTTGATTCAATATGTGGGCACATTTGAAACTGAATAATGAAGCTCCTTCTGATTCTCATAACTACACCTCGAACCATCCTAGTTTACAAAACAACTCAACCTGATTCTGGTTGCCATGACAACTTACCCCGACTGCTGGCACCTAGTTCCAACATTTTGTTCTAACAAGTCAACCTAATCCTGCCTTTTTACACAACAACTGACAACTAACAATCAACTTGCAATAACAACTCAACCTGATTTTGGTTGCTATGACAACCTCAACCTGATCCGGTTGCCATGACAACATACCCTGATTCTGTTAGCGCCAAGCTCCAGCATCTCAACGTGTACGAGGTGGTCGATGTGCTCGATCCTGCTGATCTTGTTGTGAACTAGGAAGAGTTTCTTCAGGTTCGTCAGTGGGCCCAGACCTTCGATCTTCTTGATGCGGTTGAATGATAAATCTAGCTGCCTGCAAATAAACAGATTCATCTTGATTCAAAACTCCCATATGCGTAGTTGAATGTTGAATCTAGTTTCCTGTAAAACAATTTAACTTGATCTGAAACTGATCCTAAAATTTAAAGATAATGTTTTGATCCCCTACAACGGTAAATGTATCTGACTCATAAATTATCATAGTGACCGAAAGCAAAAAGGTTTCATTAATTTACTTACATATTAGGCAATTATCTCGTAGTTAAGTTCATACTCACTCAAGGTTTGTGAGCTGTTCTAGATTCTCTATCTGTGTGAGCTGGTTATCGTACAGATCGAGTTCCTTCAGAGCGCTCAGTGTGCTAAGGCCTTCAATTTTCTTTACAAGATTCTGACGTAAACACAGCGTCTGGAAGAAATCTGGTATTTTATACAAATTGAAGGACATGTTAGATTCTTGAAAAAATAATTCAAAACGCTTAGTAATTTACTCATGTAGGACTAAAAACTGTTGAGTTGTATAGACTTGTTGTGCAAAGGATTTAAAAGAGATTTTAGCTTTTTGAAAAAGCCGTTTCAAATTAAATTTTGAAAAGATAATGGAAGATAGATGGTAGATGTCAGCTGTCAGATAGCGTTTATTAACCAGTGCCATTCTTAAAACTCACCTGACCTCAAAAGCTAAAAAATAGAGCCATTAGCTGTGTAGCTCATCAGGCTTTGCCCTTGATTTTGCTTTTGGATGTGGCCAGTGTGGTTCCCCCATTATTAGGGGTCACAAGGTCTACAATTATTAATACTCACTAGTTAAGGAGTCTGTAAAAAGTTTCAGCTTTCTAGGCCTTATGCTTCTGGAGAAGCAGATGAAAATATGTTTTTGAGGGCATGGTCCCTGTGGCCCTTTTTAGGGGCCACAGGGCCACCAAAGCTACAATATATAATCCTTACTAGTCATCTGTACACAAAGTTTCAGCTTTCTAGGCCTTATTCTTCTGGAGAAGAAGATGAAAATAGTTTTTAAGGATGTTGCTCCTGTGGCCCTTATTAGGGGTCACAGGGCCACCAAAGCTACATTTAATATCCTCACCAGCCAAGGAATCTATACACAAAGTTTCAGCTTTCTAGGCCATATGATTCTGGAGGAGGAGATGAAAATAGGTTTTAAGGGTGTGGCCCTTATTAGGCCTTATGGTTCTGGAGAAGAATTCGAAATTCCACAAAGTTTACGGATGGACGGACGGACGCCGGACACCACGCCATACCATAAGCCCATCGGGCCTTTCAGGCCAGATGAGCTGAAAAGCTAATGCCGTTTCTCACTTTGCAAATGTAGATTTTCCATAAAGTTTCACTTCATGAAAGGACACTTCTAATCTTCTGTAAAGTGATTTTATTCCTTACCTCACATCTTGTTAAGTTTTCAAGGTTTTCAATCTTTGCAATCCGACTGTGATTCAAATCAACATCCTGCAAATAAATATAATTCAATAGATTAAATAGGATAATCATAATCATGATAAGAGAATTTCAATCCTAAGGTAATAAGTAACTAAGTAAATAGAGCCATATGTTGCTCTTCAGCTTTCATGATAAATTTTTCTTCAGGATGTGGCCAATGTGACATCTACAGCCCTTACTCACTAACACATACAGCTCTTATACATTTCTATATGTAGTTTATTAAATGTCTTTTTGGGGGCCCAGTTGGAAACATTTCCTCCCGGCATATGATCCCCTAGGGTAACATATCATTCTTTCATTGTGACGTCAATAAAGTTTATCTTATCTTATCTTATCTTATCAACAATGCTTTGACGTCATGTTTTACCTGTGACATTGCATTCTACTTGGCTTGGTGCGGCTAGTCCGCCTATGCTGAGAAGTAGATTTTGCATATTTTCTTTTATTTAGCTGTTGACGTAATAAACAGAATTTTCCGATAACATATTGTGTTAACAACACTCGTGCCTTTAAATATCAGTATTTCTCTTGCTCTGGCTTAGGAAATACTAATATTTAGGCACTTATGTTGTAAACATAATATGTCATGGACACTCATACAATATCCTCTATATATATATAAATGAAATATCATAATCTTTTTGATTAATAGAATGAAATTTTCACATAATTTTTTATTTGCTGTCTTTTTTATTCATGAGACAGTAAAATCGATAGTGTTAAAAAATATTAAGGCTATTCAAACTGTAAGAAGTACATATGATTACCGAACTTATAAAATCGATCCATTCAAAGACCAAACACGGCAACACTACAAAAAGATGACATTCATGGATACACTTGGTAAATTTTAAAGATATATAATATATAAAATAAAAGTACCGAGGGTACAGAAGCTCACCTTAAAATGAATGATGTGGTAATATGGTTTAATTGTGAAACCATCTTTTATATGATAATTGATTATGGCTGCCATCATGATTTTTTTATCTTTTAAAATGCTATTCTTCTGTTTGAAACCACTAGAGCTTGAAGAAACATTAATACAAGAATGATATAATCATGATTTGTAAACAAGCAAGTAGGTTTTTGTATAACTTTTTTGTATATCTATGGCTGAATTGGTGACCATCTTGGACTTTTTAATCTTCAAAATGCTACTTTTATGTGGGCATCTGTATTAATTTCATTATGATATCTTGAATGGTTTAGGAGTATTCATTTAGTCACACTCTCAACTTCCAAAGAACTAAAAAGATGATGCACATAAACATTTGGAATATATCCCTCTGACACAAATCACAAATTCAGCTAGTGATAAGTCCAATTGCCAAAGGAAACTGTCCAGGTCAATGTCTCATGTAATTCTAACTGAAGATTTCTGAATATCTTAAATCTTGAAATATGTTAGTGCAATCTGATTGGTCAGAATAGGCTAGCAACATGGGGGTTTATGCTAATTACTAGATATGATGACCTATGATGACCTCTTGCACCTGCATATAGCTTATGTAACTTATCCTCTTATGTAAGTTACTGTTATTCCATATAGTGAGTGTCCTTCCCTCATATCAATATGCAATACAGATACTCTTTAGAGGAGAGTTGCAGGAGAGGGGCTGGAAGGATAGGAGGGGAAAGGGGGTGGGGGGGATAGAAGGAATGTGGGATAGAAGAGAGGTTCTGAATGGAAGGACAGGAGAGAAAAGGGGAGGAGGGAAAGGGGGGATAGAAGGGGTGGGAGTAGAAGAGAGGTTTTCAATGGAAATAATCTGGAGGTCAACACAGTAATATGTTTATTGAAGTATCTTAACTAACAGAGAGAATTGGTAAAAAGACTTTGTAAAATAAGAATTGTTCAGACAGCTGTTCAATTAGTTTTGAAGATGAATATTAAATGATATCTTTTATTAGCATGACAAACAAAATAAAAGATAATTTGTTATTCATTAACCAACATTTTCAATTTGGAATAAATTAATTGCATGGGAACAAAGGAGTAAAAAACCTAACAGTTAGTGTTGGGAGTGAACAAATTTAATCATTTTAAATGCTATTGAAAAGGATTTGTTTGAATTGAATGATCATTATAATTATCTAGATACCGGTAATCATTGTTCAGACCGTAATCAGATATAGATGATTAAAAAATGTATATTTATCCCTCACTGGCTATGTTATTTGCCATATATGAAGTGTCAGAAATTATGTAACCCACTGATGGAGTGAACAACTTTTATCATTTTATGTTTTCTTAAAAAGGATTTATTAAACCAGTCTTGCTTCAGGCTGTTCGCAGATAAAGATGATTCATACATTTTTTTGTAACTGTATTTATAGTGTTGATAAATATTACAACAAGCGTATCAATACAAATATAAAAGTACCGAGGGTACAGAAGCTCACCTTAAAATGAATGATGTGGTATTGGTTTAATTATACATGTAACCATCTTTTATATAATTGATTATGGCTGCCATCATGATTTTTTTATCTTTTAAAATACTAGTCTTCTTTTGGAAACGACTAGAGCTTGAACAAACATTAATACACGAATGATATAATCATGATAAGTTAACAAGCAGTAGGTTTTTGTATAACTTTTTTGTATATCTATGGCTGAATTGGTGACCATCTTGTACTTTTTAATCTTCAAAATGCTACTTTTATGTGGGCATCCATATTAATTTCATTATGATATCTTGATTGGTTTAGGTGTATCCATTTAAATGTCATTCATTACTTACAGGATGGTGGGCACTTACATTTGTTTTGTAGTGAATCATTAATATGATTTCAAGATTATTTCACTGATGGTTATGCTGCATGGGATATTGAGAATCCCAAAAGTACAGATTTTTCAAGGAAAATGAATGACTGATTGAGAGGAAAGTCATAAACACAGCAATGCATAAGACACGTTTATTTTGTTCACATAATATTTACATGTCAAGTGACCATGATATGTCTTTCATTAAAGTATCAATTTATTTAACACTCATACAGTACTATAATGGTAAACATTTTTGCATTGTCAAATCAACAGAGAGATATGACAAATCAAATTTCCTTATTTTTCTTACTAAACCCTTTTCGATTTTCATCTGCATATTTATTCCACATCAACTTATCATGTAGATTGCTAAACACAAAGCTTATTGTAGACAAGTTTTGTGTAAGTTGTTATTCTTAGAAAGAACATATCACTGTCATGAGAATACAAGTCCATAACTTTTATTGCATACACATGGGCCATGGCCATATAGCATAATGCTCTACCATATCAATTGGGTCAGGTTGATTATGCAACAGACTAGCAGCTGACACTGTGATGCTAGCAGCCTGCCTTGGGATGTGTATTGGACAGCATAGTGGAATATCTGAACTCTGGTTGACCCCTTATGTGTGGTATTTTAAAGGAATAAAAGGGAAATACCATTGTTTAAAATTCAACATGTTTAATGTGATTTGGTTTTTGCAGCTAGTTGCCATAAAGATTTTAAACAAATTAATCAATTATGTTTGTCTTTCATCTTAATTTTTTTTAGAAACACTTAAAAATATAGAACAACTTGTACGACAATCTTAAATATTCCATATTTAAGATAATATTATGATAAGTAAGTTCAAATTAGAGAATTTATATGGTGCCAGTGATCACTTGATGAAAGCTTAAAATTTAATAATAATGATGTGTCATCTGCAGCTGAAAAGTCAATATGGCTGCTATTGCGGCCATCTTGGATTCTCAAAACTGAAACGTCTACCTTTCTGTGGGGAATCACCATGGGTATAACATACTACAATTTCAGAATGATATCTGAATTCGTTTGGGAGGAGTAGTCTTTTTCGTGAAAGTTTACGGACGGACAGACGGACGGACGGACAGACGGACGGACGGACGGACAGACAGACGGACGGACGGACAGACAGACGGACGACGGACGAAGCGCCATGACATAAGCTCACATTTACTTTGTAAAGGTGAGCTAAAAATGATGAAATCTGTACTCACAAATGCATTCGGATCGACAATGACGAGTTCCCTTGCATCTTCAACTGGGTCTTGAACGTCCTCCTTGTCTACTTCGTCCTCACTTGATAGAACAACCTGCACCGACTTTGGTTCCTTGCCGTTTACTTGGTCAGACATCTTTCCTACAATTTACAAACTATAATTTGTTATCTTTGGGATTTCTAGATTTCATATTGATGAAAAATAATTTCTCCATCAAACAACAAACATTTTGATTAAAGTAATTAAAATAAGATTTATTGTTCTAGATTTATATTGAGCTGGAACTATTGCATTATTAGAATCATGATTCAAAGGATTTTACGCATTGTGTGGGTATACAGTATATAGATAAGCAGTAGGCTTGTTAAATGTATTAGATTTCATAAATGTATTTTACATCAAACGTGAAATATTTTTTTTATCAAAGCCAATTCAAAGAGAGAATTGTTTTAATCTTAGGTTTGTAACAGCAACATAGGTATAAATTGTGTATGTGTGTGGCCTGTATCGTTTAATTTAGAATTTCGGTATTTGACAGATAGATTTCGGGGGAATTAGAATATTTTGAACGAACATCAACCAAGATTTTGCATCAAGTTTGATTACATTTGACAGCAACTGAACTTGTGAGTTGTGTATTGACTGACTGTGAAACTTCTTGTGATGTGCAATCGAATGATCTGGGCGAATATATACGACGCATGATGAAATATTTGAGTCATTTTCTATTTCTTACACATTAGTAATAACTATTTTAAGTTGATGAAATCATTGATAGAAAATAGTTTTAGTTTACATACGATAGAACTGTCCAAAAGTGAGATTCTGATTGGATGTATTCCAAGGGAGGTAATTCCAAACTTTCGGTTAGTTGTACAGCCACTAAAACATGATCAATCGTTTTGTGGTGTTTTCGTACACAAATGTGTTTCGTAGATACTGTTGATACTGAATAAATATCCGTGTTGATATTTTAATACCCGCCCTCAGGATTAATACACTGCACAACCGAAATTTTGGCAATGGAAAGCTTTTGACGGTGTAAACTTGTGATTTGATATCGATGCCTGTCAAAATACCGGGATGCGGTGAATTCGTACCCAAAACGAACTCGTACCCAACCTCGTCCCCAGTGCTGATCGTCTACATGGACAGGCTTTATGTACTGTGGATGATAAAACATTAAATTTTTTTTGCCAGGTTTCTAAAATCTTTAAATTCAGAAGATGTAAATATCTGCTTATAAGATCAAATGTTTGATCGTTTGAGGAGTTTTTCAAGAATACATTTGCTTCTAGTTTCATGAAAAGCTGGACATCGAAATAAATAGTGTATACAAGTCCTATTTTCTCTTGGAATATTCTTCCAACGTCCTGTCTCAATAGGGAGATAATGATTAGACGTTCTGAATTTTAAAAAAGGATAACTCATATACTTATAGATAATAAAAGATATCCAATGATGGTAGGGCCTTTATGAACTTATAGTAGTAACCTTTGGAGTTTATTTCTACAGCGCTCCTCCAATTTTGATAAAACAGATATTAAAAATTTCTTCTGAACTTTATTAAGTAGCCTTATTCGACTATAACGACCAGGAAAATTATTAACATGACTGAGTCCACATGAGTTTAAGACATATTCAACAGTATTGAGCCATGGATAAGAATCATTATTGACTGTACTATCGAAGTGTACATGCAGTTCAAGACTATTGATGATGAATGTAGGAAGAATTGTAACAGGAATAAAAGTAACGGAAAAAAAGTACCACTTCTTATATAAAGAAACACTTTAGTAGGAAATTGAGTGTTGAATTATATTAGGATTAGTGTTGATAATAAAATGCAGCTTCTGGCACCCTAGCCAGTCAGAACATCAGACTGAACAAAGACATCTGAACATTTCTGTTTCTGTAAATCATCTGTTTGTATATTGTTCAACCTCATGAAATAAAAAACAAAACAAAAAACAATTACTTTTTTCCCAAGCAAAAACTGTTACTTTTTTTCCTTTACTGTTTTTCTCGATCCCTATTGATGATGACTTCGGGAAAATTGGGGATGTATTAAGTTTATGCCAAATCCAATAATTCTCGTTGATACACAAATTCTCATTGGATACCTTCTAAATTCACCATATAACATAAAATAAGGAGTTGACATTGTGAGTCCCGTAACTAGATGTGTACACTTTCAAGGATTTCAATATTAGCATAATCGCATATGTCGGATCCATATAAGATGATAATTGGATTGTTTTATGGCACATGCATATTTCAAACGTTCAACTTATTTGTTCGTTTAAGAGGACGTAGCAGGATATTGCATACATTCCTGGATTACTTGATAGTTTAAAAGTTGATCAGTTTCACTGCCCCGCATCGAGACAAAGGTAAAAGAAGTTTGGTATTGCAGTGGACAAGATATTGTATCAAACATGTGCCTCGATCTGTTCAACGTGTTCTGTCAAACTAAAGTAGTGCTTTTGTGTTGTGAATGGACAGCTTGGGTACGACCAGGGTAATACTTCATCTAAACAAGACTTTTTATCTACCAAGAGTGGTCGTTATTTAGCTTATCCTGAACAATATTACAGCCATTAGTGGCGTTTATCTAACAAGAAATGAAAAAAAACCAAATCTCAAGCGGTATATATGAGATGAGGGAAACGTTTTACAAACTTTGATATATATATTGTTTTCATATATTGATCCAATGAACTAGAAAATGTTCGGTCTAATCGCAGAGACAACTGGTATTCTTTTAAATCAAGCAAAGTAATCTCTACACCTCCTGGTCATCAGCATCATGTTGAGAAGATGGAAAGACGACTATCAACGTATCAAGCTTTACTCAATGGTGACGTCTCAGACAATACCAAAATTAACTAAATTAAACATGAGGACGAAGTGCATCACTCATTTGACAACGACATCACATTCTAAGAAGTTGAAAGAGCTGTTCTGGTGAGTAAGGACGGGTATTGATCACATTCCGAGTGAAATCTTAAAACGACAATCAGCAAGATTTCAGCAATCAAGACTTTACACAAGCTTTAAAATGTATGTTTGACTTCATCGATGACCCTGCTTTGTGACCATAGAGCATTAAATGTCCAACTCCATAATCGTCGACCGCTGACCCCAGAAATCCTGTGAACCACAGAGGACTTAATTACACTCGCCCGAGTCGTATACAATATAAAATGTCTTATGCTAAATATAAGACTAAACAAGTGGGTAGAAAGAAATGATAAATCGAACGATGTACACAACGGGTTTAGGAAGAGATGATCAGCAATCTACCATGTAACAATGCCTACAAGCAGGAAGTTAACTCGTAAACATACATTTGCGGCTTTTATAGACTTTCACAAAGCGTACGATTGTACAAGTTACGTCAATCAGGTGTCCAAGGCAAGATGCTACGCACAATCCAGTCCATATACAGGAATGTACAATGTTGTATCCGTGTGAGAACTAACTGATTTTCTGTAACTAGAGGTTTAAGACAGGGATGTTGTTTATCACCACTTCTTTTAACATATACATTAACGAACTGTTGGAACTATTTCGTAACTGGATACTGGTGTTTGGGTTAGAAGTGAGAAAATTTCTATTCATGCGTATGCGGATGACATCGAGGACGATCTTAAATACATGCTGAGAAGTTTAGACTAATGGTGCCTATAAAACAATATGTCTGTAAACAAAGACAAATCCAAGATGTACATTTCAGAGGGCCTTCTGTTCGCAGAACCGAGATACTTTTGGAGAAATGTTTTACGTGTTGAGACAATTTTAAGATATATATGTGACCAGTACCATTACCTTGGAGTATTATTAACGGAAAACTTGAATTATTCTGTAATGGCTAAGTGTGCAGTGAAGTCCGCCAGAAGAGCATGGGGTCTACTGATAGCGAGGTCTAAAAGCTATGGAGGAATGCCCTTATATATAGCAAGTTATATGACACT
Source organism: Steromphala cineraria (assembly GCA_916613615.1). Classification (NCBI taxonomy): domain Eukaryota; kingdom Metazoa; phylum Mollusca; class Gastropoda; order Trochida; family Trochidae; genus Steromphala; species Steromphala cineraria. The sequence continues at coordinate 5,610,065 of OU744732.1, read as the reverse complement.
ATGGTGTGGTCTGTGCTAGAGTCCGGTGCTGGTATATGGGGGACTACCGAACAAGTGACAGTCAATTGCATCCAACACCGAGCTATCAGATACTTCATGGGAGTAGGAAAGTATATAGTCATCTCAGTGTGAACGGGGACTCAGGATGGATGCCTCCCATTGTGCGACAATGGTCAACAGTATCACGAACTTACGAGTGAAAGATACCTGCAAACTAATGGTTTGGGTCATTAAACGGAGGCATCCATCACACACGTATAGTATACTTACAAGAACAATCACACGTATTGTACCTGAAAAGTACAAGGATGACTGGCGAGAGAAGCTGAATTCAGACCCACCCACCAAGCGATCTAGCACTGGTCTCAGCAAACTCAGGAAATTACAAGACAATATATGAGACCAAATTCTATCTCTTGAAGTTTTTCCCCGGAAGTCAAGGATGCCTCTATCTAAGTTTAGGTATGGAGTGCGCCACTACGTGTTCAAAATGTGCTATTTTCTAAAAGATTTTTTTTAAACTGTAAAAATGTTGCCGAAGACGAAATGCATGTTTTAATCACTTGTCTCGTTTATAATCATAGTACATAAGATGAAACGTTTATCATGTATGCGATAGGAAGTTGTAGAACATAAATACATAGTTAACGATTAATGATTGCTTTCGACTTACTCAATATTGAAGTTTCCAAGAAATATATTTGTGTAGTACCTGTTTCCAAGAAAATACATTAAGTTGATAACTAACACACGTTTAGGTAGAATGGCCAGTGTCCTATACTTGATTACCATCTAGTTGAGTCATCTAGATGTTTAGTTAAAAAGATGAGTACAATACACATTCCATAAAATGATGTTTAGTGTCTATTTTCTTATGAAAAAACTAGTACAATTAACACTGTAATACATATATTTGTCTTGTTTACAATTAGAGTTTTAACTGATTTTTTAAAATCGAATAACGCCCATGGGTTTAAAATCGGTTTAATTTTCCGTTTGTTAAGTTCACGGGCTAAATAACGGTTGGGCTTAAATACGTGCAGTCCCGGTATATATGTTTTAGTGACAATTTTTTTCCCCGTAAAATTTTTAGTAATTTTATCAATTGTATATTGTCTCTTATAAATCGCTGAGCGATTGGACGTACTACACATCATGTGAGTATATTCTGTCTGTCTATGGGATCTGTCTATGGGACCGGTGTAAATTTTCACCTGAACTAGTCAATCAAATATGGTAAACACGTTTACTCTATTATTAGTACTTAAGCAAAGAAGTTTTATTCAAGATGTAAGCTCACTGAAAGGAGGATTAAGAAAATTATCATATGAGGCAACAGGAAACAGAGTTATGTAGGACAGTTATTAACAAACCATTCATGTGAAATTTTGAATATTTTTAATGAAGTTCCTATTACGACAAAGAATTGTTTCTATATTTACATGAACTTGGACCCTGTGAGAGGAAAAGTATTAAATATGAAATCATAAACAATGAATTCATGGAGCGTCAAGTTTTACAAACCTTCGGGGATATAAAATTCATTTTGGTGAACATAGTATTGGAAAGAGGAACGCTGAATGTGTTCCGTTACGAAAAACGACTTACCTCCAGGAAATACGTCACTTAAACATTGAAATGATCAAAACTTTCAATAAATAATACAAGATAACATCATCTAAAAACCGTGATAAAACTGCATTAACTATGCAATGTTATAAACAATACAATATTTGTAAACTTTGTTTTAAGTACAGAATAATAGTGTATATGAAAACCTTTCCTTTACAGAGTTGACATTATCAATACTAATCGGACAAGTAACATAAAACGAAATATAAATGACTTAATGTAAGATACAAAATGATAACGTGTAAACCAAATATATTTCTATGTACATGAATTGCAAACAATGGAATTAAGTATCGAGCAATATAACCCAGTCTAAGTAAACCTAGCCTCAATAATACTCGCTAGAGGGAATATAACTGTACGAACAAGCATTAAATACTCGGTCACATCCCTTGCAAACCAAGTTACGAAGTCAATTCAAAACAATTGATTCATTGAACAGGTGAAGCTAGCTCCTATGTTGACGGATAAATCATGTAGATGTATGTGCAATGTTAGACAAACTACTTGTACTTTTAAACACCTCATATATTTTATCGTTTAAACATGCTATTTATATAACAAAAATAATTTCAAACGAATAGATAAATTGTGTAACACCATCATTCTATGCTTTATGTTTTATAATATTCCTGCCTTCAAATATCATAGTCGGATTGCATATGGTTTACTTCAATATAAGTCTCTCATAATCCTTAAAGGATGACTCGCTTTTATTGGTCATGTATTGTATGTGAGGTGAGACTGAAATAAAACATTTGTCTGTTTGTTTATGATAATGATCATCTGCATAATGTACCTTATATCAGCGTTGAAGTGGTAAAGGACACATGCCCATATTTAGTCCAGTGGATTAATACACTTTGGTTATAATGATATACTGGTACATTAATCCAATTTCTTCTTCTGGTCCTGATGTAGGCTATACGTGAGTTTTACTTTTAAAGTGTGTAATGCACATCAAGATCAAAGTCGGGTAATTACATCTTGATCATTGATTATCTCCCCTTCGTTATCAGTCACATGACCATTTGTTATACCCATGTTTCGTTTTGCAATGTTAGCGGAAAGTGTCTCAACGCCATTCTGATGAGTTCTCTTATTGCCACTGTCAACCTTGCCGTTTCTGCTGTCATTGGCAACTTCATCTTCAAACCCTTCGTTGACAAAACCCTCATCGTTATCTTCACCGAGGTAGTAACTATCCTTGATCTTGATGATAGGACTACCTTGTGGATTCGACTTAGAGCTTTTGAAAGAATCAATGGAAATGATGCTGATTTCCCTTTCGATCAGAACACGAGGGGGTCTTCTTGTGCCCTCATCGGCACTTCCGCCAGCGCATGCGTCGTCAGATTTTTCTAAGTCGCCTAGATTGGTGGTGGGCTCGGTCACAACTGTTTCGACAGGTGGTATTATTCCCCATGGTTGTATTTCAGCACTCCCGAAGAAGTCGAAGACAGCCACACCAAACACATAGGCAGCGATGATCATGTAGAACACGTTCCGCCATTGTTCCAAGGTTCCCTGGATGTGAATTTCAGAAATAATTATTCAGACCATAACTCTAAAAGGACCTTGGTAAAACGTGTTTATTTGTTAGGTTGAATAATATAGAATATCCATTTATTCTAAAAATCTTGAAACGACCAACATTTAACTTATTAATCGGCGCAATACCAGTTACGTTTGGACGGCTTTACGACATTTATCTATATCATTAAATGTAGTGACCAAAGACAGCCCAGAAAGAATTCCCAAAAGATAGAAAAGATATTCTACCATAAATGTGAAAAATACTCGTTTCTGATTGGCTGCTGTGAAAAATCAGAGGGCGTATAATTTGGTTATACGGTGCTCTGTTTACTTCGTCCAATGCGCAAGAATTCATTTGTTGCCTAGCAACAAGTAGTTCTGAAATATTGCTGTTGTGTCGAAAATTTTCACAAAATATGCAATTATTGCGTTGTATGTACATTATTTATAGAATTTAACGCTTGCAGTCTGTCAAAACCGGTAAAATACACGACACTGAGTCACTGACAACAGTTCCGATTTCCCGTTCGCACGGTCCATCATTCTGTAGCGTTAGACCAAAACCATCTTCCTACGCAGAGCCTAAAAGGCCAGTTTCCAAACTGTCATTTTATGCCTTGCTGCAGAGACTTTACTTTTCTGTGCTGCTATAGTGCCCCTACAGAGTAGAGAGCAAGCACAGAAAACTCAAGGCTATGCAGCAAGGCATAAAATGACAGTTTGGAAACTGGCCTTTTAGGCTCTGCGTAGGAAGATGGACCAGAACAGGCTCGACAAAGTTTAACCGGCCAGAATTTCATACGAATATGAATCGAAATGCGGCATACACTTACCTTAAATTTATTTACAACACCAATGCAATTATACCGACGTCAAGTTTGTGAAAATATGCAGAACTTAACATAACGCTAACAACCGTCACAAAATAATAAAACGTCTACTAAATAGAGTGAGCTCGCTACGCGTTCGACTTTAAATTAAATTTAGAGCTATAATAATTCCGTTATATGCCGCTGATTTCCAAACACAGTATGTTTATCTCCTAATTATTTCTTTCCCTATTCTTACGTAAGTTGCACTATTATATCATGACATTATACCAATCATTAAGAGTAAACTTGTGTTGAGTGGAATGTATTAACATTTACTGGTTTCTTCTAGTCTTGTAGAGTACTTACGTCGGGAGTGAGAGCTGATACTGTTATAGGAGCAAATATAGCCACAAACCCTCCAGCTCCCAGGAATATACCCATTATCACACTGGCTAGCCTGGAAGGACGTCAAGTATCACATATAAGATAAGATAATTATTTATTGCCCGTAAGGGAATTTGTGGTACATTTAAATGATCATGAAATTTAAATTTGTATACATAATTAATTCAACTCACATCTAAATATATGTACAAATATTTCAAAATCAACAAATAGTGTGATAATGAGCAATTACCGATTGTTATGAATAGAAATGGACAAGGGCACAAATGACATTTTATAACGTTTGCTTTTGCACGTCGACACATTATACCGACGGCGGGATGGTAAAAGATCAAGGTATTCTTGAAATGACATTTCAAGGATGCTACATAGAGTCTTTTCTTTATATCTGCCCCATTTGACAAATAAGTAAGAAGATAGAATCACAGACTTGCGCCATTGCAATTTATTTCATCGCTACTAAAAGTGACATAGATTATCTTTGATTACATTTCATGTGACTTTCAAGTATGCAAAAGTAATTAGGTTACTGATCAAATTTGAATACAACTCAACTACTTGTATACAATTCTGAAATATTGTTGAAAAACAGACCAATAAATTTTTTTCTGTCGTTCATTTGGAACCATCTATTTTCATTTTCTGACACCACCTTATATTCCACTTAAAAACGTGCCACTTCCTCATCAATGTCTTTATCAACGCATTTTCAATAGAAACCACCAATATTCGGCATGTATTAAAAAACCGACCTAGGCGCCATGTCGAGAGGCACGATGGAGGAGGCGGAGAAGGTGGCGGACTGGAAGAACATGGTCACCATGAAGAGGATGACCGCCACCACTCGCTGCTCCTCCGAGATGAAGCCGATACCGAAGGTCAGAGCACCACAAGTCAGGAACCCTGCAATGAATAGTTGCTTAGTAAATCTAAGTACATTCTCTCCCCACCCACCCTAAAATGGAACTCACTTAATAAGTCTAAGTACATTTTCTGCAGACAGTAGCAGATCAAGTCATAGAATGTTGATACTATCACTGTTCTCATAAGACCAAATCCGTGGTTTCCGGAAGTTTTCCCTGGCAATCCATTTGAATTTCTTTAGCAAATGACAACGCTTGTAGCATGGAAAGGGTAGTTCATATCACAAAGCCTTTGCCATTATTCAGCGTCGCTGATTGCACAACTAACTTTCATTGCCTCCAATCGGGCATCTGGCATTCTATCCCACAAACTCGGCTAATTAGAACAGAGGCTGTATTAACATTTCTTGACTTGATCTGCCTCTGTGGGGAGAGAATGGCCAAAGTAAGAAATTTGCCAATATAGCCAACATCTAAGGTACAATCGACTTCCTCTACAAGACATACCTAAGATAAGATAATTCTTTATTTCCCGTCAGCAAATTTGTGTCGAATTTAAGTTACCATGGAATTCAACATTGTATACATAATAAAAACATGAAACATATACAAATAAACACACATTTATATAAATCAACCCATAGTATGACAATGAGCATTAAGGCTTATTAAGAATTTTAATGGACAGGGGCAGTATTAATTATTTTCTATTTTCTATTTTCTTTTTTTCAAAGCCAACTTTTCAGAAATGATGAGCGCACTGCAGCCAGACTAAAAGTAGCTATCTATGGAACCTAGAAGGCCCTGGAAGGCCGCTTTAAAGAATACGCGAGAGGACGGGACTTTGTGTTTAAAGAAATTCAGTTGTAGGTGTGTCCATACCAATGGATTGGATGAATTTCCTGTTGAAGGAAGTGCTGTACTTCCTCTTCGCTATCTGGTCAGCCAGCACCGCCCAGAAGATGACGCCCACGAACCGGGTCGCGAACGGTACAGAGGATACAATGGCATTCTGGGTGAACGAAAACTCAATTATCACAAAGGCAGGTGATAAAAATGTTAACATTACATATAACATTACATTAGACTGAATGATACTATGGCATTCTGGTTCAACAAAAACTCAATGAATCAGAGAAGATTAAGTAAATAGTACAATACAGTTTGATTAATCGGCCTAGTTCCGAGGAATAAAAGATTCAAAATATTAACTCTGAGAGATATGTAATGCTAGAATACCCATCGAAAAGTTCGATTCTCGATAGAATTAATATTTTAAATCTTTTATTCCGCGGAACTAGGCTGATTTTAATCAGCCTGGATGATACAGTGGCAGTCTGGTTGAACGAAAATTCAATAAATCACAAAATAAGGTGAATAGGATATTAAAATCTTACATATAACATTACATATTTTGTAGTTATTTAAAGTAAGTTGTTAGTAGGTTGTAGAACGAGGTTGAACATACCTTTACATAGCTACATGTTTTGTCATCAATTCTTGTGAAGATATGGACCTTTTCATGCGTTTATTATTGTTTATTGGTAATACATTAACTGAGTGAGGGAGGTATACCTTATGAAAAGATTGACAAACAGACACGTACGCTCACAACAAATTAAAAACATAACATGAACAAACTTCCATGCATATCATGCATCTGTATGACAACTCTCAAAACCATACCATTTCTCACTGCCTTCTTGGAGATGTCAAAAAAGAAACCGACCAAAAAGGGTGGACATTGCTTCCAGTTTGAATGGGTCTATGTTTGAATAAATAAACTGTATCTTTAAGCTTGTATACTATCCAAGTTACTCACCAGTTCGATAGGGAACTTGAGTATGTCCCTCATGTATTTGGGCAGGTAGGTGAAGAAGATGGTGGCACACCACATGTGCACTGTCTGGATACACACGAAGGCCCACAGTGGAACAGAGGTTATCACAGCTCTGTATGGGATGTACGTACTCTGGAAACAATATCACTCCATTTTAATAACAGTGGATTGTGTTTTAAGATTACACTGCTAGTTGACTGTCCTGGCGACTGGGATGTTGGGTTTCTAAAATTTAGTTTATCAAACAGAGTGAAGAGGAAATTTCATTGATGTGTCTGAATAGGTAAATTTAAAAATAACAAAACTTAGATTTTGAAAGTGTTGAGTCAAAACTGGAAAGGGTATCCTAGCTCCCGATTGTCAAACCAGCGATTTTGTCTACTGAGGACTGACAAACGTTCAATGTACACTACAGTTTCTAATGTTGTGAAGTCATCATTTAAGAAGAAGAGAATGTGTTCTGAGTCATGAATTCGTGCAAACTATCCACGAATCCCCTTCCCTTCATGCATAGAATCTTTTCTTCAAGAGGTGCTACTCACACTGTAAGTGAAAAAATCCTTTTCAAGATCTCTACCTGACTTTCACGGATGCTAATATACAAAGGTTTCCAACCCTCTTAAGAAAATGATCTAACTGCTGTCCCTCTCATTGTCATTGCTTTCGTAAGCCGTCCTTTTAATGTCTTGTTTCCTTGATATGAAAAAGTATTTAAAGATACTGTGTACTCATACTCACGCTGTCAGGTTTCGTCTTGATGTTGGCTTTGATGTAGTCCTTCTCTGCCTGGGACACCCACTTGTGTTGGTCCGGGGTGTCATACACCAGACACCACCACACTACACACCAGACGCCGCTCACACCACCTGCAGCCAATGGTAGCTAGGAACGTCATTGGTGTTTTACGTTGTTTAATCATAGCTTCTTTGAGGACATTTTGGAAGTTAGCATGATTATAATGAAGAAATATATATGGATGACAAGTTCTTTGTTCATTGCATGCGACGTTTCGACGCATATTTTTGTCATCTGCTTGACAACGATAAATGAAACTGTGTCGAACATCGCATATAATGAATAAAGAACTTGTAATCCATACATGCTTCTTTATTATCATTGATCGATCACGTTATTGATTCATAAAAATTAATAATGTCGTATTCAAAACATATTATGTATATTGTTGTATGCGTGTAGATACAGATAACCCGAATCCAGGAAACGTATTTTTGTGAATTACAGTCATGCCTACCAAAGACGTAGAAGACGAAAGGCCAGCCATTATCGATGGGAATTGTGCAGAGAAACCCGGATATGAGGGAGGATACCAAACTGCCTATGTTGACTCCTGAAACAAATCATATCATCCGTGAACTAATTTAGGATGAAATGTGAACCACAGCCTACTTACTGATGCTCTTGTCTTATTCAGGATTTTCATATAAGATAATAGCAAACTAAAATCTCATTTCATCATAGCAGTGTTCAGAAAAAGGACCATCCCCCTTTTCTTGTTTCTACCCTTTCAGGTTGAGTTCGGCACCAGAAAAAACGACTTAAATTTCCTATTGTTTTTTTTAATTTTCCCACTTTTTTAGAAGTTAAGAGTGTATTATTCAGCAATTTATCAAAGATATTACCTTGTAGACTTGACACAAACATAAATGCACATGCACGTACATACACGTGCACCCACCTGAGAGAGTCCATGACACCAGCTGAACCTTCTCCTGGTCGGGCGCCCAGTGAGCCCACAACACCTGGCTGGAGGGCAGGATCGTACCCTGCACAGATAGTGGAGTCAGTGTTAGATGTAGATACTACTACTACTACTGCTGCTGCTGCTGCTGCTGCTGCTGCTGCTGCTGCTGCTCCTACTACTACTACTACTACTACTGCTGCTGCTGCTGATGCTGCTGCTACTACTACTTATACTTATACTAATTGCACTACTACAACTGCTGCTGCTGCTGCTCCTACTACTACTACTACTACTACTACTACTACTACTTTGCTAATTCCACTATTACTACTACTGCTTCTACTATTACTACTACCGCTGCTGCTACTACTACTACTGCTACTACTACTACTACTACTACTACTTCTGCTGCTGCTGCTGCTGCTGCTACTGCCACTAAATACTACTACATTTGAATAATAAACTTTTGTTTCAGGCAGTTTTGCAACATCCCCTGAAATATATGACTATACTACTGCTGCTACTACTACTACTACTACTACTACTACTACTACTACTACTACTACTACTGATCATATGACCTAAAAGTAATTTTACCATAAAAGTGCGACCATGCGCACGTGACTGCATTTCTAATGTTGAGATCCAAAGATTGACTTTGTAAAAAAAATTCTTTATAAACATACTTCTTACATTTAAACAACATCATTCCTATACACGGACCTTTTATATGTTTTTTTAGATCAATAGCCTTTCGTAGAGAGACGATTTGAAGAAATCAGCAAAATACACCAAGGTATTGGCCAACTCACGGAAAAACAACCAATGACAACTCTCATAGCAATCAAGGCGTAGAGATGCAGCCGAGCACCGAAGGGGGTGAGGATGTTCATAACCGAGCAAATGGTCATGCTGATTCCGATGATCTTCTTAGCCCCATACTTCTTTGCTATGAAGCCGCTGATAGCAGGTGCGAGGAAGCCGAAGTACAAGACAGAGGAGAGGATGATTCCCTGAGTGGCTTCATCCCAGTCAAACTCCCCTTTGGACCGGTCCGGCTCCTTCTGAACATATTAATAGAGGTAGCTGACATTTAAAGAATGTGTTCCATACAAGAATGTACGTGAAACGCCCATAAAATATTAGCGACATTGGTACACTGTTTATGATGATAACACATTGATAAAGGTTTTCCATTTGGCATGAAAAGAAGGCAAGGCATTGTTTTTCCATGCAAATTTTCAACTTTAACATCATGCTTGACAATATTAACAAAACTGTCAATTGATACTTTATTTTGTTTGATACTGCTCATATTAATATATTGTTTAGCTTATAGAGTTACCGTATGTTTGCAACTTAAAGGCTGATAACATTTAAATTTTCTCCAAAATTCATGGAGAAGTATACATTTAATGAAAACATGCTCAAGGTTTTCAGGTTCAGTACCACAAAAAGAGCATATATTTGTATCTATTATTTTCATTTGCAAAAGCTTTTTTCTTATGTAAATTGCTCATTTTATAAATCTTTATTGAAAATCTTAAAGTTTAACGTACTTAGTACAATTTCAAAATTTCTTAATCACAACATTCCATGAAATATCTAAATTCAGTTGTCTTTCCCCCTTTTGACAGACTTAAATTTCACAATGTAGCTTTCATCTGAAAAAAGTAATGGTTCCAACAATCAAGAGTAGGCACAAAACCTACCGTGCTATTGACAAAGAGTGTCACGTTGCCTTCCTCTTCATACTCTGGATCACTTCCGGTCATGCAAACAAGCGCCATATTGAAAGAGTTGCGCATGAGCGTAGAGTTGACAAAACCAAACCACGTGATCCAGGCGGTCATCCAACGCCAGGACGACATTTTCTGTCGAAATGACATGACGTCATCGGGTTTGCTGATTGTTCCATTTCGGGGGTCTGTAATCAATTTAAAATGAATATGAGAAGTATATAGTTCGGAAAGTTCTGCCTCATCAACCAAAGTGACCTGTTCAGTTTGTTCGAGCCATGATTTGCTAATGCAATTGTGTTGTGTGTTTTGTTTGTTTGAGATAATTGAAATAGCTTGCAATTGTCTACAAAAGAAATAAGTTCATTCAACAAGTATCATCTTCAGAAATGAAATAAATCTGATATTTGAACCACAAAACGTGATACTATAACTATAATATCGAAAGACGTAAGTATGAAGCCACTGCAGATAATGAATGCCTTAAGGTTTTAAACAATGTTTTAATGTTTCACTCATCTGCGTTAAACTTATAGTTTAAATCTAAATTGCAACACCTGTAAATTGCAGTGGAGAATACACTTAATGTTGTAATTCAATGGATAACTTTGATAGCAAAACACTTTCAAATAAATTCTCTGAAAAATAGTCAATTGCAAACTAGGTTTCTGGCTTCGTTGTTTTGCTAGTTATATAATTTATATGCACTTGAACATCTACTATACTCTTGACAAACTCAAATCGTTTAAGTAATTTTCATCTGAAAAATTGATTTTAACTTAGCAACCTTACTCTAACGATAATAATAGATTATTATACCACGCTATAGTGTGTTTTAAAATACTATCGGGATAGATAGCTATTCTAAATTTCCTATATCAGTTGAGGATAACAAAGTTCCAAATGTTATAAACAGGGTATTTTATACATAACAATTAATTTACAATAAACGTTTCCATTTGCTCACAGCAGACCTAACATTTCAAATGACCGTTTTCCAAATATCATATACTAGCATGTCTATAAGACACCTATCTCAGGCAACAAAACATATAACAATATCTTCATCATTCCATTAAAAAACCCTTTTAAAAATCAATTGTATCGGAAAGAGAACCTCTCTTTCATTATTGTGGATGGAAACACAAAGCATGACATTTTTAACAATATCATGAGCTGTAGTGCGCCATGGTGTTTTTTATACCCCTGAAGGGACATTATGCTCGGATTCGGGTCGTATTTTCCTTCTTGTTTGGGTACCCATTTATACAGCTTTGTGAACGAAATGAACGAGTGAAATGTGAATGAAGTGCCTTGCCTAAGACATCACATGACATTAGCCCAGGTCACAAATATTGGTGTCACTACCACTATGCTCCAATATTATGATATTTTCGCCAATATGACGACAAACAATATTTCGTCAAAGTTTATTTAAATAGAAACTTAAAGCTTCACTTAATTTTTTAAAATATAAAAATAAAGTTTCGAATATAAAACATATGGTAGAATTAAAGAGCATTACGGAATATATAAAAATATGAATTAAGTAATTGCGTATAATTGTTTCAAGAAACAGTAAGCAAACCTTTTCCGTTTTGTTCCGTCGTACCATTTCCCATCTTGGTGGCCATTTGGGGAGAGGTAGGTCTGAGGGTGTGTTATAACGTTTTCTTAGCACTGTCATTCTACCAAGATCCTCCTCTATACTAAAAGTCTGAGTCAGGGGACATCCTTCTCTTACAGACAGACGTGTCTCTGCATCGGGATCGTGTCAGCACATAATCAGGAGAGTCTTTCATCAGAAACGAAATCTCCGCAGTGAAACTGCACTTTTGAAAAAATCATACATCAGTGAGCTTTTTTTATTTGCATGTTATTTCTATCTCAAGGAAACATGTATTTGAGACCTTTTAAGGGAAGTTTGAATGGATAATAGTTTCACCCGAGAACGACAGATTCATTCAACGTGAATGCAACATGCACGTTGGTTTATCAAGGCGTACTCTGCTAGTGGGCAGGCAGAGGAGCACTTGCTGTCAACTTCTGGTGTTATGGTCACCTGTCGGTAACAACGACAAGAATCACTTTTTGAAACTAAAACACCCGTAAAACACTTAAACTGTTAAAAATTTGAATTAACTTCATTTACCAAAATGCAGGGAGGTATGAAAACTTACAACGTACAGTTCACAATCTATCGCTGTTAAAGGGGCAGTAGCACGTTTTTTGATAATTTTATGTTTTAAAATTTTCACTGATAATTGTAAGTTAATACTAAATGTATTATTTTGACAGTGTCAAAAATCTCATTAATTCTCATTTTCCTGACATCACCTTATATTCCCCCTAAACACGTGCTACTGCCCCTTTAAAGACCCATTTGGCATGTGTAACATATATATGTAAATATGGATAATTGCAATAATCTACGGTTACACTTAAAACTGATTTCAAGAAACAAAATGTTATAAATTATAAAATTCTTTCTACAGTTGCTAACAATCTAGATCAGCTTGTTCTGATACGAGCATGTTTGGTCCATAAATTAATAAAAGCCTTCTGGAATTATTTTTAGCAATTATTGAGCTACCACTAGATATACTCTTAGTTTCGAAATAGTATTTAGTTTTTTTGTTCTTTCGTAGGTTAACGCTTATAGCTGAAATATTAACCAAGTGTCGTAAAACAATAACTCGCTCTGTGTAGCATACAATTGATTTATTTTAGTTTGTCAATCTTCTTTTTCAAAATAAATCATTTTCATACAGTCTTAATTTATGCCTAAGGAATATACGTCAACTGTAGCAACACTTCAATGGTATATGGCTCTCTTTTTCGAATGTATACAGGAATCGTGTGTGGTTAAAAGGTTGAGCACAGCCGATAAACAGTGGTACAAATATGTTTATGTTAATTGAAGGTTTTAAAAGTGACGAAGAAATCTTGATCAATATCTACTACCGACATCGAACAATCTATGAAACGCTTTTTTTTGCGATGTGATTTTGTGCAATTTTAAGAAAATGTCTGAAAAATTGCTGAGCTGGTGTTTTTTGTGAACCAACTTGTCAGGTCCAGTCAGACAGTTCACCGCTCATCATACACGACCCTTAGTGAGAAACATCTCTTGTTAAGCATTGTCCTTGATAAAATAACTTAAGTAATTACCAACATTGCAGCACCAACTATATTGATTGATGTTCAAGATTTAACTGATGATACTAGGTTTTGACCACAATAACATATTCGAAATTGGCCACATGCATATATTATCCTGTGTAATGTTACAGAAGTCGGTGATCTGACAATGCATAAATAAGTGTACTGGAAACGTGCTTAGGTCATTGTTGTACTTATACCCATCTAAATATACTTATAAGCAGAAAGACTTAATGACAAGTCATTAGTATAGGTGTCGGCTTACAGTTTCAAGGTCAATTAAGATGCACTTGATCTACAAAGTCACTCCATCTGAATACTAGTAACCGATCGGTCAATGTCAAGTACTACTTAGTCATTGTGGATCTTACATGTGTTATGTTTAAGGGTGCTGGGAGATTGGTGTTCATATCTTTCTATGAGTTGACAAAAATGAAAAAAGGAGGCACGTACCAAAATACTATTATGTAGATATACGTTACTTATTCTACGTCCCCTACTCATGCAAGTACGTTAAAGGATAGTGGGACATATACACCGAAGAAAATTGAACACATAAGTCGAAATAATCATTGTCAACTTACTAAAATTAAGTTCATTAAATCCGTTTTAGAAACCAATGGAAAAAATATATTTCTATTTTCTTTTTGGTTTCATCAGTGCTATAGGAGAGATTTGCGTAGCACTAGTTGAACATGAGACCAAAGGGTTGCATTGTGTTGTCTTTTGTGGCCAGTTTTGTCCATTTTATCAACAGATGAGCATTCGTTAATTCGATTAACAATTTTGTCCATTAACAAGTGAATAAAGCCAACCCTTCGACGTTTCCCATGTTTATCATTCTGCGAAGGTTTTCCACATAAACCACAAACCATCAATAAGCTTTGATAATAATGCAATGGCAAATGCTTCAACTTCGCGCTATTAACATAAGTCTTTACGGGTACGGGATAGCTCAGTCGGGAAGAGCGCCGGTCTCACGTTGCTGAGGTCCGGGGTTCGAATCCCATCCAGGCCAAGGTGTAAAAACCTAGAGTTCACCTCTGTTAGAACTCTATAAGTGTCACCCTGGAGCCCTAGTATGTAGTGCAACAAAAACTGCGCACTTAAAAGATCCCACGAATTCATGTCAGTGGCTGAATGGTGGATACATGAACACGTGCATACGCCGAGCTGTCGGTTATCAGCGTTCAGAAGTGTTGGATAAACTGCTGTGACTATGTGTCTCAGTTCACCCAGCTGTGAATGGGTACCCTGTGAGGCATGGGTCCCTAACTTGAGCGCCACATATGGATGCCGGTTGAATACTCCCCAGGGAGTTGAATTGGAAAAATCATCGGACGGTGAAAGAATGCCATTGACCAGGGGACAAAATGTAAGCGCCTTGAGCAACCACGAGTGGTTGGATATGCGCGCTATATAAATATCCATAAATAAATAAAAAAATAATAATATTTGGATATAATGTTCGAATCTCAGTCAACCTCATTACATAAAGAAGAGCTACAGAGCCAATGGTCATGTTTTCGTTTTACAAAATGTAAATGCTAATTCAAACCAGGTCACCCAGGACGAATCTCTTTTTTCAACAACTGCTTTGACTGTTTATTTGGAACAATCGTACTCAACATAACTACAAGGTCTAGTATTCATATGTTTTAATGTCTCGTAATTTTAAACCGCCAAGGAACTTAATCTAAATGTAAACAGACAAATTTGATAATAGTTGTCTAAAACCTAAAGTATGGATTTGAAAGCAAAATACCTTTTGGACGCAAAACTAAATAACTTAGCAGTTTCAATGTATTCCATTTTTATGCACGGGTAAGTTGAGCACAAGAATTCCCGCCAAATCAAATGTTGAAAAAGGTTTCAATTTTGAATATTTCAATATCTGACATCACTTTTTTGTCACATTTCCCTCAAGGAGCTTAGGACGGACCTTACTACATTTAATTCATACAAATCTTTATTTTATAAGTTACATCTACATTGCTTGCAAACACGATAATTTCGTTAAGGTGACAAATGAAATTTAAGGTCCCCCAAATGCTGTGGTTCCAAAAGATCAGAGTCTTGTTACTTGAGTCTCTGTGCTGTTAACTACGTCATCAAAACATGTGCACTCAAGTCCAAAAGAAGCCCCTTCACTGTTGACCTTATTTGAGCATGAACATCCCACCTGGTGGACGTTAAAAGGCCTAACATCTTCATCGTTGATAAATGAAGCGTTGATTATTCCTCCATTTGAGTTCTCATGGACCGGCGTAGCTCTTATAGCAGGACTACTTGTTGACTCCGTGACTCTCTCACACCGGTCGATCTCATCCTCGATAAGGGCCCTTGGTTGAGGAGATGAAACGCCACAACTTGCTCTCTGTGTCCAATCACTTATACATTCAGCCTTCGGAACTCCATTTACAAATGGACTCTTCATTATTGTATCGCGGTCTTTCGTAACGCCATTAACAGCCGTCACAGCTTCATTATCGCCTGGTTTTGTAGCATCTCCATTTGTTGATTGGTTCATCATATCGCAGTTAGTTTTACCTACAACTCCAGTTTCTCGTACATTCTCCCTTGCTTCAATAGAGGACTCTTTGTCGACAGTTCCAGCCCATGGTTGAAGTTCAGCACTTCCGGTTAGCAAGAAGAAAGTGACTCCGACTACATACGTTGCCGTAATCATATAGAAAACAGACCGCCATTGCTCTAGAGTTCCCTGGAAATTCAAATATTTTCACATATAGCTATTGAGTCATGTCAGTTGAACACAGCCCGCCATAGTTAAATAGGTCCTTCAAAATACGATTATTTTCTCATATAGCTTATTCTCTCCCCACAGAGGCAGATCAAGTCATGAAATGTTTATACAGCCTCTGTTCTGTCACACCGAAATCCGATGGTTCCGGCAGTTTCCCCTGGCGGAATAAATTGCATCACAATCAATTTGAATTTCTTTATAAAATGACAACGCTTCTCGCATGGATAGGGTGGTTCATATGTCCAAATGCTTTTGCCATTATTCATCAGGCAAAATGATGCTTTTAGAACAGCGTCGCTGATTGAACAACAATCTTTGATTGCCTCCAATCAGGCATCCATTCTCGCCCACAATGTCGGCGTAATAGAACAGAGGCTTTATCAACATGTCATGACTTGATCTGCCTAAAGCTATCCAACCAAACTTATTGTTTCACAGAAGATTTCCGATTTCTCCCATGTTTGCATTTAATCACTGGAAACAATTTCAATATCGAAATATAAATCATAATATTTGACTGGCAAAGCGAAGTTAGGTCAAATCGTATTGCCCTGAGTATAGATCGTGATAAAGCGCATATGTATTTTGCTTTTTATAATATAAATAATTGAACATAACATTTTCACAAAGCAATGGTCATTCTATTAAGTCCTAAACTGTGGAATAACTTACGTCTGGTGTCATGAAGGCAACTGTAATCGGTCCAAAAATGCAGATGATGTTGCCTGCGCTTTGATATACCCCGGTGATAATTCCTGAATGTCTGAGAAGAGAATATCAGTGCGGAATATGTCGTTGAAAGTGAAATTGGAAATAGTACCTATAAAATGTCTCATCTTGAGCTTCTTCATGTGAGCATAACTTTCTCGTTTTACTTCATGATGAGGTTATATCTCTAATATATAAATAGTAAATTTTCAAAAAAATTGATAATCTTTCTTATTATCCTTTTCATAAACCCTGAGTGAAGATCGGTCAAAATTGTCAGAAGTTCAGCAATATCAGTCGAGTAACGATTGCGACCATTTAGCGAAATACATGTCAGCTTTTATATGACATCTGATAATATTACTATAGTATGGCCTCTCATAACCTCATAGTGGATGGACAAATCGCTCTTTCAGTGTCCACTTTTTATATTTGTAATCCATTATTATTAAAACATAAGTAGTAGATAGATTTACACGAGCAGTTTTCCTCACTTTGGAGCCAGATCAAGGGGTAAAACGGCAGCAGAGGCAAAGGTGCAAGATTGAAAGAACATGGTGACCATGAAGACAACAACAGCCGCTATCCTGTTCTCCTCAGATATAAAGCCTAACGAGGTCGTCAGGACAGCACAACCTAAGAAACCTACAACAATATAATATTGTACATTGTGATTAGAGACTCCCCAATCCACATCGACAGCATCTTCCTACGCAAAGCCTAATTAAAACGCCAGTTTTTGAACTGTCAGCGTTATGCCTTGCTGCAGACTTTTGAGATTTCTGTGCTGATATCAGCGCCCCTATAGGCGATTGTTAGCAACCTCCTGTTACTTTCTGATTAGACTATTGCTTTCTCTCATAGTTTACTAGAGAGCAAGCACAGAAAACACAAGGGAATGCAGCAAGGCATAAAACTGACAGTTCTGAAACTGGCATTTTAGGCTTTGCGTAGGAAGATGTATCAACAGCTGCAACTCTGTTCTCTGGTGTTCCTTTGATAAAAGGTCAAGGGCACATATAAACCTGCAACAACACAAAGAACATGATAAGCACAACGACATATAAAGCTGTTTTCCTTCGATGATGAACCTGAAGCAACTGAGCAACACATGCTAGAAACTTTACACACTTCAATTTAGAACATTGTTACTTTAAAAGGACAAACAGATATACCCTGTTTTCTCCTGATATCAACCCTATTGAACATTAGATTATCCCGCTACATCATCGTATAATTTCCCCTTGCGTTACAACTTGTATAGTTTTTAACATAAGCAGCCAAAGACATGTCTCAAATCCAGCAGTAGCGTGATTTAAGTATTGAAAGATTGCGGGGTTGAGATATTTTCTGTCAGGCTCATCAAATAATGAAACTTTATTGGCTGAAAGTAGATAAA
Source organism: Steromphala cineraria (assembly GCA_916613615.1). Taxonomy (NCBI): domain Eukaryota; kingdom Metazoa; phylum Mollusca; class Gastropoda; order Trochida; family Trochidae; genus Steromphala; species Steromphala cineraria. The sequence goes on along the minus strand of OU744732.1, from coordinate 5,591,503 downwards.
TGTCACCTATTATCATAATTAACCAACTGTTATTGTCACGAGGCATGATATTGAAATAAGCTTAGCGGATTCAAATATGTCAAACTTGAACCGGAGATGGGTATAAGTTACTTTAACCCTATTGCAACAGGATTTATAAGTTGGTCTTTTGTGTTAAAATTTCTTTGGTGAAAACAGAATATATATGTTTTCTTTGTTTGGGGCCAATATTATGGGTTGCTCTGATGATTTCGATAGGATTTATGTCACTCCACTCTATAAAATCCTTTGGAATTTATCGGAAAATATGTTATGAAATTAAATCTCCTTTGATTTGGCTAAAATAGGATGTTGAAAATATTGCAAACAGTTTAGTGAAGTGATTAACGTTATCTCTGTACCTGTTGACTGGATTATTTTACGGTTAGCTGTCTTGCTGACTTTCCTCTTGGCCATCTGGTCCGACATTACACCCCAGAATATCACCCCGATGAATCGCGTTGCGAATGGGACGGAGGAAACAATAGCATTCTGTTAAAATGAGAGAGAAACGTTGCTATAAGGGGAATCACTACAGGCTTAGATCTGACAATTGGAAGTTATCAAACCCTATGCATCCTATGACACATACACATTTGTTTCATCGGGTAATATTTCTTTGATGGGCTTTCTAGAAATTGTGATGATGAAGGATAATGAATTCAATATAATGCATATACAACTTCCTTATTCAGGTTTGGTGGCATCGAAATAAATACTTATATCGTCCTCAAGCAATTAAAAAAAATATATATCAAAACGTCGAAAAAGAGGTTGTATATGCATAATATTGTCTTCATCATTCTCCACTGTTAATATTGATCAAATTTAAGTTTGGTTGGTTACATATATGTTGATATGAGGCATTCACTCTTACAGGTATCAGGACACTGCAGGACCCCCGAGGATAACCATACTGATTACGCTAAAATGGGGAATATTATAGAAGAAAGACGAGATAGAGTACATGATATTACTTCAATTATTAGATATTAGACTTCTTACTGTCTTCAATTAACCAAAACTGAAATTGTCGACTCGACACAAATGCTGTTGCATAAAGAACAGTTCTCAACAAAAGCATAATGCTATTGGGGTTTCGATCACAGTTCTATAGTCACAAGCCTGTATACAACAGTCAAACTTTGAGCACGAGACTTGGCTTTTCGGCCTGTCCTCGATATTATATTCATAATGATACATTATCATTTGGTATTTTCATTTTATCACTTTTAACATTCTATATCCATGAATGTATATGCAAATATTTTATATTAATTTCCATTATCACATCGTTTTTTAAACAGACAAAATAGCTACATTAGCACAATATTTGAATATATCAGTTTGAATAACTCATTATTTGTAATATTAATTCACCTGGTCAATGGTAAACCCTAGGACGTCTCTCATGTACTTTGGTAGATATGCGAAATATATAGTTGCGCACCATTTATGCACGGTTTGGATGACAAAATACGCAAACAGAGGCTTGGAGGTAAGAAAAGCTTTGTACGGGACGACCGTGCTCTGAAATATAAGATTGTTGACAATAAACTACAATAATTACAAAATTGTTTTGTTACACTAATTTCCGCGATTCTGATTGGACGAGAGCGCTCAAAAACCTGCTGCCATTTCTCGATGAATGCAGAAAATTTTGCAACCATACCATGTGCATTCATTCCTTGTGACGTCACAATCACCTGACGCAATAGTCCGGTTTTGACAGTTGCGAGTTACGTTCTGTTGCAAAGACAGATATAACATATCTTATCACTTCCCACCTGTGTTTGTAACAAGTCAATACATTCCTCTCCCTAACACAATCCATACATTCACCGGAAAGACTGCATTTTAATAACTACGAGTCCTCAAGCTTGTTCGCTCTAAGCGTCTCGCAAACGGCGGACATTTTGAACGTCGTGTGATATGCTAATTAGGGTTATTCTGAAAATGCGGATTCCGGTTAAGACGAATTGTGATTGCATGGGTGTCAATGGTAGCGAAAACGAAATGAAATCTTCGGCCGTTTACGCTACACGATTTTATACAATTTGTTGCTGTTATACATCGATAGAGGCACAAAACATGTAAAACAATCCTTAAATAGTTGGACATATTTCTGTACAAGTCAATGCCTTTCCTCTAAACATACATCACTTAAACTGACACAGTTTCTAGACTATTGTTCCAAAGCTTTGCCTTTTTAAAAAAAAATGTCTCACTTGTCATTTCATTAAACCGATTTGTTGATCCCGTGTGCTGTGTTCTAAACATTATCGTTTTAGGGCTATGGGGAGTACACATTATTATCATCATTAAAACTAAAAATGTAAACTTGAAAAAATAATGTTCATCAATTTTTTATGCAATATTTCACTTTCAATAAGATAATAACAAATAACATCGCATATCAAAACTGAAAAAGAATACTTGATAAAATTATGTTCATCAGTTTTTGATGCAAAATTTAACTTTCAATGAGATAATAGCAGATAATATTGCATATTATATCAAATTTAGGTTAAGAATGATTATCGATTGCGGCTGTCATTCCCAGTGAGAATTGAGGGAAAAAGATGATTTTTGCACGCTAAGAGTCCTTCAAGAGAACCGTAGATCACTGATAACGAAAGTATGTATGTTTCGTCTTCCTGTCATAAAACATTCATGTGAACTTTGTCTGCAGCCACATACATGTATAGTATTCCACTTGTATATTAATTTAACATGGTTTTAAAGAGACTGTCCTATCGACTTCCGGTCAGAGACCCTGCTTATCTGAGATAAATTGCAGAAATTTTAATTGTTTTTGGAAAAAACAAATATCAAAAAGCTAATGATGGAATATGCACACATTTACGTATGAAAATTAACACTTGATGATGCAAGGCTTTTCATCCTCGAAGTACCTAGGATTGTTTTCGCTTCTCGTGTGTTGTTTCTTCTTCTTTTGAAATATAAATCAATAACATTGTTACCCCCGCCCTGAGTGCATGTTAAACTTGGTTTTGTTACAGTCATGTAACTTATCACCACTTTGTGTATAAACTGATATTCGCCTTGAATTTCATTACCACCAAGAATAGCCCGATTATCCCCGATAGGAGTGTCCCTTTAAATTATCCACCTTATCAGGTTTTGTTTTGATGTTATCCCTGATGTAAATAACTTCCGACTGTTTGATCCACCTGTGGTCTTCAGGACTATCATAGGCCAGAATCCACCATGCAGCACACCACACGCCGCTCAGCACACCTGGAGAAAGAGGGAACAGTATAGGGATAAACCATGACACCGAGAATATGGTAAGGTTGTGGACCCTCATAGGAAGTCAAATCCTGAGGATGCGAATGTGTGAACACTGAGTTTAGGAGAAGAGCGATAGCATAGTATCTTAAGAAATATTGTTGTTGTAATGTTTGAGAAACATCTAGTAACTGATAAGAAGATGTGATGACTTTGGCACTATGACAAAGACTTTTTGGATCTGGAGAAACGACATGTTGATGTAAGGCTTACAGTATAACAAATATGATTTCTGTGAACACGACGCATGGTAGATTGTTAACATTTCACAATTGTTGTATTTTACCTTGATTTAGAATTTGTATTATTTTAAAAAATGAGTTTCATTAATAAATAGATGTAAAATACTGATATATAACTTCAAATCATTTGGTTTTATGTGAACATGCTCTTTCAAATACATAAATCTGATTTAAACATCACATTATAAGTTGTTAAAGAGGCACTTTTAAAGTTGGAAATATCAAGAAGACAAGGATTTTCATTGACAGCAGCATCGTTTCGTGTTTAAAAACGGTATAAGGGTCTTTACCGAAACGACGCTATTGTCTACAATAAAGAAGTTGATCAACCATAAAAACTCGTGTCTTCATCACATCACAAGTTATGCACTTTCACTAGACTACCAACCAAACACATAGAAGACGAAAGGCCACCCGTTGTCAAATGGTATCAAACAAAGAAATCCGGAAACGAGCGAGGCGAGAAGAGTTCCAATGTTCACACCTGACAAGAAATACGAAATTAAAAAAGTCTAAATATTAAAATAAATGAAATATATTGCTAAACTCATACATTTGTGTTAATCTAAAAGTTTTGTTCGATTCATTTAAACTGTCTGATCGATTTATATTCAAACAATCTTGAAGTTAAAAGATGTATGTTTTACTATGTAGAAATGATTAAATGACAGGACATTCGACGAATCCTGACCAATGGCGTTTTCTTGTTGCCCCCTCGTTGAGAATGATGAGATAGCTCATGGGCTGTTGTCATCAATACACTTTTGTTTTTTACTCATGCTACAGATTAAGTCTTTATAGAAGTACAAAAGTATAAGTATCTACCTGATTGCGACCAGGCTGTAATTTGAACTTTCTCCTGGTCGGGAGCCCAGTGCGCCCACAGTCCTTGGGTGGAGGGAATAAGCGTGTTCTGAAAGACCAGCAGACTGATGCATGTATCACAAACATCATATCACGTTAACTACCGACCCATGAGGTGATACAGAGCTAGAGGATGAATAGAGGATATTATATGAGTATTCATGACATGTTATGTTTTCGACACAGTGGTTAAATATTAGTATATCCCGAGCGAGTGTAAGGACTATGTAGATTATTTCAAGGATAGAACGTTGGAAAACTTTTTGTACCATAACGTATTTCAATCGTTTGGTGAATGGAAAAAATCATTAACAATGCTGTAGAAATAATGATTGTCTTACATTGTACGTTCAATGTGGATGCTTATCGCCTTAACCAACGTTCAAATTCCTCTTATAGAATTGTTCGCCTTTCCTTATATACATGTAAGTGCTTCGGATACAAATGTTCTTAATTTAACTTCAAGTTTAAAAAAAAACCCCACCATATCTACATTAACCTACGGTACTTTTCGTAATACTATATATAGGTACTTCAGATCCAAATCTTCAATAAACAAAATAACACCAAATCTACATAAACGTACGGTAATCCCGCCCTGCACTACTCTGGCCGCTACAAGCGCATAGAGGTGGGTCCGGGCAAACCAAGGCGTGAGCAGGTGTAGGATCGCTCTGCCAGTGATGCTAAAGCCAACGACCTTCCTGGGACCGAACCTCCTGGCTAGGAAGCCGCTGACGGCTGGAGTGATGAAACTGACGTACATGCTGGCTGATAAGAGGATCCCTTGTGTTTCCTCCCCCCAGTCGAACTCTCCGTCTTGGGCGCTCTGTTAATAAAGCAGCTTGGAAGTGAAAGCAGAGCTTGAGACTTCACACAAGGTCAACATGTTCGTGTTTGTGAAAAGATGTTGAGTTAAAAGTGGCATGAGCATGGTTCATTGAACTTGTTTTACTTCAAATTATCCCAAATAAATATTAGTTTATGGCAAATAATTTCAGAAGGTACATGTTCGCTGACAGGGCGTCCCTTATGACGCTTCACCACATTCGAAATTTTCTTCGTCTTGAGAAAGTCGTCTTCGGGACTTTGTGAAATAAAGCAGGTCATAACTCTGTTTCTGTCTGACATGATTATTTGTCCTGATCTTCATCACTAGTGTACACAAAGAGCATGGGATTAAGCGCCATTTTGAATGTTCATGTTACGGTGTGTTATTTCGTGGAAAACTGTTATAAACATGCCCATTTAATAGCATGACTGTTTGGTTAAGAGAACTAACAACTGAAGGTATGTATGGAAATCATTTTGGGTGAATTATCTAAAGCAGTAGGCTGAGGTTCAAGTGAGGTAAAGGGGCAAGTCTGAGGTCTGACGTAAAGAAGTGTGTGTAAAACCCTTGTGAAGAGAACATATCGTATGTTCTTGATTGATCTATGCAACGGGATGTACATTGAAGAAATGTACATTTGTGATTTACAGGTATTGATGGTGTCTAAATAAATGCATGCCTAGGGGGCGAGAACAAGACTCTTCTCGTCGGTAAAATAACAAGTATTTGTCACAGAGGTGAAATGATCCCCCGCCGTAAATTTAACAAGAATATTGTATACATAGAAGCTCTTGTCTACAATGGTCATGCTACTAGATATCATTTAGACCATCCAAATCGACTGGCCCCTGGATCTTCCAAATAAGATGCTTTGTGCAAAATATGAAGGGAATCTAAAGAACAGTTCTTAACATATCACCCGTGTAAGCTTTAAATGCATGTTAGCTTCACTGTGACCTTGAAAATAATGTGAAGGTCACCAAAATCAAATTGGTCCGTACTTACTAATATTACTAATATAGATTTATAAAAAGAATCCAGTGAATGACTCTTGAGATAACACACTAACAAGGTTAACATGCAGGTTATAATGCTGATAAATCAAAAGTTCTGTGACCTTGAAAATAATGTGATGATCATCAACAACTATTGGGCTCGGTGTCTTCCCTATAAGATGCTGTGTAAATTACGAAGAGAATCCAGTGAACAGTTCTTGAGATATCCCGCTGACATGCCTTAAATTCAGGTTTCAATGTAAAAAAATTTCAAAGCCTCGCTGTGACCTTGAAAATAATGTGAAGGTCACCAAAACCGGTCCGGCGATTCCCAATAAGATGGCTGGTGTAAGGTATGAAGAGAATTCAGTGAGTGGTTCTTGACATATCCCGCTGACAAGGGTACAATGTCTCGTTGTGATCTTGAAATGAAGGTCAAGGTCATGAAGCTCTGTAGGGATCTTACTCTCATGGTGATGAAGTCATATGCACAAAATGAAAATAATCCAGTCAATAACTTTTGAGTTATTCCATTTCATGCGTACGGACGCTGCCCAATACTATATCCCCCGCTTCGTGCTTAACGAGCGGCGGGGGATAACAAAATGATTTGATGATGAACAATTTATAAAAAAATAAACACTTCGTGATTAGCACCTTGGGTTGTGTACCATTGGTGTCGTTCTTTGAACTGATGTTGAACTGGTCGTCGGTGCGAGTTCGAGGCTCACTTCCGGTCATGCAAACAAGCGCCATGTTGAACGAGTTGCCCATGAGGGTGACGTTTATGAAGCCGAACCACGTGACCAGGACGGTCACCCATCTCCAGGAATGGATTCTAGTACAGAGTGGCAGGAGACCGTTTGGTTTTGTTTCTTGCCTCTCGTCTTTGGAATCTAGATAATTTACAGTTACAATATTTAAATACGTACGGTAATTATTATTATATCATTTGTGTTCTCAATGGTACTTTAAATTCTCCTGTAAAATTACACCAAGGGTTCAAGAGGGCAAAAATGCTTCTGTAACGCCATTTCGGCTTCTTCTTGCTCGTCATTTGATTCTACATAACATGCATGTATGATTTTTAATTACTGATAATAAATTCAATCCAGGAACATTGTATGAAATTTATATAAATCATTTCTAACATAATCTCCTGTAAATTATATCAAACTTCAACAAGAGTATTCATTATGCTCTTACGTCATTAAACTGGCTTGACTGCGTCGATCTATACAAAATGGTCGTTTAGTTTGATGGCTGGAATTGACCCTGAATTGTACTATGATACATCTAGAAGTTATCCAGTAACTAAATCTTGGATAAAGCGTGACATTTAGGCATCAATGTATGATATAACAGTAAATAATGGATATCTTTACCCGAGTGCTTTGATAGTCCGTTTGCTTGCGTGGAAGTCATTTTCGGGAGGTTAGAAAATGTAATAATGTAGTTACCTCTTCAGAAACGTGCTTACTAAACGCTAGATAAAATAGTTCGTGACTTCACATATATAAAGTGATAGACGTTTGGGTTTTTGAATTACGAAATATATCCTAGTCATTTGTAATCTTGGTTAGTTAATCGTTTGAAAATGTCCTTGTAAGTCGATATCGATTCATACGTAATTCAGTTCATATTAAGAGGAAAATTAAGATTTTAATTGACTTTCAAATGTTGAAACACTAATGATGAAAAAATTGTATTTTTGACACTTTTAAGCCCTTATATGCCTTTCCCAAGTAACTTAATGTTTAAATGAAGCATTTCGCCACATCAGCGTTATTTTACGCTAGTTTTTAGCTATCTAGTTCCACTTATACCCTGACATCAATATTTTAAAACCATTTGACTCGTTTCGCTTACATTTGGTTAAATAAGTATAGGTGGCATGTGCTTGTTTTAAGCCAATGAAATGTCGTTATTTGAACCCCTACACTCTCTAATCCGGCGATTGTCTCTGTTGCTGGATCCAAGTAATTTCATTGGTGGTTGATATCAAGTGCCGTATGAGGCATTTGCCTTACTAGTTGTTTGTCTTCGTCTAAGTCTTCGAAAAATGTATGTTTAAAAATACTATGTAATTATTTTCGAGACAACCATATTTCAACCAACCTACAATCGGGCTTTATGCCAGGTGATTCCACCGCAAACCAGTTAACGTTTTTATATGATTTCATCGCGAAGGGACTTGACGAAGGTAAGGAAGTCCGGGCTGTTTTTGTGACATCAGTAAGGCATTTGATAACGTTTGGTATCATTTCAAAACTCAAAAACCACGGCATCGGTGGATTTCTTTTGAATTGGTTTGAAAGTTATTTAGAGGATCGAATACAAAAAGTCATAACTAATGGTTATTATTCTGATTATAAAACTGTACTTGCCGGCGTCCCACAAGGTTCCATATTGGGTCCGTTGCTTTTGATCATTGACATAAACGGTTTATTAGAGGGTATTGAAAGTGATATACGGTTATTTGTTGACGACACTTCCATTTACGTTATTGTCGATAATCACGAATTTGCTGCAGCTTGTTTGAACGACGACTTGAAACGAATATCTAACTGGATAGATAACTGGCAACTTAACTTTAATCCTGATAAAATAGAAACAAAACTTTTTTCTCGTAAACAGAAATCTGATTAAATTCCTACTTTAAACATGAACCAACTCCCAATACATGAGGTCAAAAGTCATAAACATCTCGGCATAACGCTACAAAAAGATTGCGCATGGACAACTCATATCGAAGATATTATTAAGAGAGTAAGTCCACAGATAAACTGCCTTCGAAGCTTAAAATATCGTCACTCAAGAAAAAAACCAATCTCTCCCCACAGAGGCAACTCAGTCATATCTGAATTAGCCTCTGTTCTATTACGGCTAATACACGGTATAGAAAGGTAGAACTTTGATTGGAGGCAATCGAAGTTAGTTGTGCAATCAGCGACGCCGTTTCAAAAGTGGTCATTCGCAAAACTTCGGCCATCTCCGTGTTGTTCGTCAAAGCTTTCGTTGAAATTTAACATCCAGGGGAGGTTATTCTTCATATTACAAACCATTGCTTTTTACCTTCTCATTGGTTATTATTTGGTTGATCAGTAAAATAAAATCTATCATAAAACAAGTAATAATTCACACTATTATAAAACAGTTTCTATCAATGAAAACCCTATCCATACCTGATTTTCAAATTGTTTCCTTCTCACACTGTTAATGAAAAATAAACATAAAGACATAATATTTTCCATATCACTATACGACCGTTAAGAACTCCCCAAGTCATGGATATCTAAAACGTGTTATCATTGGCTGCAAAGAAGGGAGATATTTTAAGTTACACCTTTTTGCCGCTAGGGCAATCTGCCGGAACCCCAGGATCTAGGCGTAATAGAACAGAGGCTAATTCAGGTATTACTGAGTTGCCTCTGTTGGGAGAGAATGGAAAAACCCTAGAAACCATGTACAAGTCGTATATTTTGCCGACATTTGATTATTGAAGTCATATCTGGGATAACTGTACAACTGATCAATCTCTCATCCTTAAGAAACAATTCGTTTTTCTATGTAAATGGCTATAGCCTCCGAACTGTGTTATATGGAACACCGTACTGATAATGAGCGTTTGTCATTCGAAATCCTCTTGATGATTAAGATACTTTTTATTGAAATTACTTTGATTTCATTATGCTTCTTCGTTGAATCAAATGATCATGAATCGAATCAATGCTCATAACCGAAAATGGCATATTGAGAACACTTTCAGGTAAGTACTCTAACTGGGTTACAATCAACATATATGGACAAACAATGCACTGTACAACATTTACCCGGGCGTTGACATGAACTGTGCAATCGAACCTTCACACTAGATCTTGTAACTTCAGATATATCGATATACTTAATAATAAAATTTAAAAAAAAAACTGCCCAAAAATGAACAATAAAGTTCTTCTTCTTATAATATAACAAAGCAAATTTAATAATGATACTCAAATACGACCAATAGGTATCATAAAACACACTAAAGATGTAAGTCGTTAATGACCTTTTAAGGCGCACCCCTTATATATGTACACCTTTTTCTGTTTAGGTTACCAACAATGTTTGAAACAGAAAAAGGGTCAAAATTTTTTACAGGATAAAACACTCAGAAATATAGAATCTTCTAATCAGGAAATCAACCCGCATATATTTCTGTCTGGGAACTACCACTTTCCTGGAAGGAATTGAAACTATATCTTGTAACAACAATTTCATCATTTCATAGGTAAAATCTTCAAAAATCAAATAATGAATACCTACCTGATGAGTGACCTATGCAATGGGAATGCTGGTTTCTCTTGAAATTATTGTTTCAAATATAAACACGAATAACAATTTCACTGCTCTTGGATATAATTATTTTTAGCGAATCAGGATTATATTTATTACATGGTGTACATTAAAGTTAGAACATTAATCACATTATCTATTTGAGGAAACGTAAAATACCTAGATTGGACTGGAATTTCAATTGTTTGACAATGTTTACAAAAGGATTGAGGAACGTTTTCACAATATATCAAGAATACTTTATAATTCAAAACACGATTAAAAGTATAAAGTTTCTCAAACAAATCACTAATGTCTTTTTTAACATAAGAATGAAAAGAATACCTTCACTGATCTCATCATAACATGCCTCTTGATTGTTTAAATGAATGCCTCATTGAATATGCCTATTATTAGACATACTCTTTCGTGAAAAATGAATTTGTTCCGACATATGTATTTGAAACCTAATGGACCCCGGTTGACCAAATTCTTAAAATAATGTTAATGAAAAATATGATTGGAATCCATAGCTTCTTTAAAAGATAAAGAAGATACGGTAGCGCAGGCATTTATCGTTTCGATCTATCTCCAACAAGAATCTAAGAAAAGAATGATTTTATTTTTCGGAAGTTAGAACTGTAGAAATATTATATATTACGGTTATTTTCGGTTACAGTTACAACAATCATGCAATTACAATGAGTATCTTATCTTTGTGAACGAATAAATGTTACTTCAATTACAGAGTGTCTCTAACATTTGCAGTTGTTGTATAGTTACAGTTTCATAACAACAACTTGTCCATGATAGATAAGACTTTAGCAAAAGGAATATGTTTTACAGAAGAAATGTACAGAAATATATATTCCATCAACATTTAGTTCAGGAGCCAAGATGTTATTGAAAGGAAAATTTAAAAACATTTTATTTCCAAATTTCTACATTTTTACTCAAAGCATAGTATCGGATACTAATTCAAAACATAATTATACGTGAATCAAATTCTGAGCAATGTAATGTTATAATGTTACAATTTCCAACCATATAAGTACCCAACACATTCTAGATTCTAGATTCTAAATTCGATGTGTATATAACTTCAGTAAACATACGATAAAACATTTGACTGAGAACCAGTTTATATTTTGAAATTCATTATAAAAAAAGAGAGAGTATTTTGCAATCTTAAATCATTAGTTTTTTTAAAGTCATTACAAACATTTTACATTACATATGTTAAAAACTGACTTAACATTCAGTACAATACATTTTAATGAGAACCAGGACTTATTTTGAAAGACATTATGAGGTAAAAACACAATCTAAAGTATACAAAAATGAACTCCAACACAAAAAGTAGAGCGACTGACATTTCTTTGACCTCATGCACGAATGAAAAGATAAGAGATAAGATCGTAAGATGGGCATCTCAAGTAGTGGAAGAGAACTGTCAACTGCATCCTGCTGACGTGGTCACTGTGCTTTCATGGAGAGATTTATCATAGTTTACACAAACACAAAGTGAACAGGGTCACAGAGTCACAGAAACAGGGTCCACTACAACTAAGAGTATTCAGGTAAAAGTCTATATATTTTGTTTTATAAGATAGAGCAACCTTATTCATTTCAACCTGAAGAATATAATCACGCATAAAACTCAGAGACTAGAAACTGTAATGTCTGTTATTGAGAGATTTATCATAGTTTACACAAACACAAAGTGAACAGGGAAGAACGTAGGCTCACAGAAACAGGGTCCACTACAACTAAGAGTATTCAGGTAAAAGTCTATATATTTTGTTTTATAAGATAGAGCAACCTTATTAATTTCAACCTGAAGAATATATTCACTCATAACACTCAGAGACTAGAAACTGTAGTGTCTGTTATTGAGAGATTTATCATATTTTACACAAACACAAAGTGAACAGGGAAGATCTTAGGGTCACAGAAACAGGTTCCACTACAACTAAGAGACGGGTATTCAGGTAAAAGTCTATAGATTTTGTTTTATAAGATAGAGCAATCTTATTCATTCCAACCTGAAGAATATATTCACTCATAAAACTCAGAGACTAGAAACTGTAGTGTCTGTTATTGAGAGATTTATCATATTTTACACAAACACAAAGTGAACAGGGAAGATCTTAGAGTCACAGAAACAGGGTCCACTACACGAAGAGACGGGTATTCAGGTAAAAGTCTATAGATTTTGTTTTATAAGATAGAGCAACCTTATTCATTCCAACCTAAAGAATATAATCACGCATAAAACTCAGAGACTAGAAACTGTAATATCTTCATTATTTGAAAAGGAAGAGGGACGCAAACTGGTTAACTATAACTAAGAGTGATTAATGATAAGATACCAGCTTATCAGTTTTTGTTATTTGACAATTCTATAAATTTTACTTGAGTTTTATTTTCGGCCAACAAATATCAGAGATGAACTTAACATCTTCATTATTATCTTCGTCATCATCGTCATCGTTTTATGATAATCTTCCTATTTGTATTCTTCAACATCAACACTATTTTATCGTAATCGTCATTTACAACATAAATATTCACTATATACTTTATGTTCAACATACTGATAACATGTCTCTGTCATCTCTATTTCATTATAAATAACACTGCAATGCAGTCATTCATTCATGATGCCGTACACCGTTGAGTAAAGTATGCAAATTTGTCTAATTTGATTTTAAATTCCCATGTACGGAAGCGTATTGGTGTCATGATGAAAACAAATTCTGTAAAACCATCTCCTACGTAGGACTTAGTATCTCCTACGTAGGAGATAGTTCTATAGAATCTGTTTCACCCTGACAATAATACGCTTCCGTATAGATGTCTGTTCACCTTTATTTTCAATTATGTTTAACTTCAGAAATACCGAGAAGATAAAGATTGGTGAACATCTCTGAAAATGGATCTAAGAATATATCACCTGTTACATCTTCTCTTTGTCGTGAAGATATATGCCGACCCTGCATGTAGAGTCCACATCGGGGTGAAGTTGTGTTATGATCGATGTATCAAAATGAAGGGCTGCACGCTTTATATCTTTACATCTCACCATATGGCATGTTGTTTCGGTAACAATACTCGCCCACCCCCTGAAATTAGGGGCAGTGTCGTCATCAAAATCAAACAGGTACGCTTTTTATCAGTCAAATAATACCATCATTTGCATAGAATAATCGCCTAAGGCCTCGTTGAAATAAATAATCGCCTGCCTTTAAGAATCGCCGCGTTTTATTGAGCAATATGAACAAACATTTAAATACACATTTTCTAAGTACTTCTGGCATATATGCATATTAATGAAATGCATGACATTGATAAGAGACTTTATTTCAATGTTCACATGGTTTTGTTTCATTTTAATTTCAAATGGCATACCCAAAGTATTGCTTTGAAAAAAATAAGTGCCTGCCTCGAATAATCCCCCGGTCAAATCTGTGCTTGAATTGATAATCGCCGGGCAAGTCCCAATGTACAATTGCAATAAAATAAGTATTTAATTTGATAATTCATAATCATGAATACATATCAAAAAGTAAGTAAATACGTCATTGACTACTCTAAAAATATCATGATTGAAAATAAGGCCATAGAGTCAAGAATCAAATTCTTTCTGATATGCTTCCTTTTATCTTTAATAATAAATATGTGATAGATTTTAATTTAGGCTTTTGTCAGATTAACATAGTGTTTTTTTCAAGCAGAAGTTATACATGATAAGTGTCCGATTTTATTACAAAACCTTCTTTTCATTTGTTATATTGTAACATCTAGTACAACATTCACCCTTGAATTTAAAAGTCTTTTAATTTCGACATTAATTGTCACACCGGCAGTTCATCTCACCTTATACTATTTAACCTTTTAGATAAATGGTATGACGGAAAATTGTTAACTAGACAAATGAAGTCCATAAATACCATAATCAGGACCAATCGACATTTTTACTTACCTACGAAACTCCTTTGGCAGCTATGTGGTTATATTTCATCATTAAAATTATTGTATGATACTTAAGTATTTTGTTCTGATTAACCAATATTAAGAGAGCATAATGTATCTTTATTCACAAAACATATTCCATAATCACAATGCAGAGGAATATATGGACGACAACTTCTTTGTTCATTGTTTCGACACAGATTCTTGTGTCGCTCTCAAGCAGAGATATATTCCAGAATCCCTTTGAAATCGTGTTTTTGAAAACATATCAATACAACATACTGTACAAAGTTTCCTTTATTTTTGTCAAATATTTGCTTGAATCCGCTTCAAATATACAATTAATTTTACAATTACTGTTGACAGGGTGATTTGATTGCCACTCAGAGTCAATGTGAGAGCACAGACAGAATTCTCCACACCCGTCTGAACGGTATCGTCTGTGTGCGAGGTAGGGTTCACATTGATCTTAACTTTATGTTTCCTGTGTCAACATCGATATCATACTCTCCCCACAGACGCAGATCAAATCATGTTTATTTAGCCTCTGTTATATTACGACGAGTTTGTGGGATAGAATGGGAGATGCCTGATTGGAGGCAATCAAAATTAGTTGTGCAATTACCGATTGATGTTCTTAAATCATCATTTTGGCGACTGAAACAAGGCAAAGGCATTGTGATATGAACCACCCTTTCCATGCGAGAAGCATTTTCATTTGATTAAGATATTCAAATGTATTGAGATGAAAGTTTTTTCCGCCAGGGGAAACTGGCGGAACCCACGGATTTCGGCCACGGATTTCGGCGTAATAGAACAGAGGCTAAATCAACATGACTTGATCTGCCTCTGTGGGGAGAGAATGCATCGATATATAACAGATGTTTGTTTCATTTGGCAAGTAGTTGATATTAAAAAGAGTTCAAGAAATATATGTCATATAAACATGTTTGCAAAATAAGGATAATATGAGTTTTGTAGTCACTCCTGATGTGGATTAAGGAAAACCTAACCTTCATACAGTCTTCCAAACTATTCATTATGATCACATAATGCCGAATTTACATTTAAAGATGATTTTTATTCAGAATACGAATCAAATTTGTTATAATTGTTTCTCAAACTATTTTTCACGTAAGATATAACGTTTGTTATTCTCGCTCCAACCGATTGACTAATTTTGTTATCACATGCTTACACATATAACATGCCATAGAATAAAGTTTTTGATATTCATAGTTTGAAGGATGCCAAACTTATAGATTTTCAATTTAAGTTCCTATGCAGAATTATTTACTCCAAAAGAGAACTTCTCAAAATGAACCTTATAGATAACCCATTTGTAGTTTTTGCAGTGAAACACAAGAATCAATTTGTCATGTTTATTGGGACTGTAATGAAACCATGAAATTTTGGAAATACCTTGAGTCTTGGTTAACTTCTTTCCTCCGCGCAGAAATAAAAATAACTAAATACTTAGTTTGGTTTGGTACCTTATGTCACAATAACATACTAAACCAAGAGACATGTTTTTCTATGTAATATCAGAAATACAATGCCAAAACTTGATAACTATTTAAAAACTTAAAATTGATTTTCAAAACTGAAAAAGTTATTTCTTAAAGGAATAACGATACAACAAAATTTGAAAACAAATGGTTTCCTTCTATCCCATATCTTAGTCAATAATGTGGGAAATGTGGCACTTGTGAAGTCTTCTTGTGACAATGTATCTATGGGGACAATTAAGATTTGAATGTCAGTTTGTGTGTTTGCATTGGAAAATAAACGATGTCAAAGCTACATTCAAACTCGTGTGAACCCAGCGAGCTTGCGAGCTTGACATCGTTCATTTTCCAGTGAAAACACACAAACGGACATTCAATTCTTAAAATTTCGCACAATATATGGAATGGAATGGCGGGGTTATATGACTCCTGATGATCCTATGAACGAATAACATTACGACAAAAATTAATCCCAATTTGGAAAGAAATTAAATATTTATCAAAATTGGTCTGTGACAGCTGTTCTAAACAACACACTGCACAAAGATATGCTACATGAAGCGCCCACTATGATAAAATCCCTTCGCGCAAGGACGGGAGATCAGAGTTATCTGCCTTATCTGCATAACGTCGTCTCATACTGGTCACCATTTGCAGAGGTATCTTCGTCAAAATATGTAAACAACTGTGGTTTAGTGATATTTCAATTATGATAACTGCTCTATCGTAACACTGTCATCTCTTGTGTATACATCGTGAGCATAAGGTTGTCGTTTTTACGCCATACAGTACTCAATATTGATCGTCATATGTAAAATGTATCAAGCAACTGTAAATGTATTTCGATCAGTTCGATCAGATCCATTTTGCAGTTTTACAACTGATCTAAAGCAAATGATAAAATGAATGTTTTTCACATCAAAATATATTTCTTGGTTAATAAAAATATGATGAAAGTTTCTTTGGTAATTTTACTAAAGATTTGTTGAATAAAATTGTATTTGATGTTGGATGGAGCATTAAAGTAGTTCCGGTGAATGTTCACACGACTTGAAAACTTCCACACAAGTATAAACACTTTTATTGTGAGTTCATGAGAAATGAATCAATAAAACTTCGATCACATGACCATGCCCTAGACCAATCAACGTTCGGGAATATGTGTAAACTTCAGAGTGTGAAATTATATAAAAATAATTATAAAAAAAAACATGCCATAAAATGGCAAAATTACATTCTCAATCATAATGCAAAAATGTATGTATAGGAACAAAAAATCAGATCATCTTATAGGATAAAGCTTCTCGCTACAAAGTGGTGATGTTTAACCCAGCATGTTGTAGTTGTATATAAAACAAATCTTTTATCTTCAAATTGTATCTTCATATGAATTTCAGAACGACGGAGAGAACACCAGGGGAGACAACCATTCGTTGGGAAACGGTTACTCATGGTCAAGCGGAAGGACAATTTCGACAACTCATTTTACCAAATTCGCCTGAATGAGCATGTTCTTTACAAAGAAATGTATCTACCAATGAAAGGCTTTCGAGTGGCTGATCTGAAATACAATCACAAATCTAAGATTCTTTATCTGGCATATTACAGAGATACTGTATGTGAAATCCATATGTATCATATTCATAATGAGTCTACAAGTTTGTACCACATACCGGGCAGCTTTGAAACCATGGCACTGGATGAAGAAAGGGACTGGATCCTGTTTGCTCGGCGACCGTCTGACGGTATCTGTAAGGTTCACAGGGGGAGACGAGTGCTCCTCTTCGAAACAAGAGTACTGTACATCAGGAGTATGGAAGTAAGTTCTCGCAAACAGCTCATCTACGTCAGTACGTATAATGCAATTTTAATATTCACCTACACAGGGGGAGAAGATTATTTTAAGCGTATATCTGCTGAAACTCCTCTATTGATGGATTTGACTGGGCGCTACCTCTACTTCAACACTCAAGAGGAACCTAACTCCTGCATTCAACAGCTGGACACGATGACCAACAAAACAACATGTCTGATTAAGCGAGTTGACAAGAGCACGGGAGCGTTGGCCATTGATTCCAAGAAAATGTATATCAAAAATAGCTACAGTGATGTGGAAATATACAATATGGCTACTAGGCGCATTGAAGGCGCATCGGTTGATTTTGATGATACCTATTTCATATGTCTTGTTGACTTCTGAGTCAGACATTCATGTTCCCACATCTATCCGGGGAACTCCTACCATATAACTCTATAGCCTGATATGTATCAAAGCAAATGCTTCGTATCACTCTATATGTAGCACTCACATGACAAGAATGCAGAGGTTTGAGTTATTTTCAGCAAGGTTCCTCGATTAACGATATTTCAACGATAACGATAAGTCAGTACGTATAATGCAATTTTCATATTCACCTACACAATATGTGACATATGTTGTTCATAATTATTTGGTGCAAGTACTTGTACACATATTAGATTGCCACAATAATAATCATTCTGACAAATTGAAATGACAGAAACTTTTTGAACTCACAAAATAGAGTGATGTAAGCAATAAATTGAAATATAAAAGTAAAATAAATAATTCAAATGAAAGAATTTGAAACACAAGATATTAGAAAATATTATTTATTGCCAATATGGTTGAAAATAAGTTGTGACATATTTTCAATATGAGCATATGTGCACATATCACTTTTACCTAGCAACGATTGTTTTAGAGCGAGTTTCCGTGTTTTTTTCGCCTGTGACGTCATCACATCATTGTTCGTGACGTCACTGTAGCCTGCAGTCGCAAGGGAAGCAAACTCATGCAAATTCATTTATAACCCTCACTATCGCTCGGGTAATACAAAAATTCTCACTCGCTTCGTAAAAGTCATATGAAACACTTCCTCGGGTAATCATCTCTATACACTACATCACTACTATATTGGTATTTCAAGTGTCTAAAACTTGGCCTAGAGGTCGGTAGTGTTCCCTGTGTGTAAGAGGGGAAACTAAGAAACACAGCGTATCGTTATTCCTGAGTGAATAATGGCATTTTCTGTTAAATTTTCGGTGTTGATATTAAAAGAAATCGTTGTTGTATTTGCATGTAATTTACTGTAGTAAGTTTGACAACCTATTATAAAGTTAATACATAGAAATTTTATCAAAATCATCCATTTCAGTTTTTTATTGTAGAAAGTGAAATATGAAGTAAACATGGTGGTTAAATTGTCGATATTCATGTTAAAATTAGACCTTAAAACATGTTTAAAATATGATAATCATAGAAGTATATAAGGAGAGCAATTCCTTTAGCTAACTTTTGATTTTTTGCCATTATTCAGCTGTATATTAAAAAAACTTTTTAAATGGTTTTTTAGATTGTTAGTTTTAGTTTCAGTGTTTTATCATGCCTAGCAGTCTCTCTGTCTTAAAGAATGATAAGACAATATCATGGATATACAACTTCTTTATTCAAGATTTAATGACGTTTCTACAAAGACACTATTGGTGTTTTCAAGCAAGTAATTGTGGTTTTCAAGTCTTCATTATTATCTCCGTCCTTTTTCATCACATCAACTTCGAGACTTCAAATAACTTTCTGTGTTGATTTAAAAACTTATTTGGTTACCTCCTTTACGTTTTATGTATTATTTGTATGTATCTTTTTCTTTAATAAACTAGCTTCTTTCATCAAATTAGTTTTCTTAATGAAATCATCCAAAAGCAAGCGTAAGTCTAAGTCATGATATTAGAATACGATAAAACAGAGCGTAGAATAGTGTTTTAAGATCATCTTCGAAACGAGTAATAAACAAGGAATACAGTTCAGCGAGATGATTCAAACTTAACTCAAAACATATGTTCTTACAGCGTCATTAAGAAATCCATTCACTCTCCACAGAGGCAGATCAAGTCATGTTGATTGAGCCTATGTCTAATTCGCCGAATTTGTGTTGTAGAATGGGAGATGCCTGATTGGAGGCAATCAACGTTAGTTGTGCAATCAGTTCTGTTCTAACACCATCATATTGGCCACTAAATCATGGCAAAAGCATTAATAAACTAGATTAGCGTTTTTGGGACACCGCAAAAGCAGAGCAGCCTTACCATGTTTCGCCTTTTATAGGCCTCACCAAATTGGGCA
This sequence comes from Steromphala cineraria, assembly GCA_916613615.1. NCBI lineage: Eukaryota > Metazoa > Mollusca > Gastropoda > Trochida > Trochidae > Steromphala > Steromphala cineraria. The sequence continues at coordinate 5,571,299 of OU744732.1, read as the reverse complement.
TTTTCTCGTGACCTTGACCTTTGACCCTCAAGGTCACACAATCAATGAACACATTAAATTGAGTATAACATTAAGGTAAAGAATGAAAGTGTTAAAAGTAAAAATAATCCATTTTCTCAATAAATGTTGACCTTGCTGTGACCTTGACCTTCGACAGTTCGTACCCAAAACTTTTCTAAAGTTTTGATCTTCTCAAGAGATAATATATACAAAATCTAAACTTCATAGCACAAAAACTTTTCAAGTTGTGTTAACAAGGAATTTTGTAGTGATTTTATAACTAGTGACCTTCACATTTGACCTTGAAAGTGGACATAATAATTCCCCGCAGGTGTAAACATTTAGACATGTTCATGAGTTCTGAAAAGCTAAATGGAATAAAGCTATGTCCAAATTAGGTGTACATTGCAATAACTCATATATTTCATGACCTTGACCTTTGACTTTCAAGGTCACACAATTAATGAACACTTTTTATTGAGTATAACAATCATGTATTGATTAAAAGTGTTCATAGTTAGAAGAAAGCATTTTCGCTAAACCATGCTAAAGTCATGACCTCGCTGTGACCTTGATATTTGACGGATTGTCGCCAAAACATTTCCAAATTTGTTAACTCTTCCAATGATGATATATACCAAGTTAGAGCTTCATAGCACAAAAACTTTTCAAGTTATCGTGTTTACAAGGAATTTTGTAGTGATTTTATAACTCGTGACCTTGACCTTTGACCTTGAGAGTGAACATGTCATAATGATTCCCTGGAAGTATAAACATTTAGACATGTTAACGAGTTCTAAAAAGCTAAATGGGATAAAGTTATACCCAAATTAGTTGTACATTGCAATAACTCATATCTCATGACCTTGACCTTTGACCTTCAAGGTCACACAATTAATGAACACTTTTTATTGAGTATAACAATCATGTATTGATTAAAAGTGTTCATAGTTAGAAAAAAGCATTTTCGCTAAACCATGCTAAAGTCATGACCTCGCTGTGACCTTGACCTTTGACGGATTGTAGCCAAAACCTTTTAAAATTTTTTACTCTTCCAAGGATGATATATACCAAGTAAGAGCTTCATAGCACAAAAACTTTTCAAGTTGTTGCGTTTACAAGGAATTCTTAGAGTGATTACATAGCTCGTGACCTTGATCTTTGACCTTGAAGGTGAACGTGTCACAATCGTTCCCCCGAGGTATGAGTAGTAAGCTATGAATAAGAGTTCTGGAAAGCTTAGTGGAAACAAGTTATAGCTAGTAGTACGAGTGCGGCGGCGGCGGCGGCGGCTGTGGAAACTTCACAAAAACTGATAGCAGCCCCGTCCTTAGACAGGGCTGCTAATGAACCACTCTTTCCATGCGAGAAGCGATGTCATTTGCTAAAATATAATTCAATTGACTTGTGGTGCATTTGTTTCTGCCAGGGGAACATGATTTGAGAAACAAATAATCGAACTTGATTTTTGTCTAGTGATGTACATGTTATCAAGAATCGTATTTACAGACCTAACAACCTCACCTCCGCAAATAATCGCTGTTCAGTCTAAGGAAACAGTAACCGAACTGGCGTAATAACCATAACAATGCAGCTTTTCAAGACTGAACATTCATGAAAACTACTGCAAGGATACATCAAACGTATAGAGAACAGCATAAGGAAAACGACACTGTATGTATTGATCAACCGCATTCTCATTGAACCTCTCGCATGTTGAGTTTCTCATACATTTTTATGCCCCCGAATCGGAGATTCCGGGGGTATATTGTTTTTCACCTGTCCGTCTGTCCGTCCGTCTGTCTGTCTGTCCGTCTGTCCGTTTGTCCACAAAAACTTTAACCTTGGTCATAGCTTTTGATTGGTCAGAGCTAGGTCTTTGATACTTGACATATGCATCCGGGGGCATTCGGGTTTCACAAACACATCTTGTTTTCAATCTATTTTATTATGAAGTCATCGAAAGTATGAAATTGAAACCAGTTTAAAAAAATCAATTATTCAGCTTATTACACATTGTATAATTACCTGATTAGTACCCAAACTCCAAGGAAATATGGGAAATTATGTCCGTAGCAACCGACAACCCGACATCACTGGGGATCCATTTTACATGTCAGAAATGTGTGGGTAAACAAAATTAAACGTTTAAAGACACAAAACGTTTAGCACTTTAGTCTTTATTATACACTATTATACATTTTGTCGAGGCTATTTATTTTAAAAGTACTGTTGGTTAAAAATTGGCAAACATCTCCATCCATGACCTTTGGACAATGCATAGATTTAGACAACCATATTTGACTGACATATCTACTGGAGCTGTTTGAGTGGCATTCTAGAAGTTGATGGTATAAGGAGGACAAGAGTGATGCTATGTCTTCCATATCTACTTGAGTTCACAGAAATAGGCATTGTTATCATACACTTGCTTACAAATACAGAGATATTGAATGCACGATACACCCTTCGTCAAGCACCCTGTATCAGCCCGCAGGGCAGATAACCTGGACACAGCCCACAATTACATCGACTAACTGGCAAGTGCTTATTTATTACACCATACCTGTGATTTGTCTCTGCACTGACAATGTATTGTATACACTGCCATTTGGAACTGATAGTTATCTCCAGGCAGATGTTTATTGGCTTGTAGAAGAGATTACCTATATGACACCTATAGGAGTATTGGCTAACTGCAATGTGTGATGGGTAATACTCAAGAGCACCTACCAATCATGAGGCAATTAGCAGTCAATTGAGTGTGGACTCATTTTGACAAGGAAGAAAATGTCTTTCAAGCAGTACCAAATTTAGCAGTTTCAATTTTTATTTTCATAGTGAAATTTGATGAAAATTGTCAAAAAAAGTGACAAAAATTGGTGAAATTTTGAAAAAATTGAAAAAAATATTTATATTTGTCCAAACTTTTTCAAATATTGTTTATTTTAAAGTATTGGATTAACATTTGCAGGAAAAAGTTACTTTTTGAAGATATCTTGTATGGTTTTAGAATGATGAGCATTGCGCTACCCTGCAGACGACAAGTTTACAAGATCTACTGGCCTTTTAAATCAGATGACAGAGCCTGATGCAGGTCCCCTGTCAGGATACTTGTGTTTGCAACTGAGACCTGAGCTTTTGTGCATTTATTGGTAATTGGATGTACTTACTACCTGTGAAGTTTTATTTAATTTCGACAAAAAAAGCTGCCCTGATAGGACACAGCCCACAATTACATCGACTAACTTTTACCTCAACCCGGAAGCAATTCAGAGACAAAGTAGTCCCTAGTGGATAATTTATAAAAAATACTTCCAGACACTTTATTGTGACATGTGATGGTGCAAATGAAAGGTCTGACTCTCTAGTATGTGTGTAAATTTTTCTGGGTCTTGGAATTACTGTTTAAGTGTTGGTGTGAGCAGGCAAAGTGACCCCAAGTTGAAGGTCATGTCATGCTGAACGGCCTTGACGAAGGGGTCATATTTGTTGACACTCTCTACCGGCCTTCGCTGCCGCAAAAGGTGTGCTCATTTTTTGACTGAAAAGTGGTCTATGGCAGGTGAGTCAATGTGCAAAAGCTGAACGCCCAACCAAATATAGGGAAAAGGCTGTATTAGAAAGACAATGATGATAAAACTACTGTAAAATAATTGTGGTCTGTGGCCACCTGTATCAGCCCGTCGTTAAGGGCAAAAACCTGTATCAGCCCGTCGTCAAGGGACTTGAACGTGGATCCCTAGGCAACGAACGCAAAAAATAGATAGAAGTCGCGAGGAATTTAGAGTTGTCTCCCTTTGTACAGCTGACGTAAGAACGTGGCCGACATCGCGAAGAAAACGCTGCAGCCACTTGCGGATAGGATTTGTCAGATTGATGTTTTGTCAACCTTTCTTTCCAGTTAGGGCAAGAAGCTAAAGCTCTAGGGCTGATATTGGTGTCTCGGGCTGATACCGAATGTGATATGAAAATACCCATATAATACTATCTATTTATTAATTCAATGATGTTTTTTTTTGCTAACACGACATAAGAAGTCCTTCTATACAGACGTACGTGACAGCTGGTAGGAAATGCATTTTTTCCCAAATGATTCGTGGAAAGAACTATGATGAATGTACTCTTCCAAAGAAGAGTCACATATGTGATTTTTAAAATGTTGGAATCGTGTGAAAGCAGTAAAAATATACAACATAATACTTTCTTAACATAGATAAATAACTGTTTTAAAATTTAAAAAAGCTTTTGCGAAAAATGCAGCAATATTAAACTTTTAAGTTTTAAAGATGCATTTGAAGACATCGTGACACTATAAAAACACAAGCTAAAATTCAGGTCAGATAAGCGTGTAATATAGAAACAATTTTAAATCGCTCTCTGAATAATTACCCTGGTCTAATCCAAGCTGCCGATTAAGCGCTTATAGATAATATATATAATAATATATCAAATCGTATTTAGAACGAATTTAAAGTAGAAAGGTGATTTCCTTATCAACTGAAAAGGATGATTTTTATAGTCAATATGCATTTGTATATGATTCTTCCAAAGTTCATTTTCTTCCAGAAAGAAACAGGGGCTAAAGAGAATATTGCAATAAAATATGATAATGCATGAAAAGGAAACATTACTCAATTTAACATTTAATGGAGCATTATTGCAGTTAAATTTGACCTACATTTCCTTTCTAATCAAATCAAATGTTTCCAATTAAAGTAAAAAAGACTTTTTGGAGTGTATGATATGTTGAAATTAAGAAAAGGCAAGAAGAATAACAAGGGCAAGAAGTCATTATATATTATTTACAAGGTTGATCTACACTGGTTTACATCGAGCGGTTTTGTAAGGTTTTCAGAAGACGTCTTTCAACACATTCTGGTTTTGAACAAAGGAAAAAAGTTAAAAATTAAATCTGTATCTCACGTACCCATTTTCCAAAGCATAACATATCGATCTATATCTTGATCTGTGATCCACACTTTCAAGATCAAGTGCTGAAAAGGATTGGTTCAAACAAGCCACCAAATGCCTGAATCAAGCATCATGCAACCCCCTTTCCATCTAATTGTTATTCTTCATAACAAGATTCAAGTGCAGGTAATTATACACATGTGTATGCCGTTCAAATCCTCTGATGTCTTTGTAAAAATTGTGGTCACATCAGGAAGTAAGATATTCTAACCAGAAGGATTACATTATAACTACAGATGTCACACGGAAAGGAGAGCCGTTTGAATAGAATACTTTTAAGAATTTTGGAATAGTTAGAACGAATGATGCTTTTTCTTCAAGGAACTGCTTCTTGAAATAATTATAATATTCTAGCCCAAGGGCAGTTGTTTTCACAAATCAATTCACTTCAACAATACAAATTCATACAATTTGTAATTATGCTTCTACACGTTTCTCTTAAAGAATGTGAAAACATGCATTATAACACGAGTGGGTGTCAATAGCCAGTACATGATCTTTGGCTATCTGTCAGCCAGTTTGCCTTTAAAATTAGCTATACACTCATCCAGAAATATGTTTCGTGAATTATTTTAAACATGACATTATCTAAATGTTTGTTATAAACATATTTATTGAGGCTTATATATGATAAGGTTGCTTTATATGGTGAATTCATTTTGCGAAAAACGAAATATGCAATGGAATGCTACAACAATATTTTAAAACATTTAATATTACTGACAGTTTAAATGATCATGCTGCTTAGAGTCAATATCAATGAGTTACAATGATAAAATATGTGAACAGATTAAAAAATAAAATGGAATCTAATTATTCTCAGCAAAACGTGTTGTGTTACTTGAAAGTGTCATGATAAATTCGGTTGTATTTTTCATCAGAAAACTATATCAGAGAGAGAAAGAAATATTGGAAAAGGATTTGCAAATAAACGTAGGGCACTATTAGCCTTAAGGACCTGTCAATTATTCTTGAATGAAAAAAATCTCAAACGTAACGTAATTCAATACTTTCTTTCAATGGACAAGATCGTTAATTGATGGTTATACAAGAAAACAAAAATGTTACTTTGAACTTGATATTCTAGAAACAAATAATACTGAAGGACGTTTTTTTAAAATGCTTTTCAATTGTAATCTTTTTACAATTTTGGTAATTCAAAGTTAAAGAATGCTACATATATGGCATAGTGTATTTTGTTTCAGAAACTGTATTAGCATGTAGCTAGCATTTATTATGAGGAGATTCATCAACATATACTGACTGTGGAACATAAGTCGAATGCAATCTTTTGTGTGTTTGAAATTAAGGAAATTGTGAAACAAAGCAATCAAGCATGTATAAGTATATTGGACAAAAGAGTTTCAAAGAAAGAACAATCCATAACATTTGTCTTGTAATTCATTATTTGTTATTTTAACCTTCGAAAATGTTGCATATGTAAAAGGTCACTGCAAATGAATACCTAAATAATTGATATATATGGTTAAGCTTATCCAAATAAAATATCCATTGGTCTCCTTTTGTCTCATTAATATATCACTTTACATGGATATGAAGGAGAGAGGTGGATCAACCAGACAATAGGTATTACGAGCACTCATTACTCAATTCATAGGCCAATGTACATATAACAATCTTAGTGTGACAGATGTATATCATGTCTAACATTTCTCAAACATAATGCTTCCTTAATGAACTTAGCAATATCATTACTATAAAAGAATTGAATTGAACTCATTACTTAGGACATGATAAGACAAGATAAGTTGTTCTTGTTGTATGTAAAGCCTTGAACTGCCACCTATAACTAAATGAGCACTATTACCGGTGTTCATCCCTGTCTTTTGATTTTGTCACACACATAGAGAAAGTTTACGCCAGAAATAACTTTTAATTAATTCACAGAATGTTATTGTTAGCAATGATTATCCACTTTCAGTGTAGATGTTATCACCGAACAATTAAGGGTTCCCTCTGTTTAATCAATGTCAGTGTAAAAGTTATTACATGGCAGTAAAACGTTCCCTCTGTTTAATAAATGTCAGTGTAATAGTTATTACATGGCAGTAAAGGGTTCCCTCTGTATAATAAATGTCAGTGTCAAAGTTATTACATGGCAGTAAAGGGTTCCCTCTGTTTAATCAATGTCAGTGTAAAAGTTATTACATGGCAGTAAAGGGTTCCCTCTGTTAAACAATGTCAGTGTAAAAGTTATTATTTAGTTACTAACCTCCGACAAGTGACCTTAGCCTGTTAGCCATATAACATGTAATCGACTCATTCCCACTAATGTTATGAAACATCATTACCCAGAACAATCAGAGTTATCCGCCCGTCACTAGCCCAGTAGGTGGCGTGACCTGTCATCCAATTAGATTCATTCACATTACAGAGTCGGTATTGTGTAGACGTGTTTTCTGTATCTCTCCCGATTGTAATGAGCTATTTAACGTGTTTTGTTGTTTGTTGACTTCCTTTATTCTTGTTCCTTTTCCTTTTTGGTCTGTCTATCTGTCTCTTTGCAGGGTATTCAGCCCCCGTGGTGGAATACTGTTTATCGAGAGTTTTTAGTTGACACAGCGATCGATTCGCTGTCGATTTCGCTCTTGCTGCACGTGCCAGTCGCTCTCTCTATCTCCTTGTCGCGCACGCTTCGCCTGGGGCGAGGCGCTTGTTGCCGGTGGGGTGGGACTGACGCTTGCGCTACCCTCGCGCTTAGTGTCTCGTGCGCTTGCTGGCGCAGAGATTGGAGAGGCGCTTGCGCTTGGTAGAGATTGGAGAGGCGCTTGCGCTTGGTGTATCTTGCGCTTGCTAGCGCTAGGATTGGAAAGGCGCCTTTCGCTTGGTGTCTCCTCGTGAGTGCTGAGAAAGTTTACGCCAGAAAAAACTCTTAATTAATTCACAGAATGTTATTGTTAGCAATGATTATTCACTTTCAGTGTAGATGTTATCACCGAGCAATTAAGGGTTCCCTCTGTTTAATCAATGTCAGTGTAAAAGTTATCACATGGCAGGAAAGCGTTCCCTCTGTTTAATAAATGTCAGTGTAAAAGTTATTATATGGCAGTAAAGGGTTCCCTCTGTATAATAAATGTCAGTGTCAAAGTTATTACATGGCAGTGAGGGTCGTTGGTCTAGTCGTAGGTCTAGCGCTAGAGTTGGACAGGCGCTTGCGCCCACCTAGTGGACTAGTGACAGGCAGATAACTCTGATTGTTCTGGGTAATGATGTTTCATTACATCAGTGGGAATGAGTCGATTACATGTTACATGGCTAACAGGCTAAGGTCACTTGTCTACGGTAAGTAAAAATAATTACGTTTAATCAAAAACGTATACTATACAAAAAAAGAAACGCATAGGTGGATATTTCAAGGTGTGGTTACAGTCAATTTTGAATTGACACTGTCTTTTAGTAAATACGTGTAAGAAACTGAAATTTCTCATGGAGATAACAGGATCATTGCTCTTTATGATATCATACACGCCATAAGACATTAACTTCCTTTAGCTCATCAGAGGTCACTTGAATGTCATTGTCTGTTTTTACCACCACGTGAACGCCTAACAATTTTCAAACGCCTTGGCATAGACTGTATAAGTCGCTATGTTGATGCTTGGATTATGGTCTCCAACTTCTGCAAAAACTGAGCCAGGTTTGGAAGCATTTGACGTAAACGTTAACGCTACCAGAGAGGTCAATCCAGTTCATCTCAAAAGTGTTCAATCAGGTTAAGATCTTGATTACGTAAGTGATAGGGGATCCCATTGATGTTGTAACATGTCAGAAATGATCTTGTGACACCAACAGTATGTGCTCTTGCGATGTAGTGGACAACGTTACGACGCTACGTCATTTACTGGAAGCACGTGTCGTTTGATGATAGTGTGTTATGAACGTGTTCCCATTAGACTACCTTGAAAATGGATGAAACCAGAAAGAAATGTGTAGCCTACGGCCGCCCACATCATCAGGTTACCTTTTCCAAAATCTAACGACTTGACTTTGGCAGTTTGGAGCATAACTTTCATTTGTACACGTCTGTATACCCAATTCTTTTTCATCTCCTCTTTGCAAAAGAAATCCTGATGCATCGCTAAGACTTACATATTTGCCATGTCTTAGGTTCCAGACCTGAACGTTGTTACAGCACAGAACACGTTGCGCGCGATTATGACGTCATAACATATTGGCAAAGTAGCGTCTCCTGACTCTCAATCTGATCTGTTGCAAACAATTCCGTACTGTTTGTGGCGAAATTCTGTGTAGTATTGGCACCCTGGCAGCTGTGTACACAGCATTGACAATACGGTAACATGGGTGAAGGAACCAAATTTAGTGATCTTGACCCTCTGTGATGACCCAAGGTGTTCCAGAACGTGGACAATCATCGGTGGAACCAAATTGTTGGAAGCGTTCTAAAAGACAAGTGTTAGTGCTCTTTTAGACGTTATGACTCCTGGCAAGAAATGTTTGTGACTCTCAGGTCTGAATTCTGCCAATGGCGGTGATTCGAGTTGCAGTGCCAAAACGTGGAATTTGCATTTACTCTTCATATTGTAAAACTCCTATTGCAATTCGTGATCGATGAAAGCCCTTTGTGGAGAATGTGAATACACGCATGTTTCCAATAATTTCAACTTTCCAAGTGCTTTTGGTTCCGTTTTGGCCATGCTTTTTTCATTTTGGTCAAAACCGCTTTCAAATTCACAATTTTGAAATCAGTGACAGTTTCAAACATTCAAAATTGTCACAATCAAAATGTTTTATGGACATATTTCGTTTTGAAAACTCATTTATCCGGAAAACATTCACCTATGCGTTTCTTTTTTTGTATAGTATACTATTACATGGCAGTAAAGGGTTCCCTCTGTTTAATCAATGTCAGTGTAAACGTTATTACATGGCAGTAAAGGATTCCCTCTGTTTAGTCAATGTCAGTGTAAAAGTTATTACATGGCAGTAAAGGGTTCCCTCTGTTTAATCAATGTCAGTGTAAAAGATATTACATGGCAGTAAAGGATTCCCTCTGTTTAATCAATGGTTTCGATTGCCTGTTACTGCATCTTAGCTATAGAACATTTATATTACAATACATTAACAACTCCCTTATCGTGATATTACGACGAGAAAATGCTAAATGCTTTACCAAGTTACTAAACTTCAGTTTTCTTTCATAATACTGAAACGGTATTGCATGTATCATTCTCTCCCCACAGAGGCAGATCAAGTCATGTTGATTTAGCCTCTGTTATATTACGCCGAAATCCCTGGGTTCTGGCAGTTTCCCCTAGGGGAAAAAAATTTTCATCTCAATACATTTGAATTTCTTTATCAAATGACAAGGCTTCTTGCATGGAAAGGGTGGTTCACATCACAATGCATTTGCCTCGTTTCAGGAGCCAAAATGATGATTTAAGAACAGCGTCGCTGATCGCACAACTAATTTTGATTGCCTCTAATTAGGCATCTCCCATTCTATCCGACAAACTCGTCGTAATATAACAGAGGATAAATCAACATGACTTGATCTGCCACTGTGGGGAGAGAATGTGCATGTATCATATCTAATTAAATGTCAACAAAGGCCTGATTCAAACAAAACTTTTATTGGATAAATTGGGTGAAGTGATATGTAAAATTATTAAAGTGCAGGTGTAATACATATATGAACAGAAGAAAAATATTGCTCTTAATAGATAAAACAGGAAGAGTATAAAATTTGGTCCAACCATTCGTCACAGGCTTACCCTGGCTATGATGCGATATTTTATAACAGGGTATACTCTATACAAATTTAGTTTTACTATTATTCAAACTAACATTTTGATAAATCATTTAAGAAAACAATAATTTTCAAATCTATTCGAATATACTTAGGGGATAAATCTATTCTGTTTTTTATTTTGGGGTTGTTTGTCGTGCATTTTTTACCCCTAAATAAACATTTCAAACCGAGCTGTTTTTTATTTTGGGGTTGTATGTCGTGCATTCTTTACCCCTAAATATAATTTCAAACCGAGCTTTGTTTTTTATTTTGGGGTTGTATGTCGTGCATTCTTTACCCCTAAATATAATTTCAAACCGAGCTTGCGAGGTTTGAAATGTTTATTTAGGGTAAAGAATGCACGACATACAACCCCAAAATAAAAAACAGAATGGATTTATCACCATTCTAACATGACTAATTAGTCAAAAAAGGTGGAACTATTTTGACTTGCCCAAAAGCAATGTGATTAGGTCAAACCGGTGCAGACCGGTTCCACTCACTTGCAAAACAACGGTACAGTCCACTTTCATAAAGAACACATAACAATTAAAATGTCATTACATACAGAAATCACGTTTTTAAATAGACTCATCTGTAATCTATTGAGCATATTATCAATAGAAAACAGTTTTCAATGTCGTCAAAGTTACGATTTTTTACCTAAATCAATGGGTCGACCCATCACCCCTACAAGAGCGACAAGGACTGACCAAATCAAGGGACGTTACTCTGAAAATAGTTGTTCACTACGTGTCGGTGAACTGTTTCAAACTTAGTGGAAGCTGTCAAGAACTTTATATTTTGTGTCATGGTTGGGGAGACTGTGACAGGAAAAGTGGTCACTTGTACATTAGAGGTAGGGGCAGTGACAGCATTCAGCGAAATTAAAGAATAAAGTCGCTTCCGTTCATTTGACGAATCGCTGTATGAGAGGTGTTGCGATCGTTGATTTTGTTTTTAGATCTGTGGACTGTGATTAATTTACATCGCGAAGCAGTAAGAAACACTTCAAACAGGAACAAAAAACCTGGTTATTCGATTAATATTTGTAGGTGTTTCAAAATGTCGACAAGTTTCTGATATTGAAATTTAAAGTGTCGTCGCCAACATGTCATGTGTAAACAGAAAGTCGCTGAGTGCAGATTGTTTTCTCGTGCGCGGAGGAATGTGAAGCGGTCGTAAATATTTAGAGGTGATTATCGGCGAAATAATTACTCCAAAATGTTTATGAGTAACCAATCAGAACGCAGTATTTTCAAACTAGGTTTCGTGTCATGTTAGAATAATATTTAACTGCCACATTTTACGGGCATTTTTTGTCTGTTTTGTATCTAGAATTGTTCTTATTGCAAGAACTATAACGCTTACCTATTGAATTTTGAATATACATTTGATTCCATGATATCTACATGTTTTCAAAACAATGATAAGAAAACATTATATTATCCATAAAAACCCTCGCACTTCCAATTTACATGAATAGTGGTTAAAGTCAACACTATAAAAACTGAAGTTTCCTCCTGGCTGTCTAAGATGACTTTACCAAATTTTGTTGGCCAATTGACGATCGCCACTGTCCGGTTTTCAATTACAATCGCAACCTTATCCCCTCATATCATCTATAGCTAGCTATAATATGAATCTTTTAACCAACAGTTCATAGTTTCCAATCAAATGACACCATCGATAGAATAATGTACATATGACTCCAAATATTCTCAAACTACAGAAGTTGTTTCCGATATTCCATTTGTAGGTCATCGGCAAGAGTGGGTATTTCCTTTTCTCACATCAATATTACAATATAGTTGATACAGAAAAGTGTTAACATTATGTGTTACAATATGTTGTTACTTTTCAGATTTATTATATTGTATGCTGTCTTTGCACTAAAAAGTGACCAGAATAGCCATCATTGCTCAGCTGTTTTTGAAACTGGTAATCAGTTTGAACAGAACAGAACAGAACAGAATTTTATTTCTCATAATTCACAACAGTGACATAGAGAAAAGTTAAATATATTACATACACACATATAAATATAAACATATTGGAATAATAATGTGCTGCATTCATAAACATGTGATATGCATAATTTAAAACTTACAGAGACCTTCTTTTATGATTTTTGCCAAGTTAAGTAAGAGTGGTTTATAGGTAGTTTTCATGAGGGCTATATACTTATCAATTGAAGGATACTTACAGTAATACGATGGGAGGTATTGAACAAATTTGCGATCTTAGACAGAAGGTGTTATTTTTATAAACGTCCGATTAAGTGGATACATTTTCAGTGTATACGGATACATATCGTGTTGTTTCGGTATCCATTGGCTGATATACCGCGCATACCTATAGTGGCTTCCAGATGGACCACTTCACATTGACTTATTACTAAATTCGGGATTTGTTACAATCTAGATCAACAGGTTTTATATTAGGTCATGCAACAGTATGACAAAATAAAAAATCTGTTGATTTAAATTTATTTAGATTCATAATGGTAAAGCTTTATGTTATTGAAACGCTCTCTAGGCTGGTCACAGGTTATATAACCCATCAACCCATCAACTCATGGACGATGCCAGTCATAGATATTTTGTAAAATACTGTTTAATGCCAATACAATAAAGTAACCCTTTCAGAAGTTCAGAGTCGGAGAATAATTTTCTGGCTGCAATACCGCCCTTCTAGACTAAGTTAATTTTGAAAATATCAAATTGGTATATCTCAATGGTATATGAGTCACATAAATATTAAACACTTCTAAAAGAAGGAAAATTGAAATAACACATAAACATAACAAACATTATGGAAAATAAAATAATACATACAACGAAATAACAACATTGACATAATATAAAACCAGATATGTTGAATTGTTTGCTTGTTAGTTGAATAAACATCATAAGGTACGTTTTTGCCTTGTTAATACGGTTTGCTCATGTGTCACATTCAATATGGTAGTAAGTGAGTATATATAAATTTTCTATGCCTTCAAACGTGTTTTATTTCTGTCTAAACAAAGGTGGTTCACATTCTGTTGATACATCAAATTTAATGTTAATTAATTAAGCTTCCTAAAAATATATAATATAGTTTAATAATAAGAAAATTTATAAAAGAAACTAATTTAATGGTATTTTGATTGATCTATTATTATTGGTTTAAATTCATCGCCCAATGGCTAATGAAAATCGACCAAGTCTGGTTTATTTTGTAGGACAACACGCACAAGTAGGGGGCCGCCTGCACAGCTGAGATAATTAATGGCAACAATAAATGACAAATTTTAAACAACAACTTAGAGATGCATAAGGTTTTGTCGGATATATTTTCTGAAGGTATCGTCTCTGTAAACGAACGAACTTTCTTTAGGAGAGTGATAATGAAAAACCGATCGATGTATAAACAGGGTATTTCACCCTAATCAAAGTATACGATGCCATCAGAAATATAATGAAATTGACGATGAAAATTAAATGTTACATGCATTGGTGTTGTGAACACCTTTAATTCATTTTATGTAAGGAAATGTAATTGCATGGCTGAACTTTACATTATATATTTGATTTATTACTTCTTCATCTAGTTTAAAAAGTATTTTTTAAATTGGAACGATTTATTTTCTTGTTCCTGACATCCCCTTATATTTCCCATAAAAACGTGCTTCTACCCCTTTAAGTATAAATTAAATAATGGGATTAAAGATATTATGCTTGCAACTGACTAATGTGATTGACAGAACACATTACAAGTGAAACCTTTCAAACACGTGCAAAATTAATGCGTAATGTGTAAATGGCTGAAGGTGAAAATCCGAAAAGTATCATATAGGAAAAGTAAAAGTGTTCAATTTTAACAATCGTGTCCCAAGCATTAAGCAAACAGCAGGAAAAGAACAAAACAATTCCCCTTTAGAAAATATCATAACAAACATGATGAAATTGACCAATTAAGAATTCATTTTTCGTAATAACGGAATACCTTTAAAACCCAATCGTTATAGTTGCATGCATCTTTCTTAACTCTGATATGATATTTACATGTTTAAATCAACAATAAAATACTTCGAAGTCAGAAGTGCAGTACCCTCTGCAAATTTGCCGGAGCTTAAAACGAATCCGCTTTCGGTGACGCTATTATCATGTGTGTGGATTTACACCGCGTCTCAGTTACCACATTTGGGTTTTATGGGGATCAACTTGGACTCAACGAGTACCTTATTCAGAGAAAAACAGAAGAAAATTCTAGCCGTGCATGACGAAGACGGCTATCAAGCGTATATTTAGGAAACGCAGTTGTGAGATGGCAACACTTGATTCGTCTTCACGTCGACATGCCGGGGCTGCCGTTTCAGTCTTTTTGATACATTATAAAAAAATACAATGAATACAGTATAAATACTTTAAAAAATATTAAAATCCACTACATTTTGAATATGGGTCTTAAATACTGAAACAAACATAATTTCCAGCTTGGAAAATCATCTTCTTGAAGTGGTTGCGGTGGTGCGCGTCCGTGCCCAGAGCTTCAAATCAGAAATGTTGTACATTCGTGTTTCTATAAACAATCGTTGTATACATACAACAGACTGTCATTTTCTGTTGACACAAAATATTTAATGCAAATTAACCAGACCCTTGAAAAAAACCCTGCCAATTCCCAACTTAATGCAGTCATATTGATTATGACCCATATGGGGAGATGCACACAGTGTATTATTTTTCCTGCTAGTCCCTGGCTTTTGATTGGTTGTCGTGAACTCCGATGTTCTACTAAAGTCAGGGATACTTGTCAAACTCAGTTACCACGGGCGGTATATGTCTGATGTTCCGGGTTGATTGAGGTTTGGTTGAGGTTTGGTTCAGGGTTGGTTACGGGTTGGTTAATGTTTGGTGAAGGGTTGGTTAAGGGTTGGTTATGGTTTGGTCAAGGGTTGGTTAAGGGTGGGTTGAGGTTTGGTTAAGGGTTGGTTAAAGGTTGGTTGGGGTTTGGTTAAGGGTTGGTTATGATTTGGTCAAGGGTTGGTTAAGGGTTGGTTGAGGTTTGGTTAAGGGTTGGGTAAGGGTTGGTTGAAGTTTGGTTAAGGGTTGGTTAAAGGTTGGTTGAAGTTTGGTTAAGGGTTGGTTAATGTTTGGTGAAGGGTTGGTTAAGGGTTGGTTAAGGGTTGGTTAAGGGTTGGTTATGGTTTGGTCAAGGGTTGGTTAAGGCTTGGTTAAGGCTTGGTTAAGGGTTGGTTGAGATTTGGTTAAGGGTTGGTTGAGGTTTGGTTAAAGGTAAGTTAAGGGTTGGTTAAGGGTTGGTTAAGAGCTGGGTGTTACTTGATGGTTTCGTTGTGGATAGGGTTTGTTTATTTGACAGGTAGTTGAGAGTGTTTGTGTGATGATTTCGGGTTAAATTTGGGTGTTGTTTTGCTGGTGAAATTAAAAAAATGGTATAGGGAATCATAGGGATGTTATTGTTTATGAATTGAGGAAAGTTCCCAGGTCTGCATTTAAATGATATCATTTAACGTCTAAAAAAGGCTGATGTCTGAACAGACTTTATTTTCACCCCTAACCTGAATCAGATCAAATCTGTCTGCAGAGCATGCATCTTTGATATTCTGGCGGCTGAACACAGCTATTCTATCTAGACCAGCGGAGGTTGGTAATGCTTGCAGAGATACAGCCGCCTCAACAGGCACAGAGCCCCCTTCTCACAGCTCTCCAACTGCACCCTCTTGACGTAAACGGAAGACTCGGTGACCGCTTGAACTCAGCCACTCGTCTCTGCTACAAGCATTCATCTTGTCTGCAACATCCAAACGGTGGCGAGCAACTACGCCGACAAGTCAGTCGGTCAAATATAGAAGCTTCTTCCGACTTCTTCTTCTTCGTCTATATCTGGGCAAGGAATGTCAGGTTAAAAAGGGAAGAGGGGTGGACTGTTTACTGTCGGAGCCGGAAAGTCTTTATAAGAAACAAACTCCACAGCATCCTCTGAGATGATGTGTTGAGGAGGCAGAGAAATGATCTAAAGACTTCACACTGTAGGTCCGTCCGTTTCCAAGTATAAACATACTTTCTATGGCTCTTCCGCATGATCTGCACAGAGACCACCAAGGCGTCCATCGAAAGAAAGGATACCTCTACCAATGTTACAAAGTCGGCGGAGTTAAAGGTACGACCCAGGGGAAGTCTGTGTAGGCGCGGCGGAGGCAACCCACCAAGCTTGGGAACTGCTGACAGACAGAGCTCCCTCTCACCCGCACTGCACTGCAAAGGCGGAGCGGACGTGCTGCCCACTTGCCAGGACTTTGCTGACAAAGCGGAGGTAATTGGACACAGGGATATGTAGCAGTCCAACCGTTTTCAGCAGCCAAAGAACTGCCAATGTGGTCACAAACAATAAACGGGTAGCCGGCATAACAAACAATCAATCAATCCGGGACCAAGTATCAGAGAAAGGAAAAAGTAAGGTAAATAACCAGATTACCTGACAATATTATAGTGAAATTGCATAGAAATTTGAGAGCTCTGTAAAGACGCAACTGTTCAGTGAACGACAGGAAGTTCGAATGATGATTGAGTCACTTGATCATTGGTGGTGCGGTAACTAACTGCCGTGTTGCCTGACTGGGTGACCGAGTCGAGAGATAATTGACAGACCATTATGGGCTGCGGTAAGTCTTTGAAGGTAAGCACACATAAAATTATCTTTTCTCAAAAACATACATTTTTCCTACACGTATTGATGGTATAAGTCTCTGTCTATTGCAGACTCTGCAGCATGTTTTCCTGCTGTATTTGTAGCAAATTTCTCATTAAATAGTTGATAAATATTTTCATTTCTCAAATTATGTATCAGTAGTTTGATGAATAAGCCTATATTAATGAGGGTAAAACTGTATACAGCCATTTTAGTGTGAAAATATGTTCATCATTTGAGTTACAGAATAAACAACATAACCCTTAGAAAACTTACTCCATGTTTAAACTTTTTTTTAGAAAAATTGTCTTGAAAAATATCTTGCAAAAGTCTCTAATTTAAGTCTTAAACATGCTACAGAGTATTCAGGCGTACAGACGTACACAGTTATTGATAACAGTACGACATCTTCCAGGATTTCCAATCAGCTGATGACGTCACAGTGAATGATGACGTCATTCTGTTGAAGATGTTGCAGAGTCCATCTGCCTGGTTGAAGCTGAACATTCCACAGTCGGGATGATTGGAGCATTTCCTTGCGCATACTCCAAAGTGGTTAGCAGAAACTTCTTCTATAAGACCATCTGCAAACTTGCCAAGTTTGAGAATTCTTTCCAGTCGCGATCGCCCATTGTCTCCTGTCATAGAAAGCTGGTTGTGAGTACATCTGTATTCAGCTCCGCTGTGCAATAATGTAGCTATTAGCGGCGTGTCACAGAAAGGTTTTTGAATAATGTTATTTCAATATAGAGTGCATGCATATTTGTAAAACCAAAGAGAACATTGATTCGACTAAATCTGAGATAAAGGTGATTAACATCTCACTGTGTAAGTTCACTTTGCAAGGATATAAGATTTACAAATCTATCAAAAACCATGCTTACCAAGTCTGATGACAGATGGAGAAGTGTTGATCTTCTTCAGACCGAGTCTCTTCATCAGCAGGATGGCATCATCTGTGTGATCAATTGTTGCTGCTGCAGTTGTGTCCATCCCAGAACCATACATAACTCTGTTGCCTGTCCATTTCATCCAGAACCACCTGAGAACAAAGAACAGGATATCTGTCATGATTATTAGAGAACATTGTGTGTAAGCTAAAATTATCTTCCTGAACGTTTTGTCCAGTTTCTGAATTTTATGCTTAAAGATGTTGAGTTTCTTCGTAAGTTCCTTAATATCACCAAGAATATGGCATGACCTAACCTGAACTCAGTGCAGCTGAGAATATCTGGTGTGGACACAGAGGGACCTCCACTGACACCAGACATTGTAGTGGAGTCACTCCCGATCACCAAGGTGACGAGTTCTGTACCATCAGCATCCAAGAGACTCAACCCATGCTCTTGACAGCCTTGAACTTGGTACACGAACGAGTGGCAGTGTTGGATGTCCACCCCATATTGGTGAAGGTCAAGGATGCTGCCGGTATTAGCCTGTGCTTCCAGCTCAAGAAGGTTCTCTTTAAAAGCAATAAAGTATTGATAGCAAAACCATTATGCTAAAACAAAGAAAGAAGCAGTAATTGTGATAATGTTTATTTTAACTGTCGTGTGGCACACGCCAGGACCTTGTAGTGACAATATGAATGAAATTCCATGTCCATTTCTCTCTTTATTTTCATGCACTTTTAGTGCCCACACGATTACAAAAATTCTCTTGCAAATGACCAAATGATTGTTCTCTCTCTTCGTTTCCTCAGTCTAACAGCATACCTCAACGAAGTACACCCCTCTGTGAAACATGGGGGGTGCTTAACTTGTTTTGGTGTGTATACAAACCAATACTCGTGTATTACTTAACAGAGAAACAAGGAAAAGTCTTGCCCTAATAATCATTGTTGTTCATACTTGTTCACCAGCGTATCGATATCTTTAAGGAGCAACACATGAAAGTAAAATGCGACACTTACTTCGATCAGAACTGCCAGGTGTTGCTTGTGATGTGGGAGATCCAGTTCCAGTAGCAGGTCTTGTTGTGGCTGGTGGAAGAGTCGTCGATGTCGAAGTAGTAGTTGTTGCTGCTGTCTCAGATCCAGTTGTCTGTGGAACCGATGTTGTAGGTGAAGTTGATGATGTGGCAGCGTTTGTTGAAGATGAATGTTGTGGCGTTGTCGATGTGGCTGGAACGGTAACTGGCTGGGCTGTTGAAGTAGTCACTGCAGAGGTTGAATCAATCGTTTTGACAATCAAATCAAAGGAAGGATATTGACACTTAGACTTGGGCCGTTGTTATAAAGATTCATAGAATTTTCAAAGAGAAACCAGTATAGTCCCTAAATGCACACTTAGATAAAAGTAACACATAGAAGTCGATTTATAAACATTCTTAGTGTGATTTTAGCTACGAACTATTTTCAACTTTTTGTGTTGTTACTTGAGTAAATCGTTATATTTCAAATAGGAATGGAACTCTCTTGTCGAAAACGCTACCATCTATACGAACAATGATATCTAAAATCGTTCTTGCAATGTTAAGATTGATTAAAGCTTTTGAATTACAGGTGAATATCATAGTGATGTGATTTAACCACACATCATTGTTTTGCATTGTTAGATATTTATTCACAACATGATTAGACAAACTTTAATAAAACGCAAATATTAAAAGATATGTTTGTTATAACACTTTGTCAATAGCAAGGGTTTCTTTATAATCTCTAAATTAATCGCTTTTGATTTTTCTCTCTTTTTCAAAATGTAAAAAATAATAAGTATATAAACATTGTACTTGTTTATTGATAAGCAGAATGAATTTTTGTTGATTTTGTTGTGAGTTGTTTTAATCAATTATTTCCCTACAAGCTTAATTGATTAACTCGTTGTATATAACTGAATGGGTTTTACTCTATCAAGGAAGATGTGAATAAGGGGTTATAGTGATAAGTTTGATAAATACTTTAAATAATGCTTTAAGAGGGGAAAAAACTTCAATTCTCCAAAACCAATTGTTTAAAACCTTTTTTTCTATTTTGAACAAAATACAATCAAACAAACAAACCAGAGGCCTTGGAGGCCATTTTCAAGAATGTTGTCCTTCTGCTAAAAGAGTTTAGGAAATAATTTAAATCCGTTGTAGTTGATACTTAACTTTACATTATGCGCCAAATACCAAAAATCTACATTTGGGTGAAAAATCCTTTCGTCATATCAACAATATTGTGCATTCAGAAAGTTTAGATTTTCAAGTCATTGCAAGCCAAAACTCCCAATGGCGTAAGTAAACTATATAGATATGTTTTTTCTGCTTGAGAAAGACACAAGAATCCGTGTCAAAACGTCGCATACAATTAACAAAGAAGTTGTGATCCATACATTCTTCTGCATTATTATTTAGATATGTTATAACAATTTGCAGTGGAGTCCTAATACTATTATCAAACTTAATGTTAAATGCTTTACAAGTTTGGAATTTTATGCTATGTGCTTTACAATGTAAAATAAGCTCTCATAAACCCCCTTAATGCTGTTCATTTCGAGAGCATAAAACGTGTAAACTTCTCAGCTATGTTTCCGTTTTCCCGTTTTTTGGGGGGATTGAACTATTTTTGCAGTATATGCATGTGTGTAATTGCAATAACTTCGCGATTATTGTGTTTTAACACATTAAGTAATTATTGTTGTTATCAATTGATGTTATATGTCAGAACTTGATGTTTAAGGCCACTCTTTGGAACGCTGTACTACCAATTCGAAAAGAAAAGTTTACAAGACAAATTCTAGTGGCAAATCAAATGGGAACACTTAGAATAACGACACAGACAATCTAGCCGCCTTAGGTCCATTTTTCAACGTTGATAATAGAACCGGTTCATTTTATATATAGCTGAAAGAGATTTTTGTCTGTTGACAATTTACTCGAGGCCCAAATTGAAAATTTTCCCTCACGTTGAATATCTACCCCTGTTGAATTTTTAACCGGTTCAGTATTCACTGTTGAATTTTGAAGCAGGCCTTTATTCACAAACATCGAACCGGGTCCATATTGTAGGATTTCCGAGAAGGGACATCGCTTTTTCGCCGTTTCATAAAACGTCATCTCTAGCAAGTCTAACACCAGATGCTTTGGTTTGGATTTGCGTGAAAATCAATCTAGTTAAAACTATCTGTAATGTATACGTCGCCTAAGTCCTCACGTTACAGCTAGTCTTAACTAGATTGTGAGAAAATTACTTTTCTTTACTTTATAAGCACCATTTCCCATACTATTCATCAAAAACGAATAATTGCTGACAATTAATTTAACTAATTAGCCAAATCATTCAGTTACAGAATTCATGTTTGCTGAAAGGTTTCTATTAATTTACTTTTAATAACTGATTTTAGCCAGAAGATGTTTTTAATGAAAATCAAAAATATCAAAAAAATTCTAAAAAAATTCAAATGACTACAGTCGTGTGAATTTGTGTTGTGTTTGTATTACGTTTGTCTATCGATTAGTATACAATATCATCCTATGATCCGGGCAAGTAAAACTCAACAAGAGAACAGATGATCACACAAAGGGGACGACACGGATAAGTTCATATGATCCGTGCAAGTAAAACTCAACAAGAGAACAGATGATCACCAAAAGGTGACGACACGGATAAGTTCATATGATCCGTGCAAGTAAAATTTATCAAGGGAACAGATGATCACCCAAAGGGGACGACACGGATAAGTTCATATGATCCGTGCAAGTAAAACTCAACAAGAGAACAGATGATCACCAAAAGGTGACGACACGGATAAGTTCATATGATCCGTGCAAGTAAAACTCATCAAGAGAACAGATGATCACCCAAAGGGGACGACACGGATAAGTTCATATGATCCGTGCAAGTAAAACTCATCAAGAGAACAGATGATCATACAAAGGTGACGACACGGATAAGTTCATATGATCCGTGGAAATAAATATAAAACTCAACAAGAGAACAGATGATCATACAAAGGTGACGACACGGATAAGTTCATATGATCCGTGCAAGTAAAACTCAACAAGAGAATAGATGATCATACGAAGGTGACGACACAGATAAGTTCATATGATCCGTGCAAATAAATATAAAACCCAACAAGAGAACAGATGATCATACAAAGGTGACGACACGGATAAGTTCATATGATCCGTGCAAGTAAAACTCAACAAGAGAACAGATGATCATCCAAAGGGGACGACACAGATAAGTTCATATGATCCGTGCAAGTAAAACTCATCAAGAGAACAGATGATCATACAAAGGGGACGACACGGATAAGTTCATATGATCCGTGCAAGTAAAACTTATCAAGGGAACAGATGATCACCCAAAGGGGACGACACGGATAAGTTTTATATGATCCGTGCAAGTAAAACTTATCAAGGGAACAGATGATCACCCAAAGGGGACGACACGGATAAGTTCATATGATCCGTGCAAGTAAAACTTATCAAGAGAACAGATGATCATACAAAGGGGACGACACGGATAAGTTTTATATGATCCGTGCAAGTAAAACTCAACAAGAGAACAGATGATCACCCAAAGGGGACGACACGGATAAGTTTATATGATCCGTGCAAGTAAAACTTATCAAGGGAACAGATGATCACCCAAAGGTGACGACACGGATATGTTCATATGATCCGTGCAAGTCAAACCCAACAAGAGAACAGATGATCACACAAAGGTGACGACACGGATAAGTTCATATGATCCGTGCAAGTAAAACTCAACAAGAGAACAGATGATCACCCAAAGGGGACGACACGGATAAGTTCATATGATCCGAATTTAGTTATGCAGAAATCGGTATGAAATGCGGCACGCTTGTATTACATTGTCTTTTATACCTCGAAACTACACTTTTCATAATAAAGGAGATTTGAGGCAATCAAAATAGTATAAGAGACCAGAAATAATAAATAAGTTTGAACAGCAGTTTGTCTTACAGTACAAAACTGTTGCCTTTTCAAATGCTTTGAACACCTAAAATGCATCTTTTTATGTTTTTCTATCAGACCATCAGAATGTTTCAAATCTGAAAAATTATACCTTCTACATTTATATAAACTGTATTTGATGTCTGATCTGAGGAAAGCTGTCTGAAGAAAGTTTCTCTGTGGTGGTTGACCTAGCTAATTTGAAAAACCTTTCTTCATTACCACAAACCAATACACATATAATACAACAGAACAGAAGCAAGGAATGCTATAAAATCATTGTTGTTCATACTTGTTGACCAGCTTATCTATATCGTTGTAAGGGACAACATATAACGTTTAAAGGCAGCACTAACTTCTTTTGGCAGGTGTCGTTTGTGAGCAAAATCGCAATCGGTCAAGAAATAAAGATTTTAGCGTAAATACCGATTTATGTATACTACTCAAAAGAGGTTAAGGGACACCCAAGTAGTAATCATCATTTGCACTAACTTTAAATGTTAGCATCTCAAAGAGAAGGTTTTTGCTTGAAGTTTTGTTCATACCCATAAGATAAGATAAGATAAGATAATTTATTTGCACAGAGAACACCCTTCTTGGGCAGTGTACAAAACGAGAATAAACAAATTTCATGACATACATAATATATACATAACAAATAACAGAGATATGCTATTATACACAATGAAACTGCATGCCATTTAACCTAATCTGTATTGATATAATTCATACAACAATTTGGTGGTTTTGGAGGCATGGTGACTCTTAGGGTTTAATATGGCAGTTAGGAGATCTTTCTTTGGCAACCCCGCATTCGTCAGACCTGTTGAACAGATGAGGTCTGAACGTTTATTATGGAATTTAGGACATGACAATATAAAATGTTCCTCTGTTTCAACTTCCGTTAGGTTGCATTGCTTGCAAATACGACTATCAGCTGGGATGTTGTTGTATCGACCCCTCTCTATCTCTAGTTGATGAGCACTAAGTCGTAATTTACTTAAAACTTTACGATGCTCCTTGTTCTTAATTGACGATAGATAGTCCTTATATTGAAATGAATCTCCAATGTGCCCAAGCAGGCGAAGTTTTTTTCCTTTATCAGACGGAAGCGCATTTATTTCCTGTAGATACAAGTTAACAAATTGAGACTTTATAAATTCTGTAAATTGGAGTGAGGATATGTTGACAATATTTGAAGTAGGGAAAGCGTTTTGAAGAATTTGCTCAATAGTTGAGACCAAAGATGATTTTGATAGAAGTCTATCTTCTTGTAAAGCAGCATATTCGAGTCGGTTATGGTCCATCCTTATCAATCTTCTGTAGTAGTTAAACATGCTTGAGAGTATGGTTATTGATATAGGGTAAAGTCCAAGCTCGCTAAGACATCCAATGTTACAGGTGCGCTTTGGTACTTCTAGGATTGACTTGGCAATCTTTATGGTTATAATATTACAAGTCAACTTACTCCAATTTTGGAAGAGATCCAATGAAGATTTAAACATATCGCTGCCCCACACTTCTGCACCATAGGTGGCGATTGGAACAACAAGACAACGATAGAGACGGAGAAGAACATCAGGGCGGAATTGAGTTGAAGATAAGCTGTATCTGATCTTGAACCAGGCGCGCATCGCCTTCCCTTTAAGACTTTCAATGGCGATTTTAAAAGTTCCATTCTTGTGCAAAGTTACTCCTAGATAGGTATATGAGTCACAAACGTCGATGGCCGAATTATCATAGTGAAATGAATGATTTGTATCGACCCTTGTACCACCAAAAATAATCACTTTAGTTTTAGAGAGATTTATCTTGAGTTTCCAATCTTCTGTAAATGTTTTTAGATTATTAATACTATTTTGGAGTCCTTTGGCTGATTTTGAGAAAAGGACGAGGTCGTCCGCAAAAAGTAGATGTGTGAGACTTTGATCATCCAAGTTAGGGGCATGTTCACTGCCGGATTCAAGGTAGTCCTTCATATTATTCACATATATGTTGAAGAGGGTAGGGCTGCAGACACATCCTTGCTTAACACCAATTGATGATGAAATTGGTTCAGCCACTCCGCTTTCAGTTTTTACGGCATATGTCACCTCAGAGTACATATCATGCATAAGATTAAATATTTTACCTGTTATGCCATAATTATACATTTTGAATAGTAGACCGTCTCTCCATACAGAGTCAAACGCCTTGCGAAAGTCAACAAAGCAGGTATATAGTTTTCTTTTCATCTGTTTAAACTTTTTAATCAAGGTTCTAAAGATGAATATGTTATCCGATGTCCTGTGGTCGGACCGAAATCCTGCCTGTCTTGAGTCCAATAGAGAGTGATATTCCATATAAGAACTTATCCTTATATTCATGATCGACAGAAAAAGTTTTGAGAGGCAACTTCCAAGGGCTATTCCTCTATAATTGTTCACGTCATTAACATCTCCCTTCTTGTGAATAGGAATGATATACGATGTTCGCCAAGCAGTGGGAAATCGTCCAGTGTCTAATATAAGATTAAATAATTTCAAATAGTGATCGATTAGAACAGTGGAAGATGCAGAAATCATCTCGTTGAGTATCAAGTCAGGACCGCCAGACTTTCTACTCTTCATTTTCCGTATAGCTGTCACGAGTTCCTGTGCTGTGATATTATCATTGAGATTATCGCAGTCTAAATCTGTTGATGGATATATATCTGCAACTGACCTTGATACATATTGATGAAATTCAGTGGTGTTGGGAATATCACAGTTCAGATTGGTGAAGTGTTCAGACCACTCGGAGGCAGAGATGTTATTGCTGTGGTCCGTCTCTTGTCCACCTGTGAGCTCACGGACAAGCCTCCAATATTCTCGCGAGTCCGTAACAGACAAAGATTCTAGTTTGTTCAATAAATTTTCTGTATATTGTTTCTCAGTTTGTTTTAAACATTGTTTATAGTCTTTACGAGCCTTGTAAAATTTAAGTTGCTTTGTTTTGTCAAATGGGTTAGTGATATGGTCTACCCAGGCAGTTTGTACAACACTTTTCAAATCCTTACACTGAAAATTGAACCACCTTTTCTTCTTTTTTGATTTCCGTTTCACGTGTACAAGTTTCACAGAGCCATTTGCCGCAGACAAAATGATATCAGAAAACTGAGATGTCATATCATCAACCTCTACTTGAGAAGCATTTTCAGTTTGCTTCATTATGAAATTGTCAGCTCGGGTTTTACATGTAGAAGATACAAGACAATTTATATATTTGACTTCGGAATCTCTTGACCACACAAACTTTGATATTTTCTTAACTTTTGTTGTTGCTTTATGATTTGGTCGTTTTGTCTTTGACTTCAGTTGGCCTAAGCACTTTATACTTGCTTGGATTGCACAGTGGTCAGACATGTGGGTAAGGGGTAATACTTTCACAGAGTTGAATTGATTATAATCCTCATACTTGGTTATAACATAGTCTACTGCACTACAACCGTTATATTGATAACAAGTCAAATTACCGTAAATATCCCCCACAGTTCTTCCATTTAGAATACACGTCTTTGTGTTGATACACGATTGTAGTAGATCCCTGCCGAACTTGTTACTAGTTGAGTCTGTGTTGTTCCTCTGGACAGGGATGTACGGTGGTATTTCATCAGTTGGTGGTACTTGTGATTTCTCACTAATAATTTCAGTTTGTGGTAAATCTTTTAGATTCCCAGTCCGAGCGTTAAAATCTCCACCTAACACAAGGGTTCCCTGCGAGCCATAAAGCGCAAGTTTTTGCTCCAAATCTATGAAGGCGTCGCTGTCTTTCTTGGTCCATATACTTGAATTTTCTGGCGGTATATATATTATTCCAATAATTATATCTTGTGAGATCTTTAATGATCTACTGTTAACTTTTACCCATAAAGAGTCACCATCCCCCCTATCTAATACTTCAATAATACTGCCAAGGCTCTTCTTGTAGAGTAAAGCTGTGCCGCCTCTAGCCTTGTTAGTAACACTGCTGATATTGGCATGTCTTGGGTTGTATATGATATTGTAGTCGGTAAATCTGTCTTTAAGGATATCATTTTTAGCATCTTCGTGGCCAATCCAACATTCAGTCACCCCAATAAAATCCGGATATTCTAAATTACGAATAATGTCAATTGGGGATGTTATGTTAGCAATACATTGAGCATTCCAAAATCCAAAATGCAAAATCTCCATATGCAGACCTGAAATTTAGCTACTGATTTTTAAACTTTATTTTTTCTGTGGATTTTTGTTTAATTTATCTTCATCAACTTTTTCACTTCCAGGGAAATCCCTTACAAAGCAATTAAGTCACCAAAGACAAAACCGCAATGCTTTAAACCTGAGCCCTCCGACACCGTGTGACTTTCATTTTCGACCCCTGCCTTGTTTCTGACATCAAAGCGCAAAACACAAACTGTGTCAAGAGGTGAATTTTATTTCAATATGTCAATAAGATAGTGTTTATTTCATAAAATGATTAATTTTAACCATGTGCTGAAACATGAAGTATATAGGGGACACTATACAAATGTTTCTTAGTTTTTTTGAGTAGTATGGCACATATATTAGATTAAAAATCACGCTAAAATTTTTATTTCTTGACTACTTTCGTTAAAATTTGGAATGTAGGTTCATCTCAACATTTCAAAACTATGTATAAGTGCTAAAAGGCCAGGTTTTTTAATATTGATATTTTATTATAGGGACCACTCCGAGATAACAACTCTCAAACTCTCACTTCATTCAGCCTTGGGGTCGCCAACCGATTCACAAGGAGGCAGACTGCTGCAGTTTTAAGTAAAGCCCTTAATTTTGTAGATTTACCTGGTCTCAACAACAAAAAACTCTTTTAGAAAAGGGACAGCAACGAGCATTCAAAATTTGACGCATTTAAGAATTATGTACGCATTGGCCATTTTTGATAAAATCTATATCTAATTAAGTAAAGTGTGAACGTAAATCTGATATTTGAGTCAGTTTCAGATGTGTGGGTGATATACTGCGCAAGCAAGGAATCTGTCGCTGATTAATTTATTTGCTTTTATGGGGATACTAGCTAAGTTGGTATGGGATACAAGCAGTTTCTTAGCCGATGTGGCTGCCCTCGCTACTTTACTGCTGTATACGCTGGTGTTGGCCGAGAGTGTGGAGTGAAGACGTCGGCGGGCCACACTACTTACTGCTGTATACGCGGGTGTTGGCCAAGAGTGTGGAGTGAAGACGTCGGCCGTCCTCGCTACTTTATTGCTGTATACGAGGGTGTTGGCCGAGAGTGTGGAGTGAAGACGTCGGCGGCCCTCGCTACTTTACTGCTGTATACGCTGGTGGGCGAGAGTGTGGAGTGTAGAAGTCGGCGGCCCTCCCTATTTTACTGCTGTATACGCGGGTGTTGGCCGAGAGTGTTGAGTACAGAAGTCGGCGGCCGTCACTACTTTACTGCTGTATACTCGGGTGTTGGCCGAGAGTGTGGAGTGAAGGCACCGGCGTTCCTCGCTGCTTTATTGCTGTATACGCAGGTTTTGGCCGAGAGTGTTGAGTGAAGACGTTGGCGGCCCTCGCTACTTTACTGCTGTATACGAGGATGTTAGCCGAGAATGTGGAGTGAAGAAGTCGGCGGCCCTCACAACTTTACTGCTGTATACGCGGGTGTTGGCCGAGAGTGTGGAGTGAAGAAGTCGGCGGCCCTCACTACTTTACTGCTGTATGCGCGGGTGTTGGCCGAGAGTGTGGAGTAAAGAC
Source organism: Steromphala cineraria (assembly GCA_916613615.1). Classification (NCBI taxonomy): domain Eukaryota; kingdom Metazoa; phylum Mollusca; class Gastropoda; order Trochida; family Trochidae; genus Steromphala; species Steromphala cineraria. The sequence goes on along the minus strand of OU744732.1, from coordinate 5,542,211 downwards.
GTCGGCGGCCCTCGCTACTTTACTGCTGTATACGCTGGTGTTGGCCGAGAGTGTGGAGTAAAGACGTCGGCGGCCCTCACTACTTTACTGCTGTATACGCTGGTGTTGGCCGAGAGTGTGGAGTAAAGACGTCGGCGGCCCTCGCTACTTTACTGCTGTATACGCTGGTGTTGGCCGAGAGTGTGGAGTAAAGACGTCGGCGGCCCTCACTACTTTACTGCTGTATACGCTGGTGTTGGCCGAGAGTGTGGAGTAAAGACGTCGGCGGCCCTCACTACTTTACTGCTGTATACGCTGGTGGGCGAGAGTGTGGAGTGAAGACGTCGGCGGCCCTCGCGCTCCACCTCTCATGTCATATTTTTTTGCACTGAGCGCATGTCAGTGTGGTCAGCCGCAATGGTGTGGGCTTAGATAAATCTTATCATTAAGACACAAGTTGATATCACACATTTGACAGATCTATATTCAGCCGCGGCTCGGTGACAATTCCTAAGAGTTGATATGGAAACCCTCCTATGTAATCCAGTTATTTCTCAGTACTGGGGCCCTAGTGAAGTGGACGTGTCTAACTTTTCGAATCAGTGCTCTGTCCTGACGTACCAAGCTTACTATCGGGCGTCCAGATTGCACGTCATTGGTTTGGATGTTTTTTTGTACCACACGTGTGAAAACACTGTGTTGATACCCTAACTGTCTAGCAAAAGCTGTGCAGAATATTCCACTATCCCGCATGCCAATTATTTGCCATCCCCTATTGATAATCTACATCCTTGCCATAATTGAATCTCAAACGCATATGCAATCATTTGTTCGAAATAAGAGATATTGTTGCAACCTAAAGAGTTGATTTCTCAAAATACACGAGCTCATGCTTGAAACTCGTACATGAATCAGTAAAAACGGAGTTTCACGAGCATTTAAAAAACAAAAATCAAATATTTCAATATTTCAAATTGAATCAGCCTATCCAAGAAAATGTTGAGAAGATCATACAATAGTTTTCAACTTTATTTCTACATTTTTCGAAACTCGTAATCTGCTTTGTTCATATATAGTCGTGATACGAATGTGAATAAGTTGATGATTTATACAACAATACAACATATATATAAGTCATATGGAGCAACGCATTTCTATGTATCTATTAAGCTAAGACATAGTATGAATGTTTGTACTTATGCGGTGTAAGCTGACATTGCACATAAGAGTTAATGTACTATGTTGTCTCATCAATCTCTTAAGTAAGACATGCCTTAATACAAATATAGTAAGTAAATAGGTACAATACCGGTTGTTGGTACATTTGTTGTAGATTGGGAAATGGTGGTTGTTGTAAGTGCCGATGTGGTTGACGTGGTTGACGTAGTTGTAGTAGTTGTTGTAGCAGTTGCCATCGTTGTTGTGGTTGTGGTTGAAGTTGTTGGGGCTGTTGTCGTAGTTGTAGAAGTTGTTGTGCTGGTGGTGGTTGAAGTAGTTGTTGTTGTGTCGGTGGTGGTGGTATTCACTGTGAAAATGATGTGACCGAATTAGAGAAGAAATTAACCAACAATGTCATAGAGAAACCTTTCTCTACTGTGGAAAATAAATAGTCTTGAATCATGATTTTTTGAATAAGAATGTTTTAAGAGAACAACTGCAAATGACATAATTGAGTTAACATAACGTTATGTCCATGTACTTGTTGTACACAGGTTTTTATTGTAAGATGAAGTAAATCCTTATTTGAGTGACAATAAGAATAATATACACAAAGTCTTCAATTACCGAAGTGGTCTGATATAATGAATGATTTCCCTACTAGTATGGTTGGTCTTCTTTACACAATAATATCGTTATTTTTCTAGTGAAGTCTTGTGGATTTACATTCTCTCCCCACAGAGGCAACTCAGTCATACCCGAGTTAGCCTCTGTTCTATTACGGTTAATACATGGGATAGAAAGGTAGAAATCTGATTGGAGACAATCGAAGTTAGTTGTGCAATCAGCGACGCCGTTTCAAAAGTGGTCATTCGCAAAACCTCGGCCATCTCCGTGTGGTTCGTCAAAGCTTTCGTTGAAATTTAACATCCAGGGGAGGTAATTCTTTCTTTTACAAACCATCGCTTTTTACCTTCTCAGTAGTTATTATTTGGTTGATTAGTAAAACAAAATTTATCATAAAAAAAATAATAATTTACTCAATTATAAAATCGTTTCTATCTAATGATAAACCCTATCCATATCTGATTTTCAAATAGTTTCCCTCTCACACTGTTATTAAAAAATACAGGTGAAGACATAATATTTTCCATGTCACTATACAACTGTTAAGAACTCCCCGAGTCATGGATATCCAAAAGGTGTTTTCATTGGCTGCAAATAAGGGAGATATTTTAAGTTACAACTTTTTGCCGCTAGGGTAGTCTACCGAAACCCCATGATTTTGGCGTAATAGAACAGAGGCTAACTCTGGTACGACTGAGCTGCCTCTGTGGGGAGAGAATGGTGGATTTAATGTTTTTATGATATCGAAAAAATCTTTTGTTCTTTGTTCATTTGAAATGATATGTCAAATAATATGGAAAATGTATAATCTAATCTAGTATCCAACAAGTACTTACGGTGACATTTGAAGTATGTGACAGCGTTGGGGTTTGTGTTGGCATTGTTCAAGGAGGCTGAGACTGTCCAAGCACAAGACTGATTATTTGAATAATAGGTAACTGCTTGACAGTTGAGACCCCATCGGCAAATCCAGTGACATTGCCCCTCTGTCGTAACACCATGTATCCCTATTAACTGATTGAGCGAAGTGGCTGGCATTGAGCACAATGATGCTGAAAATTCTGAATGATTAGAAAACAATATTTTTTTATCGATCAATAATAATAATAACAACAACAACAACAACAATAATAGTAACAACAACAGTGATAAAAATAAGAATTATTATAATGTTTCCATGCTTACCCTAACCTATTGGGCCCAGTCGGCCCTTTCATTAAAGGCCTAGTTCGACCAATAGTAAGGATGTTTAACATGGGCAATTCTTTTTTCAAAATGCAGTTACAGACAAGAAACATTTTTAAAAGATGTGGAATAAAAATGAAAATACAAAAAGTGAATCATGACAAAGTCATAGAACACGCGATTTCGGCGCCATTTTGCTCCCCCCTCTCCCACTTTGTTTTGCCATACTACGTTTTGCAAGTGCACATTACTCAAAAATTTGAATTTGAATAGCTGCCTGAATTCTTCAGGACTGACAGACAACTAGTCAGATTACAGGGATAAAGAGGACAGAGAATGACAAAATATGCTTAAAAATCCCAAAGAAGTCCAGAGCAGAAATTCTCACTCAAAAACATGCTCAATTAAGCGGACCCCTTTTCTTCGCTTTGTGGACTCTTACATGCTTTTTGGGGATTGGGGTTTGATTCTATCTAAACGTTGAATTCTTTGCCCTCTTTTCTTTCTTTCATGTTGTCTAGCTTTCTTAAAACATTACGCAGTGATCGCATAAAGTTTTTAAAACTATGTCGTTTTGGTACCTTGTTTAAAATGATCCTAAAATACAAAAACTGTTTGGAGTTCGTTAGTCAAATAGGGTAACGTTTAATGCCCAATGACTACATTAGCTTTCAGGTGCTTCTTAATTTCTCCCTGCTATTCAAATGAAAACATAATTTGAGGTTTTCGTTTTTTTCACTTAAAGCAGAAATGAATTCAACATAAAGTAATGTATAAAGCATGAACAACTCTTGTCAGTTTTAGTTATAAAGCTGAATCAGTTTTTCAACCACTTCTCAGCAAGACCTCATTTAAGCATACATAGATATATATAACATATGCAACAACGGTTCTTGGTCGATATTTTGATTTCGAATTAAAGTCAAATGTATCAATACTAAATGTATATGTCTATTTAATATTATTTAGCGAAATCAAGTTATAACTTTTGAATAACGTTTTGATCCTTATTCATAAAATATTTTTTTACTTTCATTTTCATTTGATATTCATTCTATTGATATATGGAACAATGATATGTCGTTTGTCCTTGATTAGATACGATTTTAAAAATATACAAACCACTTTTCGAAAGTGCAAAGTTTGACCCTTCCTTGTGACCGAAAATGACTATTCGCGAGCGATTTTATTTTAAAATCTTAAAGGGGCAGTAGCAGGTTTTTAGGGGGAATATAAGGTGATGTAAGGCAAATGAAAATTAATGGTTTTTAATTGAAAGACAATGTATTTAAACTTAATGAAGCAGTAACAATTCAAATATTCTTAGGTAAAGTTATGTAAAGTCATGCGATTCCTTTTTCTTACACAAAATGAATTAAAGGTGTTCACACAAAATGGCCGCCAATGGGTTTTAGGTGAATCTTCATACTTTGTTCTCTGACTATGGAAGATTGGCTTGTGTAATGAGATTTTTGACACTGGCAAAATAATACATTTAGCATTAACGTACAATTCTCAGTGAAAAGTTTAAAATATAAAATTATCAAAAACCGTGCTGCCTTTAAAGACCTTGCCAATGTCTAGCTTACATGCAAAAATCATCAAATTAGTCTGTCAGATTTGTTAGGTATTTGCCCTTGAATATTGCAAATTGTGCAAACTGTGAACCTTTTTATAAAAAATAACTCGATTGTTTTGATTTTGTCACAAAATTGTTAACGGCCAATGCCCAGCTACATTATGTGTAAGTTTCAGCCTTCTAGTATCATTAGTTGCCGAATGGTGATGCCTGAAAGGTGCATGGGTCGGACTTAAGTGAAAAAAACTCAAGAAATTTCCATGGTTTATAGTATTGCAGCAACAGACTTGAAGGTAAATTGTTTTTCTGACTTAAAGACACATTGGTTCTGTAATTATGATAAGAAATTTCCGAAAAAGTAAATAACCTCAGATAGTTTCTAGTTTCTAGTTTCTAGATATAGCTCATTTACATAATCGCCCACTATACAATACAACAATGTTATATAATGTTTAACTAGTTAACAATTTCGTAGTGAATAATAACCCGGTATTGTGGGGTTATGGAAAATAACCTTGGGAGGGCGTAGCCCGAGCAGAGGTTATTTCCATATCCCAAGGTAATTGGGCTATAACACTCCTGCAATGGTTTCAACTAGTTTGTTTATTTACATTGATTTATAAAAGTGTTGGTAATATATTTCGCTGATTTAACGTATATTGATAACAATATACACCTAGATTTCTCACACTACCCCTGATTAGGATTTTAGAAAAAAAACTTGATTTGTCACTTTGGAACTATTTTATTACAATGTTTTAACCAAATTTCTTTATACACAATTAATTCATAAAAGTTTTAGTGATATATTTTGCGGGATTAACAATAAAGACTACTTACAACACCCTCTGCTAAGAGTTAAAGAACTAAAAACTTGAATCCTTGCATTAACAACTACTTTATCACAATGTTGTTATATTTTATAGGAAAAATTCAAAATCAAAACAAAATTTACATCAACTGGCATGGATCCACGGCAGCTCAACTGATAAAGGCGCTGTTTGATAACATAGACGTCCCTGTTTCGATTCCCACTATCGTTGGTAATAAACCTTTCTTGTTTGATTACAACTCAAAATTTTATAAGTCCAATTGTTTGCGTTTGTTTACAATCATATAACCGATCAAGGTGGTTATGAGCTAACAAACCTACGCATATTGAGCTTATGGCTTTTATAATCCTTTAGTGAAGTCACTCCATTGTTTTTTGAGGTCTTTATATATCTTAATCCCTTCTGACTTGTACAGCAAGGGAATTATTCGAGTAATGTCCCTCTGATGCAGGTAATTAGCAATATAATTGCCTTGCAAGATATTATTATGATATATCCCTCTTTAAATGATTATTTTCGAACGATGTAATTGATTTGTTTTGGTTAAAGTCAATGTGTCAACTGACTATCACATCTGAAAAATATGACAAACATAATTTTGACACTGCAAATGTTTTTGTAACACATTGTCTCAAACCCGCAGAGTTCACACTACACCACATGCTCTGACTACTGAGCTATTATGACAGCGCTGACAGAGCTGTTTTGTTAGGTCCTCTTATAGCAAAGGTCTTAGTTTGATATTCTAAGGCCGTCTCTGTTCTTTCTCATCCTTTCACGTTATCGGTCATATCAATGTTATTATAACTAGTTGGCGGTTTATAAAATAGATAAGTCTTTGTGAGTGGGCATTATCAAAAATAAAGGATGTTTGCCCTCGTGATTAGCCCGTGGGCAATTCCCGCAGGCAAACATCCTTTATTATAATGCCCGTAGACCATGTCTTATCCATAAAATAAAATTTAACTCAATTTAACAATAACCTCCCAATTGATGTAAAGGGTAAACACCTACATGTATAGGATGGTATACTGTTCAACTGAAAAAATAAGGTATACAACCAACCAAGGGGTGTAAATACTCATAAAATATACATCGAACCGATAAATACGAACCTTGGTCATCACAGCCGTCCAGTCTCGAGAAAGTTGTCCCAGTGCCCGCCGTCAGTAGAGGAACAGAGGGGAATAACGTGCATTCAGTCAACATCAAGCTGAAGGTATGTCCATCGGTTCTCACTGCTTCTGCACAGCAGTATGGGTCGCAGGATGCATAAGTGTTGCCGCTCAGTACATCTGCACTACCACTTCCCATAGTGTAGCAGGTCACTGCTGTAAGATAGACATCCAACAATGTATTGTGTCAGTGCTCAGGAGTTTCATCAAAAACATACAGATTAGAAGGCATGGTCTTTCGAAATTGATAAAAGTTCTAAAAATATTGATCTCATTAAACTAAGTTCATATAAATAATAGTTGCCGTGCACGGTTTGAGTTAGAGGGACTATGCTATGTCTATGCTATGCAGTGCAGTATAATCATTCAATGTGATATCATCATCCCTATAAGCAAAATTATCTCCCCATTTAAATGAGATTGCATCCAAGTTAACATTTTCGTGTTGTAGAATGCTAATTCATTTCGATGAAATTTAACAAATATCTTCGTAAAGTAGCAAAAGGAAATTTCATGCGTTTGAACTTGTGAATTACCATGAAATTGATTTCTCGTCAGTGGTAGACCAGATATAAAGGAAGATAATTCAAGGTAGAGGGTGCTCTTATTTGGTATATAGATGTAAAGGATGTAGAAGCCCGGGGGGGTTCAATCTCTCCTGCGGTGGCGCCGTATTCACTACGGACTGTATTCATTTTATATGTTTATGTTGGCACTGGTGTGCATAGTGTCTTGCTGCAGAAACAATGTGGTTCAGTATTTGGAGTCACCTTTGAAAAGGCACAACGATGCATGATGGGAGACAGCCAGATGCGGTACAACGCAACCTTCTTGCGAGAGTGACGTCACAACGACGAGTTTACATGTTGCTGCCATGGAGGTATTCGGAATTTGGTGTGCAATGGGTGATGTATTTCGAGAGTGAATTCAGTAAAGGCCTCGGCCAGTGCCGCAGGGGAACTCATAATATGTTTTTGTTGTTTATATCTGGGTTTACGGGGACAGGAAGAGAAGTAATATCAGGATTGTTATAGTAGTTATATTGACAAGAAATGTATTCCTCTGTTGATTTTATTTACAGGTTCGTTTGAAGTCTACCAGTACAAACTTCATCCTGTTATTAGTTATGTGTTTTTTGTTAACTTTCACAGAACCATTTACAAATTCATTTAACAAATATGCCATTGTAAAGTTGATAATATATGCGAGTGAGTGAAAAAATCAAAATGAATCAAAGGTGTTCACACAAAAATGATCTCAGTCAAAGGTGAAACGGATTGTTCTCTGAGCAAGGGGCATGACGAATATCAGATGACGCTGAAGAACCTCAATGTTGTTTGATTAAAACATCTCAATAATATCATGATAACATAATAACATTACAGACTTGATCTGCCTCTGTGAGGAGAGAATGATAATGCTGTGATTGAGCAATGCTTCAACCAAGTCGACCGTGTTCAGGTAGTAGGCCTTTTCATCTTCCAATTATTTATCATAGTCATTTTTCTCCAAAAGGACAATAAAATCCTGTTGATAGTTACTTTTCTTCGTGTTATTAATGGTACAGAATATTTAGATATGATTTTTAATTTAATTTTGAACAGAGCTATACACAAATAGTTTTTCTTTTTTTCGAGACTATTACTGTGATAAACATATACGCCTGACAATAAACAATTGTTTAATTCAATCAGCATTGTTAACTATGTCAAATACATTCCAATACGTTGTCCCGTGCATAAAAAAAAGATAAAGAAGAACAAAGTATACTTTGTTTAAACATTTTAAAACTTGTTAATCTTGTATGGTAAACAAGCAATGCACTTGAGTAGAAGCATGATAAATGTAGTAAGTACATATGAAATAGACAAAAAGAAGCTCAAGTGAACGTTAACATTACATCAAATTTCGAATAAGTTATAATTTATAAAAAAATTAAAGTTAGTGAAACAAATAAAAATGAAATATGTCTAATATTTCGGAGACAATCAATTACCATTGTTATTTGATCGTCACTAAGAATATGAATTGCATATCACTCTTGTTTCTATTTACAAATTTACAAATAAGATGCATTAAGTTTCTTATTTTTCACTGGGTAATATCTTTGTTTAATTTGATACTGAAATATCGTTGGTAAAACTGCCTACACAATTTATGTACAATTTGTTGTAAGGACTTGAAGGAACACTAGGCCAGACGCCCTTTCCAAATAAAACAATGCAAAGCGAAAATTAATTAGGTCACAGCCACTCGGAAATCTCAATTAGCGTTATCCCTATTCAACGATGTTTGCTTTGCGCAACTCGTCACAACTTTCCGTACAAGCGTGATACTCAACCCAATGTGAAAACTATTTCCAATTTATAAATCACGAACTTTATTCATTACTTAACATATGATATTTTTTTTTATATTATCTTATTTTCAAATTTATTCCAAATTATTTTTAATTTTCACCATTTTTGAACTCTTATCAACTGTAATTGGTTGTCTATGACCTATTCTAAATTTTATACCCCTAAGGCATCCTCCCTGAGTCAGCGACATCACCCTACAATAGAGTTCACACCAACAACAACAACTAAGTTTTGCTTTACTTGAAACCTTGAAACATACAGTATATTGCTTATGTACGTCATGAACAAAACTACACAATTGAGCATATCAGTAGCATTTTAGAAATATTCAATTATGACAATAACGAACCTGCTTACTTTATCCATTTCAACTGAATCTGTTTTCATTCTGTATAATGTTCCAGTTTAGGGATTTGTTCCCGACGATAAAACTTGCATTCCCTTACTGATTGGTCAGATATATTGTTCTACAGCTTCATTTGTTTCTTAAGTTAACATTCTGTCGGCGAAGGAAATAACATTTGATTAGCGGAAATTGTCTCGTACACATCCATTGTCCACTTAACAAGACACGATCGATTGTGTCATCAATCAGTGACCCGGCAGGTTATATTACCTGTTACGACACACTGCAAGAGTCACAAGACGGCAATAAACTGACACCTAACAACTGTTATCTGTGACATCCGGCTCTTTTTTACACAACTTCAAATGACACATACCCGGTCGACTTCAACATACCTGTAAAAATCTATTACCTCGGTAAGTTTTATTGGAGGGTGTTCAATGTATCACACAAATAAAAGTGACAAACTGAAAGCGATGTTACGTAAACATGAAAAATTACAAGCAGGCCTACGAAATGAATAGATGAGAAAAAGCTTTTTTTTAAACCCTCTTCAAATATATGCTGACTAAATATATGATATATTGGTTTCTAATGTTTCTACATTGCATCCAGTTTTCTATAAGTTTATAACAAATTGATGTATATGTGCATTTATGAAATGACTTCAACAAAGAAAATCTGTTTGTAAGTGTACATATAATTGTGAGTATTTGATTAAATAAGTAGTTGTAGTTGTACATTCTCCTGAAGTCAATATAACTAACTCAATATAAACACTAAGCATTCACAAAATACTGAATCCACAAAATCTAAGTTTGTTTGAAGTCAGTTATATTATTACAATTTCCTACAGTATCCTATAGTATCATGCAGTATCCAAGAGTTTAATGACTTTGGATACGGAACATTTCATGTGGAGGAAAGTTTTGGATACAGCAAGTATAATGACGTATAGTAACAAAGAAATTCGGAATTTCCTGGTCAGTGAACATCATTAAACTGCTACATTTTATCCTGTGCATGCACGCCTGACAATTAACAATTTCGCTTGAAAGGTTATGGCGTTATTGAAGGATATATTAAGCCCCTGTCACACTTCAGCGTATACTCACTGCGTACGAGTTGCGTATGGCAATTTTTCTCATACGCAGCAAAACGCAGCCGTACGCAGGACACGCAACTCATACGCACCTTAGTTGTGTCAATGTCGTTTCTTGTACTTCGACATGCGCTGGACCATTTTCCTATGCTTGATAGTTTTGGGCATGCTCAAAACTATGCTGCGTATGGTTAACACGCAACAAATCGGTTTTACATCGGTTGAGGGCGGTACATGTACGTTAGGTAATCGTGATGAGTATGCACTTCATTCGCAGTGTAAGTTGATGTCCCGAACTAACGCATTGATAACGCATAGAAGACGTACACAAAACGCTGTTATAACAAATGTAGTGCGTACGAAGACGATCTTTAACCGAATGATAATAATGGCAAAATGCATTGCCCATTTTTTCCTTATGAGTAACGTATAACAACGTACTCATAGCGTGAATTTGATATAGATAGCATAACGAAAGGGTTGGTGAGCATAACACTTCCTTATACTGTTTGATAGTTTTCATTTCGTTTCCTTCTTTCATATAGCACTATGATATTGTAGTTTAAAAGAATCAAGAGTCGAAACTATCCAACCGCATGAAAATACCCACTGAAAAATTGCAAAACTTTGCGACCAATCTAGGAAAAATCGGACCAAAATTCATTAAATAGGAGATAATTTAACAAAATTACCAAAATCGACTCAAGTGTGGCCATCTCACAATTTCCGGTTTCTAAATATACTCTTGAAAACCGTCTTTGTCGCTCACGACTAGATTATATTTTCTTTTTCTCCGAATTAAGTATTTGTTGCGGCCAAAGTTGATACCCATCGAAAGCAATTACGGTAGTTGAGACACGATGTAAATCCTATGATTATGTCACTGAAAGAGGATTCGTTAAATGCTATGCCATTTTTACAGGGGGGACTGTGCTCTTGGCGTCGAAATAAGTATGTTATTGTTGATAAACAAATTTAAATGTGTACATTGTAGGGACTTTTCGTAGAAAGTACGTTTTTGGCACTTTGTTTGTCACTGATGTCACAGCGACCAAATGATAACTAAAAGCTAACTTGAACTATTTCGTGAACAATCGGTCGCATGTAGGATGTCAACACATCAACATGAACGCAGACACTTCAATATATAAATAAATTACAATTGTTATAATTAACCGAAACCGAAACTTTGCGACCAACCAAGGGAAAATCGGACCAAAATTTCAAAATAGATGATAATTTACCAAAATTACCGAAACGGCAGCTGATATAAAGGCGAATCAAGTGTGGCCATCTCAAAACTTCCGGTTTCTAAATGTACGCTTGAAAACTGTCTTTGTCGCTCACGACTAGATTATATTTATTTTTTCTCCGAATTAGGTATTGATACCAATCGAACACAAATATGGTAGTTGAGACACGATGTAAATCATACACGCATAATGATTACGTCACCGAAAGTGTAAAATGTGATATAAAAATTTCGACAAAAGATTTTTCTACAGAGTGATGTATTTATATTCTCAATAGCTAAATTCTGTTCTACAAATGATAACAAAAAAATAACTTGTACTATTTCGTTAACAATTGGTCACATGTACATGTAGGATGTTAACACATCAGCATGAACGCAGACACTTAAATAATTATCAATCAAAATAAATAACTGATTTATTATCGACGAAACAAGGTTGTGCCAAGGTTCCTCTGCTGATCATTTGGATGCCGTTTATAATCGATGTATTTTCAATTTGATTTTTTAAATTTATGACCTAAAAGTACATAGATCAAATGGTACACAACTCAGCTTTTTTTCACTACAAATTTCATGGATTTCCAAACATAAATAACGCCTCAGTGACATGTTTTGTACTACCTTGACCAAAATCTCGAGTTGTCTCCGAAAGAGAAAGAGCCCATAGCGACAAAGGCCGGGCAGTCAGAGGGTTAAATTCGTTATATTTTGTAGCCATAAATATCTTGACACTAACAAAGATTACTGGAAATGATAAAATTTTTAGATAAAGTCTCTTTTATTTGATATCACACATATTCTAAGTGCATATGCAAAATAAAATGAATCAGCTCTTCGAAATGACTTTATAATTAAACATTCCGAAAAATCAATAAATCCTTCATAGTAAATATTTATCAAAAAACAAATGTCTGTCGAAATCACTTTCAAAGTCAATATTGCTAAATATTAAAATGGCATTTAAACTCCGAATTTCGTAAGAGTAACAACTCTGTCAAACTCAAAATATCAAAATATGTTTCAAAGTCAATACTCAAATTATTTTTGAAATACAGAGTCCACAAAATCCCTTTCAAAGTAAATGATTAAGAAAATCGATATATTCATCGAAGTAAACGTTTAACAAAATCAAATGTCTTTCAAAGTCAAAATCACTTTCAAAGGCAATATATCTAAAATACTCAGTATCCCATAAAATTATGAAATGTTTCAAAGTAAACATCTCACAAAATCAAAATACCTTAAAATAAGTTTATTTCACAAAATTCAAAGAGTTTTTAAAGTCGATTTTGAAAGATAAACAAAATATCTTTCAAAGCTAATATTTCATGCCTTGAAAGTATTTGATAAGGCCATTTTATAACAAAATCATAATACCTTTTAAAGTGAATAATCAAAAAATAGAACCAATGGCTCTGTAGCTCATCAGGCTTCATGTTAAGTTTGCTTTTGGTGTGGCAAATGTGGTTCCAACTTAGTAGGGGACACAGCGTCACCAAATGTACAATAGGGATCCTCCTTATCCTACTTAGGAGTCTGTTCACATGTTTTCAGGATTCTAGGCCTTATGCTTCTGGAGAAGAAGATGAAAATAGGTTTTAAGGGTATGGCCACCGAGGTCCTAACTATGGGCCACAGACCCACCACAGTTATAAATCACAATGCTCACAAGTCAAAGAGTCTGCAAAGAAAGTTTCAGCTTTCTAGTCCTTATGCTTCTGGAGAAGAAGATAAAACAAGGCCTTAAGGGCGTTGACCCTGTAGTCCTTAAAAGGGGCTACCAAAAATATAAATATAACCCTCACAAGTCAGGGAGTATGTACATAACCTTTCAGCTTTCATGCTTCTGGAGAAGTTATTAGGGGCCACAAGTTCACCAAGGCTATAAATAACTAGATTAGCGTTTGCGGGATACCGCAAAAGCAGAGCAGCCCCGGAACTTTGGGTTTCGCCTTACCCTGTTCCGCCTTTTACAGGCCTCACCCAATTGGGAATTTTCTCGTGACCTTGACCTTTGACACTCAAGGTCACACAATCAATGAACACATTTCATTGAGTATAACATTATTGTAATGAAATAAAGTGTTAAAAATACAATTAATCCATTTTCTCCATATATGTTGACCTTGCTGTGACCTTGACCTTCGACAGTTAGTACCCAAAACTTTTTGAAAATGTTGAACTTCTCAAGAGATATATACAAAATCTAAACTTCATAGCACAAAAACTTTTCAAGTTATTGTGTTTACAAGGAATTGCAATAACTCATATCTCATGACCTTGACCTTTGACCTTCAAGGTCACACAATAATTGAACACTTTTTATTGAGTATAACAATCATGTATTGATTAAAAGTGATCATAGTTAAAATTAAGCATTTTCGCTAAACCATGCTTAAGTCATGACCTTGCTGTGACCTTGACCTTTGACAGATTGTAGCCGAAACCTTTTCAAAATTTTTTACTTTTCCAAGGATGATATATACCAAGTTAGAGCTTCATAGCACAAAAACTTTTCAAGTTACCGTGTTTACAAAGAATTTTGTGGTGATTTTATAACTCGTGACCTTGACCTTTGAACTTGAAAGTGAACATGTCATAATGATTCCCTGGAAGTATTAACATTTAGACATGTTCATGAGTTCTGAAAAGCTAAATGGGATAAAGTTATACCCCAATTTAGTGCATTTTGTAATAACTCATATCTCATGACCTTGACCTTTGACCTTCAAGGTCACACAATCATTGAACACTTTTTTTTGAGTATAACAATCATGTATTGATTAAAAGTGATCATAGTTAAAATTAAGCATTTTCGCTAAACCATGCTTAAGTCATGACCTTGCTGTGACCTTGACCTTTGACAGATTGTAGCCGAAACCTTTTCAAAATTTTTTACTTTTCCAAGGATGATATATACCAAGTTAGAGCTTCATAGCACAAAAACTTTTCAAGTTACCGTGTTTACAAAGAATTTTGTGGTGATTTTATAACTCGTGACCTTGACCTTTGAACTTGAAAGTGAACATGTCATAATGATTCCCTGGAAGTATTAACATTTAGACATGTTCATGAGTTCTCAAAAGCTAAATGGGATAAAGTTATACCCCAATTTAGTGCATTTTGTAATAACTCATATCTCATGACCTTGACCTTTGACCTTCAAGGTCACACAATCATTGAACACTTTTTTTTGAGTATAACAATCATGTATTGATTAAAAGTGTTCATAGTTAAAATAAAGCATTTTCGCTAAAACATGCTTACGTCATGACCTTGCTGTGACCTTGACCTTTGACGGATTGTAGCCAAAACCAATTCAAAATTTTTTACTTTTCCAAGGATGATATATACCAAGTTAGAGCTTCATAGCACAAAAACTTTTCTAGTTATCGCGTTTACAAGGAATTCTTAGTGTGAATACATAGCTCGTGACCTTGACCTTTGACCTTGAAAGTGAACGTGTCAAAATCGTTCCCCCGAGGTATGAGGAGTAAGGTATGAATAAGAGTTCTGGAAAGCTTAGGGGAAAAAAGTTATAGCTAGTAGTACGAGTGCGGCGGCGGCGGCGGCGGCGGCGGCGGACGCGGCGGCGGCGGCGGCGGCGGCGATGGAAACTTCACAAAAACTGATAGCAGCCCCGTCCTTAGACGGGGCTGCTAATAATCCTTACCAGTTTTCTAGGCCTTATGTTTCTGGAGAAGAAGAGGAAAATAGGTTATAAGGGCGTGGCCCCTGTGTCCCTTATCAGGGGCCACAGGCTAACCAAAGCTATAAATGATAATCCTCGCTAGTCACGGAGTATGGACACAAAGTCCGAGCTTTCTGGGCCTTAAGCTTCTGGAGAAGAAGTCGAAATTCCACAAAGTTTACGGACACCATGCCATGCCATAAGCCCATCGGGCCTTTCAGGCAAGATGTGCTTTAAATCAAGTGTACACTTCAAAGAAAATATTTATCAAAACCAAGTCACTCTTTCAAAGACAAAATTACATAAAGCAGAAAAATATCTCAAAGCCAATATTTCTAAAAATAGAAAGGTTTTTAAATCATGAAATCTTTTAAGTCAATACTCCACAAAATCAAAATTCTAAATCAAATTATATAAAACATAAATAAAAGTAAATATTTCACATAATTAAAATATCTTTCTATCTCTCACGAAAACTATAGTAAATTATTGCAAGACATAGCTTCTAAATTGAAAGAATTCTTAATTAAATTCTTAATTAAAGTGTCAAGTTCGGGAACAATACCCAACTTTATGCCCCTACCTCAAATACTTAAAAGGTGTTCACACAGAAAGGCCGCTGGCTGGTTTTGTTTGATACTTGATACTACCTTACTTACCTTTTGAAAGTATTACATTTAAAACAAGTATTTATTTTTGAAAATTAAAAACAATACAACCCTAAAAACACAGTGCTATTGCCTCACGGCAATTGAGATAGCAACGAGAGATATCCATTTTATAGTGCATGCATTATTGGGCATCTTCCTACGCAAAGCCTAAAACGCCAGTTTCCAAACAGTCTGTTTTATGCCTTGCTGCTGAACCCTGAGCTTTCTGTGCTTGCACTAGCTTGTAGGATCACTATAGCAGCACAGAAATGTAAAGGATCAGCAGCAAGGCATAAAATGACAGTTCGGAAACTGGCGTTTTAGGCTTTGCGAAGGAAGATGATTATCGGGATGTAACAAACTAAGAGATATGTAAAACATATCTGATATTGCAATGAATGATTCATTCATTATGAACGGATTTTTAGGTACAAGCATATCTAAAGTTACAAGACAATGAGTCAATGAAATGGATGACAACTTCTTTATTTATTTCAAACGACGTTTCTGGGCTACTTCTTGTCTCTTCAGGTGGTGGGACAGGAAGAAAAAACTTCTTGGGAAATAAGTAAAACAGTTGTCATTCATATCATTGACTTGTCTTACTACACCAACTTCTAAACTTCTAAGAATCTCATATCTGATGATGTAAAAAGCCAAAGAAAACTGAAGTATTTAGAAATTTGGTCATTAAACATTGTAATCGAACCTTTGTACAACTTCAGAACTTCAAAGTCGAAAATGTTTTAGACAACAGCATGATATATTATATCGAATGAGTGTGGAATGGTGACTTTTATTTACTGTCTAGTGCGGATATATAAACAGGACATTTTAGGTGAAAAAGTGGTGTTAAGCTTTGTTCCAGTTGTTAATAAATCCTATAATGTTATGAAGTATTATCATTAATTCATTAATTTATTTCATTTTTATCTGATCAGGGAAAGGCTACAAAGCACCTTGATCTGAGAATATTACTGAAGCGTGAACGTACCAGCTCCAACTACATCCAGATGAATCAGGAGTACAATCACGAGAACACATGATGCCGCCATCTTGCCTTGGGTATATTCCGTTAAGAAGGATGACATCACATGAAAAGTTGATGTCATCAATAAGTAAGACTGATAAAATTTGCGCACTCTAAAAAGTTAAAAGCTAAAACGGAAAAGTCCGCTGGCTGCTATCCCCTCTCGTCTGAAGAGATATGAAGTCAGTCTTTTAATTAATAGTTTGAGTTGCTTTGTGATGCCTGATTAGTTTGTACGCCAATCGTCTAGGTATTCTCTGTCGTCCATCGGGACAAATGCTGACATTTCTAATTAAGACTTCTCCAAGAAAGGAAAGTTTCTTAAGGAAAATACAACATGAGCATCAGGAATCAGCCTGAGCAGAGAATAATTCATATATGTTTGTGAATAAAAGTCAGCATTAGAAAATTGACATGCTCAATTGCAGTAATCGGATCATTATAACGTGTTTCGTGTAAATCGTGTAAAGGCGTAGGAACAGGGGGGAGCAAAAGGGGACCCGGCCCCCCATTTTCGAAGCTTATGGGGGGGGGGGGGAGCCGAAGGAAATACAGAATGTACAAGGGTCTTCCAGTCCAGTACACCCGGTCAAAACGCCGTGTAACGAATTTATTACCCTTAAGATCTTTTATTTCAACACAGTTTACTCATTTTCGACCAAAATAAGTAACTACTGGACTGCGGTCCAAGCTCAGCACAGTGTGAACATCAAGAGTCGCGGTACTGAGCTAACGGCAGTTATACAAAGGGAGATAACTCTGTGACTAAAATATCCGAATTAAAAGTGTTGTTGAATGAAATAATTAAAGAGAAACATGTGTTCTTATTGAATGAATGTAATAACACAATGGAAATTAACAATGACATAACATTAGAATCTCTCAAATGATGTTGGTCATTGTAAATTTTGATTCTTTTGTCAGTCGAGCGGCCGTTTTACTTCCGCATTCCATCTGAGGTCAAGGTCATCCGTATGACCCGTTTGGTATGTCACGTGACAAATTTGACGGGGTGTACACATCGTACACCCTGCCAAATCCGAATACACGGGTATGTATGCTTTGGCTATTGACCAATCAGAATTCGAGAAATTTATCTTAAGGGTAATAATATCCAATATTCCCCCCCCCCCCCCTTATAGTGTATTCAATTCAAAAGAAACAGAATTCCTAGATGTTCTAACTGGGCACATGAAACCAACTTACATGGCTGCCTGGAAGTTTACGTGTCATTACCAGAAGTCATGCTTGTCCTGTCTTACTATTTCCGGTTGTTTCTTTTCCGATTAAGGGTTGGCTATTATTAGGTAGTAAACAGGACGCCCATTAATACAAACACGTTAAAGCTAAAGAGATAACAATGAATTTGGACAAAAACAAATTAAAGCAAAAAATACACAAAGTTACAACTTTATATAAACCGTGAGGGGGTACAATTATCCCTAAAGGCCCAAATTCAACGTTGAAAGTTACATAGTATAAAGAAAAGTTGGTGAAGTTGATAGCGTACAGTACTTATTCAAATATTAAAGGTATAAGAGAACTTGATTGAATGACGAATGACAATTATTACTTTGATCTATACATGGCCATTGATTAATCATGGCCGTAAGCGCTAGGCTCATGCCTATTTATGTAATCGTGAATCCATTATTTTCAGTTCCATGGAATTTTATCAAAAATGATTGCACATTGGATAAATGTTTTTTTTTGTGAGACTTTCTATTTAAACTGTTTTTCAATGTTACTACCCTTTTCATAAAAGGTTTTACCAGACATAACCTGACTAGCCCAATCATGTTCACTTGCACGTTTCTACCACAAAAGAGTTGATTTATCAGCAGAGAGAATCGCGCAAGCTTATCATGCGGCAGTCGCAATGTAGACGAACAGGTATCAATCAATAATTTCACACTCTGAAGTTTACACTTATTCTCGAACGTTGATTAGTCTAGAGCATGGTCATGTGATCGAAGTTTCATTGATTCATTTCTCATGAACTCAAACAAAAAGCGTTCATACTTGTGTAAACGTCTTCAAGTTTTGTGAACGATCACCGGAACTTTAATTCTCCAACATCAAATCCAATGTGTACAGTTATTCAATAACTTTAATCATATATTGTTTACCCAAGACCTATATTTTGATGTGAAAAACATTCATTTTATCATATGCTTTAGATCAGTTGTAAGACTGCAAAATAGATCTGATCGAACGGAACAAAATGCATTTACATGCTTGATGAATTTTACATGACGATCAATATTGCGTTCTGTATGGCGTAAAATCAACCTTATACCCCACTTCTGGTCTCGTTGCTATGGTTTCCTTTGTCTAACTGTAGGTGTATTGACGGATACACCTCTCCTTTCTATGTTGTAACTGTAGGTTATACACTGATACACCTCTACTTTTCTGATACACCAACACTTCATTGTTAAACTACACTTAGTTATTCACTGCGACGCCCTCACGTGTAGGTCTACCTGGCTAAATGACGATACTTCATCAAAATCTTCTATAGATTAAAGATATTTAAAACACTTGCCGGTGCAGATACCGTGCGCTACGCCATTGTAGATAACAAATATACAAAGATCAAACAAAGAAAATATTTAAAAAATCATAAACTGAAGCATAGCAAAACAATCATCTACCAAATATCCTCTCACTTGCTAACCCAGGCTCTTCTTAGTGGAATTATTGCCATATTCAATCTAACAAGACATGGCAAATAAAACATCTATTGTTTTTTATTGATTTACCATCGAACTCCTTTCGCCAGTTATCATCATCGCGAAAGTTAATTGCATTAATTTGAAAATACTTTGAGTGGTGATGAAAACTGGTACAGGTGAACAATGATCCATGACAAAGCTGATACAGGTGAACCCCGCTCTATGAGAAAACTAATCAGTAGCTAACCATAGAGTACGTGGGAAATTTAGCTAATGCAGATATGTTCCACATAACCCTTCCTTATTATTATATTATTCTAAACTACAGAAAAGTCCCAATCGGCAGGTGGGGTAACAATGGGTAACAACGATCCATGATGAAACTGTTTCAGATGAAGAATGGTTAATTAAAACTGTTACAGGTGAAAAACGCTCTATGACAAAACTTATCAGTGGGTAACCCTAGACATGCGTGTAAAGCTTATACAAATATACATATGAAAAATGATTAAGCACCCCCTTAATTCAAAACAAAAACGTGCATACTATGACAAAGTTACGATACTTTGAATGAATATATCGCTCTTAACATGAAAAATGTAGATTCTGTTAACGTCTTTTCCTGTCGACGGGTGCTTCACGGGTATCAAGTGTATATTGGTATAAGTATTTTGGGGGTTCGATTATTATTTTGAGGGATTTACAGCTTTGTGTTTCCCTTCAGGAGGGTTTAAAAGGACAATTTTCAATCTAATTAAATCAGATCTAGAAACGCTGAAAAGTAATGAAGTGCGTCCTCAACGGAGAGGTCATAAGGACAAGCATCTTAATCAGATATATGTCTCTCGTTACGATGTCTGACTGTACAAGAAGGTATTGTCCGATAATGACATATCACTAAAGTTAATTTCCTCTGTTTAATTCATAAATAATCTTTAACTTTAATTCCCGAATTGCTTCTGGTCAACCTATCCACACTACCACATCTACTCAACACGTGATCACGTGTTAGGGTGAGTCCATTATGTAAGACAGGTAACTCGCTGTGTTGTTTTAACTACTTGTAGTGGAACTGGGATGGAGGGGTAATGTGATGTAGGTTTTTGTTGGATGTAATCCGCCAAATCCATCATAATGAACGTTCTCACACCCAGGCGAGAGTATCGTCATTTTTTGTCGCTCTCATTAAACCTGATACATTATGTTTTCCTCCAGTGCACTCATTGTGGAATCCCATAGAGCGTTTGATATTGGTTTAAGTCATGTTCACTGACGCAAAGCAAAGACATTGATGAACATCTTGCATGCATATGCTCCATGTCACGCTCTATGACAACACTAATCAGAAGCATACCGTAGAGAACGTGGGACGTTAATGATAGAAACACGGGGCCGTTGCACTAAACGACTACACACTCAGGTTAGCCTTAGGGCTATCTTTCAATAGTGAATCAATCTAAGCTCATCTTAGTGTTATGTGTCACCATGATCATTGGTTTTAGTATCAATCGTTACCACGTTTGGGGCTTTGCTCTTGAGAAATTTATAATATTTCAGACTGTGAAGGACACTTTTAGACATGTGTTTGAAAACTCGGACCACGATTTACAGTCAATAACTGTAATATGTTTATTTTAATATGTTTTATTATAAGCACAAAAACTCCCCGTTTTAAAGGCACCACTCGAGCGGCTTTCATCCGCCATTTTGAAAGGTTAGCATTGCAAGAAAACAAATGTGCTGTAATATGCTTATTCATTAACAAAATTAAGTAATAACTACTTGATTCATAGAAGAGAAGCATATTTAAAAATAATTCATAATAAAAGTTATCAGCTGCTATAGCATTTTGTCGTTGTAGTGCATTCCACGATCGTAGCTTCGATGATTGGCTTCATTTCACGATGTTTTTTATTTTTTGAGCGATACACTTTATTTTTTGTTAAATTGTCAAATCTTTAACAACTGAAATGCTTATCTCACAAACATATATGAAATTAAGTGTGAAATTATCATGTAAAAATCATATATAAATGTAAACAGGAAAGTCTTCCTGAATTTCGTTTCCACAAAAAATACCCCGCTCGAATGGTCCCTTTAAGGCTCTGCTATACCAAACCAACCTCATGGGCAAATCTAATTGACAAGTACTTACATTGATTATATTATTAGAGGTTAAATTGTCACCACTTTAAAAGCGAAAGTATTTCTAAAATAAGAAACCATTTTTATTAAGATCTAGTTTCTTCCTGGTTTGAATTTGTGGAAAATATAACACCACTAGCGGATACTGACGTTCCCAACTAAACAATCTGACACAACTGTAATATCATGATCAGTCAAAAGAGTATAAGGTACCCAGACTGGAATTGGGAGGGAATCCGCTTTTAAATTAGATGGATATGCTTGGTTGGCTTTGAGACTTAAAGAATTCATAAAGAAATTTATATTTTAACTTACTTATATTTATGGCTTGATAAAATCTATAAAACAATATGTTAAAACGTTTAGCAATTCAGAAGTAATAAAAGCAGAGCTGACAAACTTTCCACCTAATTTAAAACATCTTTATTTAGAAAACAAAGGATCAAAATACTTTTATTTCATTTTAAAAAAAGAAACTGTGTTAAGCAAACATACATGCAACAAGATGACACAACTGCAATGTAACATCCCTGATTAAACATTGAACAAATATATAATGATTCTTTTCACACAAAAATACAATGATTCCAATCAAAATCTGCATAATATTCTACTAACATATTTCCATTATACAGAATGAGTCATTTCTTAAATTTGTATATGAGTTTCGTTCGAAGGAATAAGATAAACTACCTCGTGCTTTCTGGAAATATACTACTGCTGTGGTCCAAATCGGATGGCTGGCTGAGAGAAAATACATATCAAAATAAAATTTGACAAACGAAACATACTAGTTGTTTTCAAGATTAAAAAAATCAATCCTTTAAAAATAATTGATATATTATAATTTGGTATCTTTAATCGTATCATGAATAAAACTATATTTGAACAATAGCAGAAACGGCTGCCAACCTTCCAACCTTAAATATCTAACGATTGTGATTATTACAGCTGCGTACCTTAAATTTGTTCAACTATATATATATATGAATTAAATTTGCCCCCTAATGAAATGATTAGGGATCAAGTCATGGAATATATAATACAAAAATTGTTTTTTGTTTTTCGCTAACTTAACAACGGACTACGAATGGATCTTGACAAGCTTTGGTATCTTTACATCAGAATCAAAACATGAATCGCTTATCGCCAAAGGGCACCAAGTATTATGATTTGATTCTCCTAAAACTTTTCTGAATTCTCCCTATATTACTCTTGATATTTTCAAAGGTAAGCCGCGCCAATCACATGTATTGTATCCAAATCAAAAGACCAATGAACAGAGCTGTAGCAAAAAATGCATTACGTCACCATGTGGGTAATACAAAATATTTGGCACATTAAACTGTGGAATATGATTTCGCTTTAAATGTCATGTTAAAAGAGAAACAATATTTTCTATTAAAGACGCTGATAAATGTTAACAGACTCAATCAAAAAATTCTTCATTTGATGAAGAGTCTGCATTTGTTCCAGATAAGAGCATTATTTCGCATTCAATAATCGCAGAATCCACTTTTTTATAACCCACGCGATTTAATTTCACGCTGGGCTCGCCTGGCGATTTAAAAGTAATGTTTGTGTAAGAACGATGGTGACATCGAAAAAAGACTTATGTTTACCAATAGGTAGATCACTTACGACCACGTGACAAGTCATACTTAACGATGTCACTACATGTTTACGTTGAAAACATGTATTTATTATCAGAGCTACTGAAATTGACTCGTGATTTCCAATCTGATATCGATGCCAAGATTGTTTTGTTGTGAAAGTTGGCCCGAAAACACGTGTAAGGTACTATGACATTTTACATCTGTCAACAATTCTTGGACTGTCTGTGTCCTCCTCCCTCATCAACGTACATGCATTAACCGGCTGTGACAGTGTCAGTGCATTTGCAGGAGAAGGAAAGCTATTTGCACTGAAACAGTTGGGATCCAAACAAAATTGGAAATATACTCTATAAACATTGGGTGACAATTGGAAAATGACACTTATGCTGGTTGGGGGGCTTGTGTGCCAGCTCTACTCAATCAGGACAAATGTGCAAGACATCAATCAACTTCGATACCAGACATTTGTGATCCACAAAGGGAAGATGGAGCCCCACGAGTTACCTCCATGTGGTGATGCACTATCAAAGCATATTCAACGGGCAAGCTACCAAGCTGCTGAAAAGAAGCCTGATTGCAAGTCCGGAAATCCCATCGCCTATTGGACATGGATGGAAGCTGGAGGATGGCAAGTGGACTGGATGGACGGCACACATGCACCAGATAGTGTACTTAAACTTATCTCATGCTCATGCAGAAAAACCTGTAACAGTCAGTGCCCCTGTTTTTTGAATAGATTGAAGTGCTCAGAACTGTGTAAACTGAAAGACTGTGAGAATCAGGTTGGTGAGGAGGATGTGCTACCTGACATTGAAGAACCGCAGGAGATGGAATTTTATAGAACTCACGTAATTGAAATAAAATGTCATTTGTCGAGTATTTCTTTATTTGGAACTAACTGGATATTTTTATTCTAAATATTCATTTATGGTTTTTCCCAACTTTTGTTTCAAACAGTTTTTTTGCAAAATCCTCCGAAATATACACCATGAAAAAAGTATTGCAACACCTTCTTTTTCAATGACTGTTACAATACAAATACATGGTATTCGATTGTAGAAGATCCAATCCATATCAAATTGGTTGTATAAGGGTAAGAACAAACTAATGATAAAAAACAACAAACTTTTCAGTAATTGTACCCTTTATCATTTAAGAAAAGTGATAAAAGTAACACCTGTAAAAAAGTACAATTTGGGAGACGAACATGTTTTACTGTAACAACAGTTTCCTCTTAGTTGAGGTTGATCTTCAATGTTACCGACTTAGTCCCAATATAAAAGATTTTAAAACACGAAAAACGTCAGTATTTGGTGTAACCTCCATTCACACGAAGGACTTTCGTAACACGTCTCCTCATTGACTGAACAAGACGCCGAAGTTGCATTTGGGGCAATTGGTTCCCTTTCTGATGAAGAGTTCAGCAAGGTTTTGAACCGGAGGTTGTCTGTTGGTAATCCTACGACCTAAAATGTCCCATGCATGTTCGATCGGATTCAAATACGGACTCCTAGCTGGCCAGGGCAATGTTGTGATGGCTTCTCAGCGGATATAATCAGCAACCATGGGTGCTCTGTGAGGTCTGGCATTATCGTCCATGAAGAAGGGTCGTGTATGGAGGGGGTGGTTGTCTAAATGAGGATCCGAACCAGAGTTCCATGTTCAAGGATGTCTCGCTGGTACTTTTGTCCTGTCAGATTACCCCTGACAGTTATCAAGGGAAGCTTACAGTCGTGAGAGAAGCATCCCCATACCATCAAAGATCCGCCACTGAATGGAACCTGTTCCATGATGTTCCTAGGGCATAGACTTTTCCCCTTTCTCTCCAAACCCTCACTCTGCCGTCTGTCGTGAAGAGGAGAAACAGCTCTCATCAGACCAGTGGATCTTCCACCAGGAAGCCAGATTCCCGTTCATACGAGTGTTTTATGATGATCTGTGAGTAGGGGATGCTTAACAGGTCGTCTGGCGTGGTACCCTGCCCTGTTAAGTCGATTACGGACTGTCCTGTCAGATATGCGCCTATTGGGTAGCCACTCTCGTTTCAACTGTTTGCTGGTCGCAAATGGTTGGCGTCGCACATGCCTTAGGAGGACCATGTCTTCTCTTCCAGTTGTACAGGGTGGTCTTCCAGGTCGTTTTCGATCCTTTACATCATCTGTTTGACGGTGTTTTTTTCACAATTCGACTGACTGTCGAATGGTGATGACCCAGTTGCATTCCAATTTGTCGTAAGGACATTCCAGAATTTGTCATGCCAACAATCTGCCATCTATATATCTAGTAATTGTGAAGAATTGTCTGAGACATGGTGAGATTATATAGGTCAATTTATTTGGCAAAGGAAATGGATTTATATAAACATCTTTACATACGCTTTGACAGTATTATCTCATTTCATCTACACTGATGCCAAACCGGGTCAAAACGTATTGTAAACACATTTTGTTTTACAGTGATGGTATCCCACTTTAATGTTCAAAACGGGATGTATCACTCACAACACGCATTCACTGCCGAGACCAGAACATCCAAGTGTAAACATCCGCATCTAACCCCACTTCTGTTATTTCCTTATTAACTAATTAACAGGCAATGTCCCCGTGAGGCGCAGTTCTTCTGGCTTCACAAACATGTAACTTTAAAACATACACATCAATAAACCTCAGAAGAAATACACGGACAAGAATTGGTGGGTTTTGTGAAGATTTGCATCGAGTAAAATTTAGCACGATGTTGTTATAAAAAACACTTAAAACTTGTGAAATAAATTGGTCAAATACCTTAGAGCGTATTGCTCTTACCAAAGTCCATCAAATGCACCAAGTTCCAGGCGTTTCCAGGCCAAGACCGATAACACATGGCGACTCCTGAGAGCTCATATTTTTTAGACGTTTGAGTATGCTTTGGCACTCCTTCAGAGAAAATGCCCCGGCGTTTAGGAAGCTACAAAAACGATATGTTTGAGTAGGCTTTGGACGTCGAAAGGTTATTGACAGGCTATTGGGACTTTTGTGTACTGATCGTGCCTATCTGTTGTTGCCAAAATGAACCAAAATTACACACTAGTCTTCTAATGGAAATCATTATTGTGATTAAAAGCTACTCATGAATGCAAATACTACTACTATACTTGTAATCATATGTAAAGCCATGTGGCAAAACGATTGCGCTCAAGGAATTTATCGGGTTGTTTTGACATATTTAACAATACCAAGAGGCATTTGATGTGTTTGCAACATTTTAATATCACAAGTTTGAATACGTCTCTTCGAAGACACTGCTCTGTGCTCTACAATCAAAATGTACGTAAGGCAACATCTGATTTTTATCTCCAACAAATCAATTTCCTTTTTCTACAAGTATGTAGCCGAGAGGAGCCTTTTCATTCCGTGCTTATTATCGACCATTCTCTCCCCACAGAGGCAACTCAGTCATACCTGAATTAGCCTCTGTTCTATTACGCCTAGATGCTGGGGTTCCGGCAGATTGCCCTAGCGGCAAAAAGTTGTAACTTGAGATAGCTCCCTTATCTTCAGCCAATGAAAACACCTTTTGTATATCAACGACTTTGGGAATTCTCAACGGTCGTACAGTGACTTTCGAAAGCATCATGCCTTTAGGTTTATATTTCATTAACAGTGTGAGAGGGAAAATAATTAAAAATCAGATATGGATAGCGTTTTTCATTAGAAACATACTGTTTTATAATTGTGTAAATTGTTCTTTGTTTTATGATAAATTTTATTTTAATAATTTACCAAATAAAAACTAATGAGAAGGTAAAAAAGCGATGTTTTGTAGAAGGAAGAGTTATCTCCCCTGAATGCCGAATCACCGGGAATAGCCGGGAGTAGCCGAGCTTTTGCGAATGACCCCTTTTGAAACGGCGTCGCTGATTGCACAACTAACTTCGATTGCCTCCAATCAGATTTCTACTTTTCTGTCCCGTGTATTAGCCGTAATAGAACAGAGGCTAATTCAGGTATAACTGAGTTGCCTCTGTGGGGAGAGAATGATTATCGACATGAATTCGCGAAATCACAAATATAGCGAAACAAGGAGGACATGAAATCAGGAAACAGTCACACGAAACGAAGCGAAATCGTGAAATCAAGAAGTAGTGGCAAGGCCAAATCCCGAAATTGCGAGGCAAAGCCGAAACAAAATTTTGTTTTTCGACTGAAACTTTTTCGCAATTTTGTAATTTTCTATTTTTATTGATTTTGTGTTTTCGCTTCGTTCTTACTTTTCAATTTCACGATTTTGGCCCCGAGCTTGTTTTACCAGTTTGTGATTTCGTAATGGATTTTCGCGATTTCGCAATTTCATGTCAAAAATCTTGACACGAAATAAAAATGCCCCTCTCGACCTTATATTGTTCATATCCCACCGCTGCTACCCATACATTGGACATTGATGCCTTATTCATTTGGGTCATCGACTCAATCAATAACACTTCTTACCGGCACCAAAGCAGGTGTTTGTTGGGGAAAAGATGTATCAAACTAAAGGCAAAGCAAATATTACCAATTGCAAGACAACCGGTTCAAAACAAAAGATGGCTTTTTTCAGTAAATGTATCAAAACTCGCCAATCATCCATAGATGGAGGACAAGTTATAAAGATACCGGACGGCAATGGACTCCAGTTGGCCGGTTTGTGTTTTGTTCAACCCTCTCCAGAATGCATAGTTTGCATTCACATATATAAATTGATGAGGGAAATTATAACACATTCAATTGCGAAGCACGGTACATTAAAGTAAGTTTTGCAGAATATGTTTGATACTTAACACGAGCGTTTAATTACTGCACCAATATGCTAAAATATAATCTGATTATTTCATCAATTGTCATTTTGACATTGCATTTTACGAGATAAAGTTATTTCATATACCCTTCTGATATACCCTGTGTGTCACGACCTGTTATTGTTGGTTTTCTAGCATTAAGGGGATAGCTTTCTTTCACTACCTAAAAAATGGTTTACCTTTGCTAAACTGTGCAGTGATAAAATATTATTACAGGTTTACAATAATACCTTAGAGAGAGTACCTTATGACCGGCCTCAATGCAATTCCATGATGTTAAATATGTTGACTTTCTTTGCTTTGTGATGAAAAAGAACCATATATTCATCTGACGACTAATCACTTCACTTTTCGTTGTTGTTGATTTGTTTTGTGAATGTGCGTTATTCTTCATCAAATGTTAAAACATAAAAGGCAAACAAATGTGACTGTATTAATGTTAAATTGAATGTTGAGTGGATAGAGTTACTTCTATGAAGCTATGAATGATCCCTTATGATTCTGTTTAACCAAAATATGTCCGAATAGAAGCGTTCTTTCAAATTTGGATACTTTTAAACGTGTACTTAAACGTAACCTGAATGAAATACAAACTGAACAAGCAGAAAGAGTCGGTTGTATGCTCATCGAACTTTTATATATTTTTTATGCACGCTCTACTTGGAATACCATTAGTTTCAAAATTGCATTAACATTTTTATTGATTTGGCTGCAGCTGGTATAAAAAAAATAAAGTTTC
Organism: Steromphala cineraria; assembly: GCA_916613615.1. NCBI lineage: Eukaryota > Metazoa > Mollusca > Gastropoda > Trochida > Trochidae > Steromphala > Steromphala cineraria. Next base: position 5,513,250 of record OU744732.1, on the reverse strand, counting down.
TAATTTCTAATTTTCATGTCAAGGGGCCTAGCAAAACCTCACAAAACCTGAATACATTTTTAAAGGAAAATAATATGTTTGAAGCAATAGAAATCTCGAGATCGAATATAAGAAATATTGCTTTATCTTCAAACTATTGTTTAGGTCTTGGAAAACAATCTGTGTATTTCTCTTTCTAAAATGACTTCACATCTTGAACATTCTAAACAAACTCCTTTGGTAACAATAAACAATCATATATAAAAAGTGATAAATTTATTACAAAAATATATATAAGGACAGTTGCAGGAGATCAATGATAAATAAAATAGTTCATTGATATTGTTTTTTTTATAACTAAAGCATATAAGCTGTGCTGGATACAAACTCTGTTTAGATGATTATGTGTACTCTGATTAACCACTCATTGCCTAAATTCGTAAGTAAACGTATGGAATAAAGTATTGTTCAAACAAACATACAAAATAAAACTGGAATTAACTGATAAAAATCTTGAATGATAACTTTTCAAAATGTCCTCGTCTCACTTCTTTCACTAATAACAATTCAAGCAAACGTTGCAAAATATGGAATAAGCCATATCTTAATAAGAAGATATTTATCTCATTTTAACTTAAAGTTTGAAGACACAAGGAACAATACACGTATTTGCAAATTTACAAGTCACCTTTGAAAACGTGTAAATGCGTGAATACTTTTAATCTGTTTTTTTTACCCTGGTTTCCCTTTGCTAAACGTAATTGAGTTACTATATTGTACAACTGTGCAAGTATTAAAAAACACGAACAATAAGATATTGAATATTAATGATATAGAAAAGGCATAGAAGTAAAAAGTTAGCAAAATCCCATATGAACGAAGCTCAATACATAATTGATGATATCACTGCACCATTGATACCCAACTCACAAAACAAGCAACAACCACGAGAACCAAGACAGGGGTTTGCTTGTCTGACCTTGACACTCCTACAGTCGTAGATCGTGATGGCCCTGATGTTGTTTCTGCAAAAGGTAAGGTCGTAGTGTTGGTCGGTTCAGTTATGTTTGAAGCCATGGTTGAAGTCGCTTCTGTTGATTGTGGCCTTGAACTTGAAGCAGTTGAGGAAGATGTCATGGTTACAGTTGCTGAAGACGATCCTGAGACAGTATCGACAACAGTTTCCGTGGTAGTAGAGGTGGGGGTTGAGGTTATGACGGGTGATGTTGAACTTGTACTCTCAGATGAAGAGGTAGTGGACGTTTTATCTTGAGTTGTCCGATCTGTTGTGTACGTCACTGGAACACCATCAGTGATAGTGACGACAACTGCGGTTGTGCTGTAACGAGAAGGTCGACCTGAATCTGTTACTGATACTGAGAATTCATACGATCCAATGTCCAAGGAAACAAGACTTCTAATCGCTCCAGTTGATTCGTCAATAGAAAATGACGAAGTGTTATGCACAGCAAATTGTAGCCTGGAGTTCTGATCTCTGTCAGTCGCCGATACACTCATGACAGGGCCGGGGGTTAGACTTCTAGATATCTCAATTTCATAACTCTCTTGTGCAAAAACCGGACTGAACATATTACGGGGACCAAATAAAAGTGAGTATGAAAAGGATGACGAACCGTTGATTACACGGATGACATCAAATATGTGAAGATAAAAGTTATCATGATAGTAGGAAGTTTGCCATGCGTTCTTGTCAACGAGGATGTGTTTTCCATCATGTCTAACAACTTCCAACAGCGACTCGCGAATGCTGTCCCTTGTGATGTTGTTTACAAGACGAATGTAGAAATAAGTTGATAGCGATTCAGTGTTTACAGAAGCTGTTAGATTGACATAACTGTAACTATTTGTTCCATCGACGTCGACATTCTGAAGGTAAAAATTTTCCACTGTAGCTTCTACAACAGGACTAGAGAAAAAACCATTGGAACTGTCGTAAATATTATCTGGCATTTCATCCTCGTCCAAGACATCATTCACAAGGAAGTCATCAAGCTTATCTTCTGTTGTCTCCAGTCGAACCAGATGAACCAACTCGTGATATTCCAGGTGGTCTAAAACAGACAGCTGTGGGTCCCCCAGAGGATTGATGTTTTCAAATGTAGCTGTGAAATTGTAGAATTTTCCTTTCAAAGACGACGTCAGTAGCCAACGAGCTGTTTTGGTTTCAAATGAATCTATATCACCAAAATCTATTGCTAGAGAAGGGGTCACAGGATTCGATCCAAGCTGTGCACCGATGATCTTGAAAGAAACCAACAAACCTTTCTCATTTTCAATGATTTCAGGTTGACCTGATGTGATCTTTAGTGCACGTGCGACGCCATAGGCACCATTGCTAACGGAAACTGCAAGGGTGAAAGGTACAACTGGTTCAGTTACGTCTGCAGTCATAGGATCATCACCTTGTACATATTTCTCATGGAAATAGTTGACAATAAGGCTGGGATTTGGTTTCACTGTGATGGTATCAGGCAGGAGACTGGTTGAGAACTCGGACCCATCCACAGAGTAGGAAAGAGTTCCTCCAACATCATACAGCGTGTCCTCCTCCACTGCAGCGGTGGAGTAGGGGATGATGAGCCACTCTGCTGTCCCAGACACGTCCTGGGCTAGTTGACCAGTTCCATCTACAGCTGTGATGCCAACAAGGCTTGGCTTCCCTTAAAACAAATCATTGAGCCATTCTGTATTGAGTTTACACTATGGAGTATTCAGAGTCAGATAATTTAGAAAGTTTAAATTGGTGAAAATTGGCTAACTTTATTATGGACTAATTCGATGCAATAGATCTGTTAAAGACTGTTTGAAGTGTTTTGAATTTTGAAATATAATTAATCTATGTTTTTTAAAAAACAACATTTTGAATACTTGACTATAAACTTACCGATAGAGAATAGGTTATTTGTGTAGGTCCCGTCTCCATAAGTGGGTCGGATATAGACAGTGACGTTGATGTTCTGCAGGGCTGAAAGTTCTCCATTCTCCATCTCGAGCCGAGCGTTGAATGCATCTCTGGTCAGAACTAGCTCCTGGACAATCCTTACCCGAACCTTGGCACACACCCCTTCGTCCTTCCCGCCCTGGGTAATAAAGTACAGTATGTTAAACATGTGTGGAAATTGAAGTAATAACATATTTCCATTTATGCAACCATCAAAAAAGCAAAACATTTTGTTGTGCGGTCATTCAAATTCATGAATATCGGTTATAAAGAAATAATAAACTTGACTGGTGCAAATATTTCCCTCTGGTAATAAAACACATTTTAAATAAATTATATCACTCCTTCTCAAGTCATAATCTCCATAAATTAAGGAGTTGAAGGAGATAATTTTTGTAATAAATGGTGCATCAAATCGTGAAAAAGCTTGAAGGTATTGATCCAGAACATAAAGTATGTCAACTGCAGTCTAAACTTATGTCACCTTTTTCTCTTTCTCCTTGTAGACGGTAACAGCATTATCGAATTCGTCAAAGATGGAGTCAAATCCACGCTGGAAAGAGAAAACAATCATGCTATACATGTAGATGTAAAACATAACTGCATCTCGAATAACAACTGTAAAATGTCACAGAGTATGATATCATAGTATCTTAATAAAGTCAAAGAAAAATGAATCAAATATGTATATGAATATAGTCATTTCATAAATAGAAAAGCTAAAAGTAAAAAAAGTTAGATATCAAAGTATATTCAGACAAAAAGACAGATCATAAAAAAATAGTGATCGGGTAAATGTATACATATGTATATATATTTATAAGGCACCACCATTTTACAAACCAGTGGTTGTAAGAATAAAAGTCCAGATCGAAACATTTCTTCTCGCGCAACTGACCTCTTTGGCTGAGTTCATGTCCGCCTGGAACTGCTCAGACCGGTCCATGATGGTGTTGTATGCCATCACGCCATCATCTGCACCCAGTGTAGTCAGAGTCCCGTCCTCCCAAGCTGACACTGTATTGTTCCAGCGCACCAAGAAGTTACGCACCGTGTGTACCAGACTCGAATTCAGGGGGGCAGTGATGGACGTTATCTCGCTCTCGGACAGAAACTGACCCTCAACGCTGTCTGCAGCCAATGCCAAATTAAATGGATTCATCCAGCTGTTGTCGTACACTTTGAACCTGCAAAACGTCATTGTTCGGTGGTTGCAAATGTACATGTATAAGAACAATCATCACTATGTCTAATAAGATCATTATCATAATTGAACCTGTATCAGAAATGTTGCTTTCAAATATATTCAAGAGGAGGTCTCGAACATGTTTCATTACATTTGCCAATCAATTTCCCAAATGCCCCTCAACCAATAAGGGGCAGTTTCTTTCCTGGTGAATCTTGCCTCAGAAGGTTAAATTGGTCTATGCTGTTATACTCTAACTTCTTCACTGAGATACATGAGGGGAGGACTGACTCAAAGACAAAAGGGGCGGGGAGGAATTTGGAAAGACAATCATGGCTAAATGAGGTCTTGAAGTTGGTTGACGATCATTTAATACTATATTGCGTAACCTTTTAATCACTTCAAACACTGTGTACGTACATTTCTTCTCCTCCGAATATCTCTTTCATCATGATGAGATAGTTTCTCATAGGTACATTGCTGTTTAACAATCCTTGAGCAACTTCAGAATCAGCTGCGCGTCGACGTCTCTCGGAGTTACAGTCCGTTGATGCAGTGTATAAGCAGCTGGGAAGACAGAAAGTGTACAAATAGTCATTGCGAATCTGATCTTTTGAATCTATTTACAGAATTTGATATTTATTCATGTTCGTCTTGTCATTTATCGACTAAGATATCCTAAGAAGCCACGAAGAAAAAGAATTTCAGCAGTTTCGTCCAGCTATACTACTCAATATACACGTTTGCTTATGTTCGAGATTCAGAGTTAGAGGTTGATTTTATATGCATATACATATTTTATGAGTTAAACTACATTATATACCTCAAGGCCCATTTAACACTATTTGAAGCGAGTTTTTGTTCGGGAGAACATCCGTCTGAATGGAATTGAGAGGGCCTTAGACTGTATAACACCCCTCCGGGAGGGCCTTGCACTGTATAACACCCTGCTGGGAGGGCCTTATACGAAATAATAACATCCAAGGAGGTTATTATGTTAGGGTTAAAACACGAGAACGAGGTTATGCTTGGGATTTCAAAACCTGAGGAAAGAAAGCTGAGCGGATAGTAAGACCGAAAGCGAAGCTTGAGGTCTTACTTCCCGCGAGGCTTTCTTTCCGAAGGTTTTGAAATCCCAAGCATAACCGAGTTCGAGTGTTTTAATTAACTTAGATACCGTTATTAACAACCCGCAATCATTTGTCCATATTGTAGTATTTGTAATCATCTTTTCAGACTGATCATAAAAATTTAGAAAAAAACAACAAATATCAAGGATTCATGTTCGTTGGTTAAGTTCAACATTTATTATAAGATTACATTACTTTATACTGTCGCTTAAATTCTGAATATAAAAGATTAAAATGAATTTCCTTTAAAAAAAACATTGTGTTCAAACGACTTTTTGATATTGACATAGCACATACTGCACGTGCAAAGCATTCTTCGAGGTGTAAGGTTTTACAAATGACAATCGACAAGTCACGTGGTTGACACCGTATTTGGATCCTTTAAATTTATCACAAATGAAAAGGTGTAACACTGTTAATATCCATTTTGAATGTGTGTAAGCATTTAAAATTGGAAATAAAGTGCAATTTGATTTCCTAATGCTTAAGGGCCGATTTTTTTAAACCGAAATCTGAACTTCAATCAATAGATTGTTTAACATAACCTTCACTTCTATCTGGCCCGTTAGAGTAGTGGTTAGAGTGCTTGCTTACGGTTCAGAGGGTTGAGGGTTCGAATCCCGCACATGGGAAGCATTGAAACTTAATAGATTTTTTCAAGATAATATGAACTTAGGGGTTAGGTTACACATTTGAATATAAAACCGACTTTGAAATATAAAAACCTTCCAACCCCCGAGTAGGTCTTACAAATGAATATAAAACCTTTCCAACTCCCGAGTAGGTCTTGCATGTGAATATAATGCCCTGACTTCCCAATGTAAACCCTCCTTAGAGGTTATTACGGGAATACAAGAGACCTCCAAAACAATAGACGAAATCCCCGATAGGTTTCTAATTAGTATGAGGCCCTCCATTTCGCACCTAAGAATTTCAAAGACCGGTAAGGTAATCGATCTCAAAAAATTTCAGAAGCGAAACCGAGGGATTCGAACCCACAACCCTTCGCTCTGTAGCCCAAGACTTATACCATTAGACCACAAAGGATTGGTGAATATGAAGGAATTGTTTTGTGAGGTCTTTGCTGCTCTCCTAGAACTTGATGATATTAAATTGCGCTCTACTGTACACTTTATACGTCAGAGATGTGGTGTATCTCGGTAACAAAAAATGATAACGCCCTTCATATGCTTATGCTATAGCGTTCTGGCAAAATGTCCAAGATAAAACATTTCATGGCAGAAAATGGGGGGTTCGAACACAGAGACACTCACTTCGTAGTCCAAGATTATACCACTAGACCACAAAGGATTGGTAAGTGATAAGGGATTGACTGTTGATATCTATTCTGCTCTCCTCAAACTTTAAAAGTTTATTTTCACTGTTCACCTTAAATGTTAGAAATGTGATTATATTTTCGGTATATGAAATTTGCAACAACCTAATCCTCTAGCTATAGCGTTCAAGTAAAATTTCTAAATGTAAAATTTTAAAAAGTAGAACATAAGAGATTCGAACCCACAACCTTTCAAACTGTAGTCCAAGACTGTACCACTAGGCCACAGGGGATTCGTTAGTAATAGGTCATTGAGTATTGACGTCTATTCTGCTCTCCTCAAATTTAATAAAATTAATTTGTTGATTTTTTGCGCTTTTAAGTTAAATAAGTGATTAATTCGGTATATAAGATAGATAACACACACATCCTCGGGTGTTATAGCAAACAGAGGCCTTTGCCTACGGGACGACCCTCGTGCGCTGACGCGCACTCGGGTCGTCCCTAGGGCAAAGGCCTCTGTTAGCTATAACACCCTCGTATGCGTGTGTTATCCATAACTTAAAGTTGATAGGTTCTATGCATAAATATTTCGTTAACATATTAAGACTTAATATTCTCATTATGTTTTCATTTTAATATCACAATGACAAATGGAAGACCTTTTTTTCAATGACATGACTAAATAATGATTGTCCTATGTTTACGAAGAAACTGATCTCATCTCAGGTATTTGCATATCAAACAGTGTTATTTGTCATTGTATTTGCTTCAGTTGTTTCCAAAACTTTCTCAATTTGGCAGGCATTTGCACAGAACACATTCCAGTTTTCAACAATAATCAAGACTGAATGATTATGTCAATAACAATGTCATATTAAGATGAGTTAGGAAGTTAAAACCTCTGGATCAAAGAGAACATGTAGAGAGTGTGAAAGACCTATCACGATACCTATCTTGATGCTAGTAAAACTCATTACATAAATACTGAAACATACTTTCCAACTGTCCAGAGTGTTGAGGCTATTCCGCACCAAGGACAAATTGGACTCAGAGGTCCAATAACACAAGCAAATGCAAAATCCATCCAAGCTTTGGTTCTTCCAAGAAAACCAGTACTTGTATTAAGTCCAACGGTGGCAATGGCACATCCGGCAATTGGATGGAAACCGAGGGCACAATCCTTGATGAGGTTTAAAGCACAGTTGCAGGAGAGAGGGGTCACAGGGTTATAGACAACCACAGAACTAGAAGGTCGTGACGATCCAACACCACCTCCTATAGCAGGTAGAATGGAATATGTAAGGTTAAACTTTGAAATAGAATAGTAAATTTAAAAAATTAAGATCAGCAGTTCATTTGATATATGATATTGATATTAAATTTGTCAAGTAACTAAAACATGATATTACAAACAGTGACTGTTTGTGATTAAAGTCTTTATCATAAGGGCTGCATCCATATAGGTTTTGTCAAAGATATGTATAATAAAGTTCGCTTTAATATGACCTTTAACTAAAGAATCAAGACCCTTTTTAAATGACAATGATAATCAATGTTTCGCTTTATAGCCGTATGTGTAATTTAGAAAATGATTAAAACACTATGGATTATATAATATAATATAATATTATTAAAGAAACAAGCGGAGAAGCGAGCAGATCTCACACTCCCCCCATTGAGGTAGTAATAACGAATATTCTATGATGCTGTCGACAAAATTATTTTTGTTGGGTCACTTTGTAAGCCATGTTTCCAATGGAAATCACAGAATAGAAAATCCATATATAGGTTTTACCCTCAAAAGGTATATCTATAGATCATAATTGACATGTGTAGAAAGATTGGTGTAGCTTTAAAGTATATTTCAGGAGATATAAAAGTAATTCATTATAGAAAAACACAGAAAATATATATCATTTGTTGGTCTTATCATCAGAAGGTCCATCTAAGGATCATTGTTGATAAGTGTATGACGTTTGGTGAAGCTAGGAGAATTGCTCCGGACTTGGGACTTAGTGATAGAGACGCTGTCTTAGTCATGTTTCCATGCAAACCGCAAAAAAGAATTATTCAATTTACTTTAACTGAAAGTCAGAAACCAGGATCCTGGAGATTAATGCAAAGGATAAAGTTGTTTTCATTTCTTACCCCATATGCCAAGGTATCCACCCCCACCACTAACACCAACACCACTACCAACAATGCCGCTACAAGGCAGTGGAGGTCGACCAGGGTACTGTCTGGAGAGAGTGATGTCTTGTCCTCCAGTCCTTGTCTCACCACAGAAATAGTCGTACAGCATCTTGAGGCTACATGCCAACTGGGCAAAATTTCTCTTCACACGACTCTTCAGAGTCACTATCACAGGAACAATGATGCTTGTGTTTGCAGGTAAATCTCCTATGGGATCGACCGTCTGGAACAAAAAAATAACTAACTTTTTGAAAATGTAATAAACTTCAACATATATTTCATTTGAATGAATTCAAGTGCAGTTAATAGCCAATTAAGTTTTGGAAATGATGACATTGACGATTATATGTACTTATCTTTTATCTATCACTTATCATATGACAAGGATCTTCATATAATTAGTTTCCTATCACTAAAATATATATGGAAAATCACGAGCAATAAGAAAGAGTTTAAAATTCTGTTTTACCTGTGTAAACACCAGGGTTGGTTGGTTCGTTGGTAAAACAAGTCTGACGTTATCAGCACGAATCAAACCGTGGTTGGTAATGTTAAAGTTGATAACATCTTTCTTTCCTTCTTCGTAGGGAATCAAATTGATATTGGCTGGTTCTACGGTAACCACAGGCATTGGTACCTGGGGAAGTATAAATATCATTCAACGAAATGGCAGCTATTGAAAATGAAATAAATACATATCTCTAAAGTTAAAATAAATTATTATAAGATGTTACTTGAGTTTCAAACGTAGACTCCAGCGTGATGACGTATTTGTCCTCAAATGTTGTTGGCGTGACGGTCCAGGTGTACGTGACTGCAACCCTCTGAAGGAATACAGTGTAGCTGGATTCAGATGGTTTTGCTATGATGATTCGAGTGTAAGCTGCATGGCCAGGTGCAGTAGCAGTCAGCGTGTATTGGTCTTCAGTTACACCCTCGAACTTCACAAACTCTGGAACAACAGTTCTGTTTTATTATTTCACAATTTTAAAACATGCTAAAATTAATGATTAATTTGTCAATTAAAACAGATTGTCATTCTTTTTGTTATCTGGATTTTGGCTCACTTTCTTCTCTTCTCTTCTCTATCCTAACACATTGCTGATTGCAAAGATTCGTTACAAAATCTGTTTTCATATTTTACTTACTTAAGTCCATGTATAAGGCTTAACGATTGAAACATGCAGTATGATTTTAAATTTGTCCTCAACATGACAGATATTACAAGGAGATAGCAATTGAGAATATAAATAATGTTCACAATCACCTGTACTGTTTGTGGTGATCCTTTGTTCCAGAAACCCTCTCCTTGGATTCCTAAGAGTAACAACAGCTCCTGACACAAGTGGTTTGTCAGAGGCAAAGTAAGTAAACTCATCTTCAACTCTAACAGTAACATTCAGTTTGTTGAGGGATGTGACAAAGAACCTATATCTGATTGATGCTGAGGCAAGGTCTGAGTTAAACGCAATGGAGCCACTGAACTCCCCAAGACTATCGGCAGAACCAGTCGTTATTGTCAACACCAACACTGCAGATTCCCCGGGCTGAAGGTTGAGACCATTCTCTGAAGCTTGGCTGCTGGAGTTGGAGAAGGAGGTGATACTTAATCTGGACTCACTGCTCGGTAGACTTACTCTCAAAGCTGTGGCTTGAACATCGCCTTCATTGGTGATGTTTACCTGGGAAAAGGAATCATATTTACTGACGTAATTCGCATGATGATATTTTGTAATGATATCACGACCATAATAACTGCCGCCTACAATGAAGCATTACAAGAAATGTTTAGATAAATACATATGACATATATAATGCTTACAAATTACCTGGTACGTCTTCTGTGCTGCTCTAGGGATACTATCAGTTATCGAATTTGTTGAAAGCAACAGAACTGGTCTCCTGACATTAAGCTGTAGTCCCACTCTCATCCTAGCAACTGTCCCTTCCGTGGTGTTGAACACGAGACCAATCGTTCCTCTCAGAGGTCGGGAGCCGCTTATAATGAGGTCGAACTCTACCTCCGAGTTTGGTTCCAGTGTCGGTAAAATCGGTCTTGGTTCATCAGATCTCCTGGTGCGTATTCTCACAACAACAGAGTTCAGGGGTCCACCAATACCTTCGACCTGAGAAATGATATGTACTTCACATGTTACATTTTTTGCATATTAAAGAATAAATCCTTTCTTTCAACAGTTGGTATAAAATAGTCTTAATACAATATTTTGTCAAGCAGTTGTGGAAATACATCAATCATCACATCATCAAATCATCACATCATCACATCATCACATCATCACACATCACATTAGAAACTAGAAATATGTGGATGTCGTTTCATAACGTCAATAACATTTAATCAAAGCTCAGTATCTAAGCCTTATTTGCCAGTGAAGTCAGAGACATTCAACAAATATAATTTTTAAAGAAATATGTAGCATTATATGGGGTGCCAAATGGGACTTTAACCGCTATAAAGTTAGCTTACTAATTAAAAACGATTTAGTAAGCTTACTAATTCATTTAGTAAGCTAACTTATTCGATCCATTTAGTAAGCTTACTAAATGCTTTTGAAAATATGTATCTCAGTTTGAAATAATGATTTCTCCCAAACACGTGGTAAAATGGCGGGAATATTTTGACAAAAACAAACGGCACGTACAGTTGCTTTTGGCAAATTTAGATTCAAATCTTTTGTGCGTATGTGGTTCTTAAATCTATTTATATATATATCTCATCGTGGATCGTCTCTCTTATCATAGAGCAGAAAGTATCTGTAACACATTACATTTGCCGGCGCCCGGCCGTGTCACTAGGTTAAGTTTGAGTTACCTCCCTTTGAAAAAATAGCAATATTGTCCATATCGCAGTTTGTTTACATTAGGAGTAAAATATTTCACTCCATCTATGAGTCTAACCATCTATTGGTCCATAATATTATACTTAAAGATTTTGAGATACACTTGAGGCAAGAAAACGATCCTAATAAAAATAAAAATCTTTTGAAATCTAGCAAGATTTTATATCAAACAAAAAAAGACGTTTTCTAATAAGAAATATAAGAAAGGGAAAATTACTCTCATGGCTTAAACCACGAAAAACATAGTAAAAAAAAGTAGAAAAATGTTCTACATTAACTTACAATGGCCCCGACGTCCCGAATAACTCCGATGCCATCATTCCTGAGCACTGCCACTCCCCTCATCTCAACCACCTCTGTGTCGAGGTAGGCTTGTCTGCTGACGAAGCCAGGCTTACATTTCATACCCAGGACAGACCAGGACTTCTGTGCTGTGAATCCGCTGTCTGATGGATGTCTACCGTCCTTGTGTTAACAATCGTGTAGCAAACCATAAATAACACATCGATCTTTTTTCATTCATGATTTAAGTTATTGACTACTGTCGAGCAAAGTTTATATAACATTGTATCCCTTTATTGATAAATGATATGGGTGCTTAGAAGTTCTGTATCTTCATTTGCAGTAACTTCAAAAGTTGTTTGCCAGTGTTCGTTTTCCTTGTGTTCTTTAGTTTATCCGTTTTTCAAAATCTTTATTAAAGTAAAGTTATTTCCGAAGGCTACATGTTTTTCTACAGCCAAACGGGTATCGTGTATCACCTCTTATCACGAGTCCTTGAAAGGCAAAATAGATTACTCACCACTTCAAACAACCCACTGTCGCCGGCTTTGTAAAAGTAAACAGCCTCTATTCGGGTTTGGGTGTTCGGTGAAGTCACAACTGTTATTGTTGATACAATTTTCCCTTTGTTACGAATTCTGTTGGTGAAATTGAATTACATGAATCCCATGACTAACAACTTTTAAAAAGATGAAATATAGATTTATTAGATGTTAAAGAGTGACATACATACATGTAAATAATTTGACGGATAATTCTTAATTGTGTGTTTACCAGACATCTTACAGCGTATGTAACTCCTTGTCATTTTGAAAATGTTAACGCTGATGTGTTCATCATTTAGAGAAACGGCAACAAATTGAGGTGTAGAAATAGAAACATTGTTATTTTCATAATAAGCTATTTGTACCCTTGAACCCTTTTAAGTTTCATTTGTGTATAACATCATATTTTATTAAACTGTAAAGGATTTACAATTTCCGGTGTTATTTCTCAATTCAAGTATATAAACCAACTCCACCTACTTCACGTCGACAAAAGCTATCAAAGAAGACTGGCTGAAGAAGTTGACATGTCCCATTATCCTGACAGTTCTGGGTGAAGGTAGGGAGCCGCTCGGCGTGATTTCGTCTATAGTGACATTGTAAGACAGAGGAACTGTGAGAACCACGTGAACCTCAGCCCGACCAATCATGTTGGAGGCTCTCACTCTGATGCTGTAGGAAGTTCCACTTGCGACTGTTCTCTCCCAGTAGATCGCTCCAGTCCTCCCAGTAATCTCCATCCCGGCAGGTGCCCCGTATAGGTTCCAGTTGATTGGAGCACTGCCCTGGATAACAGGAATGGACATTTGATAAACATTGCTTATTGATTCAGTGGCTCTACCGTGTAGTGTGTAACAACAAATACATTGGTGGACGTATCAACTCATATGGTTTTAGCTTGCAAAACAAGGACTTATTGGTATACATTAAAAAACTTGCACATTCTAGTTCTTTTTCTCTTTGGAAGATCGCACACAAAACCTAACTTACCCCCTCATAGCTACATGCATTAAAGTAGTTGATGATATGGTCAAAACGTTTAAAATTTGACAACACTATTTCAATCTATTTTTGGTCAGATAATAATCTAATCAACCAAAATAGTTATTATGGTCAAAGATAATTCAGATATCAGTTCAGAAAGCACACCTGTGTCAATGACAACTGGAGTCTAAATTCATTGCCCTCCGGTATTGTATGGACCGATGATTCAGGAGAGATAACCGGTGCCTTGAGTTCGACGCTGCAGTTTGACCCGGACCATGGAAGGGTACAAACACAACCTCCATAGAGACAGTAACCATGGGCCGGGGTCTCCGCCTTGCCACACGATCCAGGGGGACAAACTGCGTAGTAGGTGAACTTGGTCTGGAAATTCAATTGGTCAAAAGAATTAGGAAGAAAGAACGTTTAATTTTGATCCTCGATGTGAATGTATAATGCAATAACATAATTATCACAAGAACAAACATTTCATCAATTTCTTTAAAATGACATAATAATTTCTTCACTACGTTACGCAGATACACGCATAGCGTAGTGTAGCACATAGATAATATTTTAACAAGATTGACATTTCATGTACCTTATTTCTTGTAAACTCCGTGCCATCAGCAGATATCTCAACATTGATGACACCTTTCTGCTGTTGTGGGGACTCACAAACAATGTGTTCTCTGGATAGTCGAGTTGCGTTAACCACTGTTCGGTCGAACCTGCAGTAAAATATGTTGTTGGGTGTCTCCGGGAAGTTGTGTCCCCAAATATGTACAGCGGTTGAACCTGTATCGGGTCCAGAACTGGGAATGACGTTTAAGATATTTATGTATGGCATGCAGTTGGATCCGTAGAAGGTATCACTGCATCTGTCACACAACTCGCCAGTCCAGTTGTCCGATTCACATGCGCACTGACCTGCCAATTAGAAAATTAACATCAGCGTATCAGCATAAAGTACATCAATCTTATGTACACCATTGATCCTCATATCGTTGCTTCTTTGCTTAAATGTCGGAGTAAAGACCTTGACAATTTTGGGTTAGTGACTATAATTGGCTTATCACTATCGAATATATATACCATTCTATGTATTATCACTATTTGTATTGAAAGTCATTTGTCATATGGTTGACAATAGTTATTAATTAATGGCAACTTTATAACCTCATTAGATATCTAGAATAAGAATTATTGATTTTCGTATTGAATCCTACCGTCTGTCAAGTCGCAGGTTCCATGCTGACATCGTGGACAAGCCAGACAAGTCGGTCCCCACCTGAGAGAAGCACAACGAGAGCAGTCGGATCCAGTATACTGAGAGAAGCAAGCACATTGGTTTGGCAAGACACAGAAACCTCTTTGACGTCCACCGCAGTCTCCCACGTCATGACAAGTTGCCAGAACACAGGACTCCCCTTCCCAGCCAGAACTGCACTCACACTGGTTCGGCCCTATACACTGTCCATTTCCATTACAGTTGCTCACTCCCGAACAGTCATAGTCTGAGCAAGAAGCTCCAGTCCATCCAGAAATACACCTGCAGCCATTAGGACGCACACATTCTCCTCTACCAGTGCAGTCGTTCACTCCAGAACAGTCAAAGTTTTGATCAGTGAGAATAGGCATGTAGTTGACAAGCATGAGCCTCTGGTCTTGACTTCGATGAAGAATCCGAGCACCTGCTGTGTTTGCATAAGTAGTGCCCCACCAGTTGCTCTCTGCTGTCACTTCGTCTGAACTCGCTTTGACAACCTTTAATTCGTAGTCAGATTTAGGGTTGTCAAGCAGGTTATTGAAGAAGCTGAACTGATTGCTGTCAAGGAGGATTGCTGCCTCTTGTGTGGATGAAGCAAAGATTTGGTTGTAATTGAATGTTCCATTAGAAGCATAGTCTCCTGAGATGAGACTAAAAACACATTTGCCGTGTGTTTTTTCAATTGTATTTGTTGCAATGCTGATATTCTGAGATGGATCAGCCTGGGTGCTAAATATTGTTAAATCAAAGAAACAACTATCACCTCCAGTACAGTTCGTAGCAACATTATCCTCAAAGTATACTGAAACCCCATTTGGTACCCTGATTGATATTTGCCCACTTGAATTAAAACGATTTGATCCAATCAAGATATTTCGTTCCTCCGAATATCTCCTGTAATAGCTTGACAGTGGCATAGATATGGAGCCAGCAGAGTTATTCAAAAACTCATTCGTTTCAACAATGGCGTTCATGTCCCATCCCCGAGAATAAACATCGAGCTTTAGGGCAAAATCGTGACTGTGGTTTGCAAACACATTATTTCTTATATGTATTTGCTTGAAATGGTTGGTGTATGGTGAATCGACATCTAAACCATTTTTCGAATTGTTAATAAAGTTAATGTGTTCTATACCGACATGAAACAGGGGAATGGTAAGCCTCATTCCACATCCTTGATTGTGCTGTGTCGTACCATTTCGAATAGCAAGACGTTTTCCTGCTTTCAGAATAATACCATCTGTTTGACCATGCTCAACCACAGTCCCATTCAAGTCAATGTTGATTCCATCACTTTCTAGAGTAAGTCCTGCCAGTTCCGTATTGTTGATATGACACTGAGAGATCTTCACCGTATTGGTCTTAATGTGGAGACCATACTTTGAGTTCAGAATTGATACTTTCCCTAGATAAGATACTGGAAAAGAACAAATATTTCGATTACTTCCATTGTGAAACAATAACAGAAACAAGTGCATGTGGTGCATTTTGATGACTTCCGCCTCAACTTTCAATCCAACGTATCAAGCCTTATTTGCAAATTATACCCGATACAATAAAAAAAAGACTGAACATGTAAATATTTCAGAATAAGCTGAAATAAACTGGTTTTGATTAGTATCCTAGCTCACGATTCTAGATATTGACCTAGCCGGATACTTAGTCCCATAAAAGGATTTTGATTTTGAGTTTGATGTTGACAAAAGTTCCATCATTCCCCTCCCTCCCACATCCCAATAACAAGTTTTTTCCATGAAATGTTCAAAATAAGTTAAAGCTTTAGAGGGATTGACAAATTAATTAATCTAGAATACACATAAAAGGTTTAGGTTCGACGATTTATGACTATTGCTTCAAGGCGAAAAAGGCCTGTTACCGATACCTTTGTAGGATATGTTAGAAAATATCCCCTGCATTATTGTAGGTAAATGTAAACTCACTCTTATCGGCTCCAATCAAGGAAACAAACTGTGTACAGGATAGGCCTTTATCATCATCATGGTCGCAGTATCTGTTGTCTTTTGATGAAGGTTTGCACTCTGATAGCGATATGTTCTCAGATCCACAGCCTAGAGTTCTGATGATTGGACCATCACCAGGTCCGAATGCTATTGATTGGCTGGCTACTTTTTGCCTGAAAACAAAACCAGGTATCATATCACTGAAATCTCTCTGAAATAAATGCATAAAACAAAGGTTAAAACCCCAAATTTTTCTCAGAAAAATTATTGAAACGAAATTGGAAATTTTTTCAATAAAACTCTCTATTATGAGAAGTCACGTCCCATATGGATATTACAACAGAAGATGATTAAGTTGTGTGATATAAAATCATATTATTAAAATCTTAATATTTTAGATATTAAAATACCTACCTCAACTTCGAAAGTTGCCACTTACCTTTCCTCATGAGAAAGTAGAAGTTTTTACCGCGAACTCATTATTATCATGGAAATAAGTGTCCTAATTTTGATGAAACTAGGAGAGAAACTCTTGATTTCAGATGAATAAACGATGATCTTACATGGTTTAGTTTTTAGACAGCAAACAACCAATCTAGTTAAAACAAGCTGTAATGTCTACGTCCAATACGTCCTACTTAACGGAGTACCTATTAGAAGTATACATTACAGCTAGCATTAACTAGATAAGTACTATAGAGGGGTAATTTTCAAGGGGTTTGGAGAGGCGGAAGTAGGAGAGGCGGAAGTAGAGGCAATATTCATGAATAAGATAATATTTAATGATATATGATAAACAATTATCAATAAAGCAATATGAATTGAATGAATAGCGATTGTAAAAAAACTAGATTGATAAAACTGTGTAACCGGAAGGGCTGCTCCCTGCCCGCTGAGCATTGCAGGAAATACGTCACATCCTTAGTTGAAAAATTCATTCTTTCCGGTCCAAATCTCGGAAGTAATCCAACGATGTCCGAAGGGGAGCCTGGGTGGGAGTATATCCTCTAAGTTGAGGTAGGTATTAAAATATCTAAAATATTTAGATTTTAATAAATGTTTAACCTACCTCAACTTAGAAAGTTGCCACTGATCCGACAGCAGGGAGGAGGAAGGACGAGTCAAACGTAGAAAGGACATTCAGTCACAACCTCCCGGAGTGGGAACGACTGTAGGCACTGCACAGAGAAGCAGACGGTGAACCCCAACA
The DNA here is from genome assembly GCA_916613615.1 of Steromphala cineraria. NCBI lineage: Eukaryota > Metazoa > Mollusca > Gastropoda > Trochida > Trochidae > Steromphala > Steromphala cineraria. The sequence goes on along the minus strand of OU744732.1, from coordinate 5,495,408 downwards.
AGTCCCAAACAACGAAACAACTCAACAGGTGCGACAGTGAGAAGTAACGAAGTAAAAAAGCGGATAGCTTACCCTATAAAGACGTTGGGGCAGCGAGCTGTTGAGCTACCACCAACGGTCCAAAGGATTGAAGCCCTTGCACATCCTCGACAGTCAGGTCCCTCAGGTAGTGAGACTGAAGACAGTAATAGAGCGCCAAAAACATCCCTCCATGATGGCTGGAACAGAGCAGTTACGATGCAGGGCCATGGTAGAAGCAAGTGCTCTAATCTCGTGCGGATTGCTGGCTACAGGATGAGGCAAGCTGGCCGCGTCGTAAGCAGCGAGGCTGACAGTGTGGAGCCACAGCCAGAGAGTGTTCCTAGTTACCTCGCCCATAGCAGATGGAGAGAAGGGCATGAAGAGCCTTTTCCTGGTGCCTCGTAGGGGAGAGGAGCGGTTGATGTGTTGCCAGAGAGCACGGACTGGGCACAGGGACAGCTCTTCAGCCTCTGCAGAGGAGACGATCTGGGAGAGCGGAGGAATGGTGAAAGTCCTGCCAGGTTGACCCAGGAGCTGGTTCTTGGCGACAAAGTCCCAGAGGAGGCCAAGGTGGGCTGAACCCTTCCTGGAGCGTTCAAAACCCAATCTGGTGACATCCAAAGCGTGAAGCTCGCTGACTCTGGCGGCGGTAGCAAAGGACAGTAGAAAGGCTGTCTTCCTGGATAGGTTCTGGAAGGAGGCCTCTGACAGCGGCTCAAAAGGGGCTCCTCGGAGGTACTTGAGAACGACATTGAGGTCCCAAGCTGGTGGCCGGAACTTGAGCTTCTGGCCTTCCATCTTCCAGCTCCGGAATCTTTGAGAACTTCCTGTCCGTCTTGACGGCTAGGACGTAGTTGATGGCCGACAAGTACGTGGAGATGGTCCCACCCTTGAGGTGATGTTTCAGGCGCAGATGGAGCAGGATGTGGGGATCCGCTAGCATGGGATCGCGGCCAGCGTCCTTGCCATACTTCTCAAAAGAACACCATTTATCGTCGTAGAGTGCCCTGGTGGAAACTCTTTGGGCCTTGGAGATGGCGCTGGCTACACGGTGGGAGTATCCCTTGGCGCAAAGAGATCTCTGCAGATGGTCCAAACGTGTACAGCATTTCTGTCTGGATCCTGGTGAAGCTGACGGCTGTGAGGATGCAGCAGGAGATTCGGCCACTGAGGGAGCGGAAGGGGGTTTCTTTCGGCGAGTTACAGGAGGTCTGGAAACCAACTTCTCGCTGAGAAGGGCGCGACCAAAGTCGGAGGTGAAGAGTGTCCTTGATCTTGGCGATGACCTTGTGCAGGAAAACCGGAGTTGGAAAGGCATACACGTCCAGATTCTCCCAAGACAATGACATTGCGTCTATGGCCCACGCTGCTGGATCCGGAAGTGGAGAGACGTATACCGGAAGCTGATGATTGTGCTTTGTGGGGAACAGATCCAGAAGAGGCCGCTGGATCTGAGCGGCGATCAGGGTGAATGCCTCCAGGTGGAGCATCCCCTCCGTAGGAGAGGGCTTGTCTGGTCTAGGGAGTTGGCGCCCGCGAAACGTTCCTGCAGCCTTGAATGTGATGAGCCCGGATCATGATCTGGTTGTCGTCCAGAAGGTGGAAGAGCTCGAGAGCCTGGTCGAGAAGCTGGAGAGAGCCTGTCGTTCCCTGGTTCTTGATGGGCCAGACCACTGTAGAGTTGTCAGAGGCCAGGAGTAGCTGAGTGCCTCGGAGAAACGGGAGCCATTGTGCTATTGCAAGGATGACGGCCTGCATCTCTAGGCTGTTGGAGTGCCAGGACGTCTGAGGGTAGGTCAACACGCCTGATGTCGTCTGATCCCCGAGGTTGGCTCCCCGGCCTTGGAGTGAAGTGTCTACAAACAGTTCCTTATTGTGTCCGAACTCTAGCAAAGAGACGCCTTCGCAGACGTTCGTTGGCCGGGTCCACCACTGGAGATACTGGCTGAAGTGCTCTAGGAGGGTGATCCTTGCTGACTTACGTCCGCCTGAGGAAGACTTGCAGAGGACGAATCATGAGCCTGCCTCTGAGCGTGAGTGCTTAAGGTGACGTGAGGAGTCCCAGTAGGGCCTGCCACTCCCTGAGTTGGAGGGGCGTCACCAAGGCTCGATGGACAAAAGACTGGATCTTGGCCCATCTGTCTGGAGCAATGAGTAAAAGGCCCAGTTCGGTCCGGAAGCGTCCCCCTATGAAGGTTAGGTCCTTAGATTGAGTGAGCTGCGACTTCTCTTAGTTGACCAACCACCCTACCCACGGAGTAGGTTGAGAGCCAGAGAGGACTGTCTGCGTAGCACGTGAAACTGTAGGTTGCTCATCAGGCAATCGTCTATGTACGGGTCGAAGTGAATCCCTCTGAAGTGGAGATAACGGCAGATGGGAGTTGTTATCCGTGTGAATAGCCACGGGGCCGAAGAAATTCCAAACGGGAGGACCCTCCAGCTTGTATCCCGTCCTCAACGTATCAGTCACGTAGGAATCCTCCAGGATTGCCCAATTGCGCCAGGAGATACCCAACCTCCCGTACCGACACGACTGGGAGCGGGAGGTCCCAGTCGTGATAGGCGCTGGCCTCAGATATGCTTGGGGTAGGGCCGCCGGGAACTCTTGCCTCCACGTGGCTTGTTGGAGTCCCTGCCTCTGGAGGCGTTGGTGTAGGAGCGCGGATTCTGATTGGCGGAGGGCCCTGATCTAGAGGGCTGTTCCTAGTAGCGCTGGCACTTGTAAGGGCGAGACTGGTTCGATAGGCTCTGACGCTTGAAGAACAAGTTGCTGGCGTACCGGAGTGCTCGAAAGGCTACCTCCGTCTGTGTCACCGTCGCTTGTTCCATGTAGTCTTCCGGGATCTTGTCCGCGAAGAGCGTGGAAGACGTGGGAGGAGTCTGAAGGAGAGTCTTTTTAAGTTCGGAGTCCCAGGAACACTGGTCCAGAAAACCCGAACGTCTCAAGTGAGTGATGGAGCCTAAGCTGCGCCGAACGTTGTCCAGGATGGTCACAGGGATGCGGTTCTGCCACGCCATGAGGGTGTGAAGGTGGTCCAGCCTGTTTTGTTTTTGGCGGGCTTCATGGTCCCTCAGAGTCGTGTAAATGGACGAGTGCAAATTACCTTTATTCACAAGGATTGACATGTCTCCCAACTTTAGATTCCTTTGATTTATATTATACAGATCTAAACATTTTAGAAATGTACCTCTCTTTATTATTCTGTATTGTTTCAATTTAATGGTTTTCATTCAGTTCAGATTTATCTTTATTATTTTATATCACACAATTAAATCATCTTCTGTTGTAATATCCATATGGGACGTGACATAATAGAGAGAGAGAGGGGTTCAGTGTTAGCTTGTCCGTCTCAACCTTGTGGAATGTAACGCCTTGCTCACACAGTATACTTATATTAAACACGTTTTAATGTAGTTATTCAACTTTTATATCATTTAAAAACTTTAAATGATTCCTGTTTTATCAATCTTTATTTTACAATCGCTAGTCATTCAATTCATATTGCGTTATTGATAATTGTTTATCATATATCATTAAATATTATCTTATTCAAAAATATTGCCTCTACTTCCGCCTCTCCTACTTCCGCCTCTCCAAACCCCTTGAAAATTACCCCTCTATAGTACTAATCTAGTTAATGCTAGCTGTATGTATACGTCTAATAGGTCCTCCGTTACGTAGGACGTATTGGACGTAGACATTACAGCTTGTTTTAACTAGATTTGTTGTTTGCTGTCTAAAAACTGAACCATGTAAGATCATCAAGAATTTCTCTCCTAGTTTCATCAAAATTAGGGCACTTATTTCCATGATAATATTCGGTACAACTTAAGGTTTAGTAGCAATTTCTTCACATCTCTTTTCACTTATTTGTACTTTGACTAAATTAAACTTTACTCATTAGAATTTATGTAAATCAAATTGATTAATTCAGTCAATAATTAACACGGCTTCACGTTCATTTTCTCGGAAAGGTTTCTGAATTCTTTGAGAATGTCCTGAATGCAATTTTATCACGACGAGAGAATCATGACAGTAATCTTACTCATATCCCAGTGCTTGACAAATCAACTTTGCATCATTGTTATTGAGGATACAAAGCGATGACCAAGATCCGTTCACAAACAACTCGACGCGACCTTCATTAGGTGATTCTCCATCTACCAGTCTCACAGTATCAGACACTTTTTCTGAAACAAAACGGTAAACTAATTACCACAAAGAATTATTTCATAACATTTTATTCAAACATTTACCAGTCTCGGAATCAGACACTTTTTCTGGAAGAAACGGTTTATAACCCAAAAGAATTATCATAAAAATCTAATTTTTTTCTTCCTCAAAAATCAAGATTCACTTATTCAAATAAAAATTGATAAAGAGTAACATAAAAAGATATTAATGAATACATATTTTCCTTTCTTCTTCATTGATCATATGTAAAGCTTAACATGTTTAATGAAACGATTTTGTATTTGAGAATGGTTTCCTGTCATTATAACTATTATAAAAAGATATAATATGTGAAGGTTGTCCCTGACTGCCTTTTGACGTTTATTTATTGTTTCAAAAGTATGTTATCGAAATAAGTACAGTCTTAAGAACTTTTTTAATTTTAAACCTGCACAAATATATATCCAAAATATGTAAAATTAACTTCTGTGGAGAATATTGTAGAACATCGATAGAAATTTCTTGTGCGTTGAATGTATTTAACGTAAAGTGTGCCTATTATCAAGTCAGGTTTATTTCGTAAAGGGGCCACCGACCCAGTATACATTACAAAGGTGATATATTACAATGACATCAAGCGCCATATAGTGATAGTGACATGTACAGAGTTTCATTTAATTCTATATTCTAAATTCAAATATTTTGCACGTTTTTTCAAGGCAAGAAATACAAACTTTGCAAGATTATTCACAATTGTAGGATCAAGATACTAGTAAACTGATAAATTCAGATTTACATGGATTATTTATGTAATACTCGGGAAGCAGGCTATGTCTTAAATCACAATAGAATGGACATTCCATACAAAAATGATATTCCGTTTCAATATTAAGTACAATACATAGAGGGCAAAATCGCTCATGTCGCACTATCTTTAATTTTCTCCCATATTCCAACATTAAAGGGTGATCTGAACAGCGAAACTTACATAATGCTAAACGGAAAACATTTACTTTTACCAATGATAAATTCTCTTCAAAGTTAACTTTCAACTTCGAATATGATTTCAGAGAACATATCCAATTTTGAGTATCAATATCAATGCATCTTTGTTTAAACTGTTGCATAAAAAGATTAACATTATCAACCCCTTGATCAAGCCAAACTTGTCCAAACCCATATTCAAATAATAAATTCTTTACATCTAATGCCCAAAAATTGATATCTTTGAATGCTAACCTACGTTGATAATCATAAACATGTTTTAACATAATGTTTTCATCCTGAGACAGGAGCCTTAACCAATATTTAATGATTTTAACATACTGGTTTACTTTTACAGAATAACGCCCAAGTTCTCCCCTTGCGACAATATTGGGAGTGTGTCTTGACAACTGTAAAACTGACTTACAAAACTTATCATAAACATTTATAATATTTGGTGAGGGATGAAATCCCCAAACGTCACAACCATACAACATAATAGGCATAATTTTAGCATCAAATATATGTAAAGTAACATGTACAGGCAGACTAGAAAAATTACTTATTGACACCCGAACACTTTGTAGAGCCTTCCATGCTTGCTGCGCTAAGGTTTTTTGTGTAAAGTAGAAAGAGCCAGAGCTTGCAAAATGGATACCTAAGTATTTAAAGGTGGGGACAATTTCGACAGCATTGCCATTTATGGAAAAACGTTCATACCTTTTGAGAGGCCCTGCTTTTCTGAAGACAATAACTTTACTCTTTTTTATGTTAATTTGGAGCTTCAAGTCTTTACAGTATAATGCAAGCTTATCTAATCTTTTTTGTAAACCCAAAACAGTACTATCAAACATTACTATATCAGCAGCAAAAAGTAGGATAAATAATTCCAAAAAGTCAAGATTAATATTCCTTTGGTTATCTTCTGATAGAAAATCAACTATATCGTTAATAAAAAAGGAAAACAGGAAGGGTGACAGTTGACAACCTTGTCTCACACCAGAAGAACAATCAAAGAATGGTGTGTAGCCTTTTTGTGTTGAGACACAAGACTTAACATTATCGGGGTAAACGGAATTCAATTGAAATACATTTCTATTTACAAATTGTATGTAAATTTGGTTGATATTAAGGTATTAAACACAACATTAGCAATGTTTAAAAAGGATATTCTAATAAAATTCACAATCCAGCACTACTAAAAGTGATAGTTTACGGTTTAGAAGATTTAACAGTGCGATTAAAAGAGCTCAACCTTTATACTTCATAACATTCGACTCTTCATCCTGTTGCTGTTTGGGTTTAAGTAAGATACACACCTGTTTTAAAAGGAAAGATAACTCCGTACCAGGTAGCTCCTGAACTATTTGTCAAAATAATCCCGTTCATGTCGCCATTGGCCTTGAATTCACCTAAAAAATGAAATACCTTGCATTAGTTTCCTGAATATTTCAACCTAGTTCAACTAGTTCAACTGCACTGTTGTATGTCTTGAGGTATGAACAGGAGTGTTAAGACTCAATATTGTATTCTGAATATATTATGCGCTTACCATCAACGTAAATTCCAGTGTCAGGGCTAAAGCGAACCTCGACTCCTTCGTCAACTTCAAGAAATCCTCCATCCCTGCCACACACAAATGTTATGACTCTTAAATATACATATACATATATACATATATATATGATAACCAGGATATATATCAAGAGAACAGGTATATGATTATCAGAAGGTAATCAGTAATAAGAACGAAGAAGGAACAAATCAGTTAGACCCTCGTATACTATCTGGTCTATAACCCCAAACACGCATCGCTTCTATACAGATATGAAGGATGTAAGCATACATTTAAATATATCTAAAATATCTATCAGATTTTTAATTCTAAATAATTCACACCTTACAGCAAGAGTGACCTGAAAAACATTCAAAAGAAATGAAATTGTGAGAATCATTTGGACATTAGATGTATTTCGCATTGTGCAACAAGGAGATGTTTCGGCACACGTGAGGCACAAGTGAGGAACAAATTGAAAATCACTCAAAATACATTAAACAGATATCTATATTGAAGCAGGATGTTGTGAATATTGTGTATCTTAATACCTATAATATATAACATTCCTATATATCATATTACAATTAATGTGTAAATTTGTCAATATGTCAAAAGAGGGAAATAATTGAAAATATATGAAAATATGTTTTTCATGTTTAGTACTATTAACAGTTATTAAACATATTTTCATATTTATAATAAAAAATAAAACAATTGTTTTTTAAAAGAAGTTTGTTTGTACCCACATCGATATCGTGAAATCAATAACCTATTGCACAGTTAAGGATCACATACCTGATGAAGATTGACCTTTTAATATGATACGGTGACCTTGACATCTCCAGATGAATTTGACTTTCAACAACCCCGCCCAGCAAGTTGCTTATCCAGAAATCACTATGGCTTTCAGACGATAGAGTATTCAGGGCTACAGATAAATAGTAGGGCATATACTCGACAAATATTCTCCCCATGTCTTTGTCAAATCCACATATTCTCTCATGAACTTCAAGAAAGTTAGCAAAACCCCAGAAATTTCTCCTCGCATCAATGTTGTACCATCGTTCAAAGCCTGGTGCTTCTAATTCACAAGTTGCAAACCGGTTGTCGAATATGTTTTCCTTAAATTCGAAGCCAAAAACCACTGTGGATAGAATTGATGAGCAATTGTTGTTCCTGAAAATATTATTGCTCACACTGGTATTAGTTTCATTCTTCCTGTTGTTCGATAGCAAAACAGCTTGAAAAGCTGTGTTGTTGGTAAACATGTTTCCCGTTATATTGATACGACTTCCGTTGGCGTTGGTGTAGTACCTTATCTCTATTAGTGGTCCGTTTATCACTGAAGCTGTGTTGTTTATTACAGTGTTTTCAAGGAAGGAAAACTCAAAGGGAGTTGATCGTGGTGGGTCCAGCTTACACAGTGTTGAATTGTTATCTTGGAAAGTGTTGTTTTCCAAGGTAAATGAATTTTTGGAGGTTAATGATGGGAAATTCAAATCAAAAATCAATCCCAAATTATTCTTGACAGTGTTATTCTGGAAAACTATACGTCCTTCAAGTGCATATCTGTTTCTCATTTCAAAGATATTGTTGTAATAAACCCATCCATTCGAGACTTTGTAACTCCTTAGATCATGGCTAAGTATTTGAGAATTTGTTATTGTAAAGAGGAATGGAATTTGGTTTCCTCTGCTGACATCATTGTACAAAACTCCTCTTTTGTTATGAGAAAATATAGATTTGTCAATAACATAGGATGCACTTTCTTGGAGGAGGAAGAGCGCTTGATTAGCGTTATTTTGAAATTTGCAGCCAGTTATTGAAATATTCACAGTATAGTCACTTGTGATTCCATACTTATTTGAATTCATTTCACAGTTTGAAAGTTTCAAATGCAACAAATGAACTAAACTGTAGGTGAGACTCTGTGATAGAAACGTAAGGCCCGATTTTGCGTTATGACTCGTGACGAAGTTGTCAATATTCAAACTCGTCATCGATGGATGTCCCGTGTGGATAACTATTCCATTGTTTTGTGAGTAGTACGAGGCAATTCCATGAACAAGGGTGACATTTCCATTGATTTCCAAACCGTCCCTTGAATCGTTGAGTGTCAGGTAGCTCAACTCAACCTCATTTTGAACTTCTGTGAGGGCAATAAAATATAAAAACGTGTAGTTTGAAATGATAACATAAAGAAAAGGGCATTACCAAGCAGCAACAAGTACTTAAAATATTTATCAGATATGTTGCGTCAAGGAAGGGACTTATTCAGAACATATATCAAGACATATGATTTGCATGGAGAGTATTTTTTCTAAAAGTGAAATGCTTTTAATAAGTAGAACCGAATATTGCTAAAACAAATCCATACGATGATAAACGTACAGTACAGTAACAAGGAAACAAGTTTATATATACAATTGCTAAAGAGGGCGTGAAGATGCCGTCGATTAATAATATCCATAACTTTAGGATGATGCTAATTTTATTCAAACATACCATCAGGTATGATTTAAGATGACAATAAGCAACTTATATCTACCCTCTGGTGTCAGTAGTTCCTCTCCTAAACAACGAATACCAACATCTTCGTAATGACCACAGTTATCCACAGATGCTGCTGAACACTGGAAGAGAGAGTCCTCGATCCCGGAACATCCCAGGTCATCCAGCGCAATATCTCCTGTTCCCTCGCCAAAGTGAGCACTCCCATGTACAGGGTTATTTTCAATGGAACTGAAAAAAGATTTATTATTCTAATTAATTGTCTAAAATCTATCCATAGGATCGAAACAGTAATACCTCGTCGTGAAGCCTCTTGATCACAACAATAAATGTATGAACATAAGGACAGAGGGTCGGTACTAAGAAGCATAATAAATGATTAAACGCTTATTAATATAAGGTTTATCAGATAAGAAAGAACATTTAGAATGTGAAATGTTTTCAATCAACTACGAGTCATGCATGATACACTTTACCAAGACAAGTTTATCTCAATATCCTAACCATGTAAATGTGTATGTAAATCACAACCAAAAGGCCATTGGGGTTCGATTCCCGATGACCAAGAAAGACTCTATCTTGGTTGGCACCCGGTATCATTAGGAACTTGAACTGGCGGAGCAATGTGAATGAGTGGTCCCAAAGGCACATAAACGTTTCAATAAATCCTATCATGTAATAGTGATATATTTGTTTCACAACTTCAATTACCTACCTGTAACCCAGCATCTTGCAGGCCACAACAGCATCGTCCACACCAAAGCCGTCATGACAAACAGTTCCCCAGGAGTCCCCAACCTTCACCTCCAGTCGACCCTCTCGCTCATCCTGCCCACCAACCAGACGGACCAAGGAGGTTGAATTTGGTTGTCCGTCTACAGGACAAGTTAAACAGTGTAAACCAAATAATCAACAAACACAGTGATCTAAAATCAACATTCATTACGTTTTCGATCTACATCCAATAAACAAAGTTAACTCTTCAGTCTTCTTAAGGTCAACATTCATCAGCCTAAGGATACTGTACATTTTGATAATAACTGATTTGAGTGACTTTATTCTAATTCAATAGCCACAACAAAAAACAATTCTTAAAATTAATAATATTTGCGGAACTTCTCAACAACATTATTAACAATGAAAGGTATACATCGATAAGATAAATGTAGACGTTAAGTCGAGGACAAAAACTTTACTTGTGACATGTTCTTTTTTAATTGGGTCATACTTCAATTTAAGGATAGCCATATATAATTACTCCTCTCACACTTAAACAGATACTCTTGTGCTTTTGTATATTAATTCAAAGCTTACATATTTGTCCTTTCAGTTTGATGCCGGCCCATTTCTCTCCTGTCGCTAGCGACTTTGCAAATATAGGATGAGTGCTGTTACCTTGAGCTTTGAAGGTTCCTGTTGATTAATGAAAATATTAAGCACGATTACAGATTCAAATGTTTTTATGAGAATCCTTTGATTTAATTTATCATTAAATGTTATGGATTGTATGATTTTATATTTTTAACCATGTTATTACTCTCATGTTATTTCATCATCTTTATTGGAATACACTTTTGGATATCAACTTCTAAGAAAATGTGCTCAAACTTTACCATGCCAAAACTAAAGAAAAGAGTATTTGGATTAACATTTAATTATATCAAGTTTTGATTGTTAAAAATCTAAACGGCTGTGATGTTTTAGGTATATAAACCTTTCAAAAAATATTTTATAAAATCTCTTCATTTTATTTTCAATAGTCGATTTTAACATATTTATTCATGAAATGATACTTGAACGTATTGGCCATCAAGCTCCGAAGGGCTTACTTAAAGGCCGCTAGTTGTAGTTCAGTAGTTCAATGTAATGCACATACCTTCAACAGAGACACCAACCCCTCTAGTAAAGAGCAGCGTAACGCCAGCCTCAACCACTAAAGAGTCAAGCTTGTCAACCACTATATTGGCCGTCACTGTGTACGGACTGCCAGTCTGCGTCAAGACGACTGATCCCCCTACGCGTCCACCAATAGTGCCATCGGGGGACAGGAAGCTTTCCTCGGGGGTCTTGGGATCTGTCATGTTGGGGGAGCCGTATATAGGAACGAAGATGAAAGTTGGCAGGGTTTCATCATAGGATGAGTCATAAAGTCTCTTCTCTATAGCCTTCCTGCTGGTTGTACCCCAGTAGTTGTAGGAACAGTTGACTTCCATGCCAGCGTGCCCATTTCCAGTGTACTTAATATCATAACCAGAACCGTTGAGGAAAGTGTTCCGGGTGAATACAGTCATAGGAGAGTTGATTTCGATTGTGCTTGCATTAAAGGTGTTTTCAGTCACTTGGAAAACGTAATTTGCATTGTTTGAAACTAATTTCACGACACCATTGTATATGGTGTTACCTACCAAAGAACATGAACTGTCAGCAGTTATCAGTTGCAAGTTTGTCTCAAGTCCAACTGCTGTAGAGGAATCTATAGTGTTATTTCGTATCTCAACCTCAGAACATCTTCCTGACAAATAAATACCTTTAAAACGCATGTTATTTCCAATTATAGCAATTGCCCATGGAGAAGATACCCTCCTAATGTACATGTAAATGGCATGGTAGTGTTGTTCTGGTCTGATGTGGTTGTTTACAACTGTTACGTTGTGTGCCGCCGCTCTATAGGAATCGCTTCTTATTTGAAGAGGATTGCTGTATCGACTTGTAAGGTTAGAATCACGAATATCAATTGTACCCACACCTAGCTCAGTATAAGAGCAGGATGATATTGAAATATGACCGTAATTTCCGGAGGTTGACACATTTCTCAATTTTACATCAAGTTCGCCTCCTCTGATGTCCATTGAAAATCTTGAATTGGAAACAAACGATGAATCAACCAAAGACATTGTGATTTTGCTGTAACATACGCCCATAAAGAATGATGCATCAGAAAAGTAACTGTTCTTCATACTAACATTAAATCCACCACCGTTGCTGTCACTCACGAGTTCACTGTCGCTGTTGATATAACAGTTCTCCAATTCTAATGACACAACATTCCCATCCATTTTCGTCAGCATTATGGCTTCGTTTGTTTGGCTTATGTTGACTGCTTGAAGAGACACAGTTGTGTTAGCCCAAAGGAACCCTTGGACAGCATTCGTGCCCTGAGTAATTGTAGAGTTCTTGATCATCACCGAGCCACTTGTGTTTGTCTTAATGTTCAGTCCATATTTTGCATTTCTTACTGTCGAATGACTCATGTAGGATTCTGTAAATATATAGACATTTATGATAATTAACAAATGTTATACATTTTTCTGATTAAAACATTGCTTTAGGAAATGTTATCCAAAGTTATGATCACTATGTAATCAAAAAGTAAAAATCAGTATTATTCCGAATTAACAAACAGAATTTGAATACTTTTACACCATATTCTTCTGTTCCTATATAGTGTCACTTTTTTACGATTAAAGATGGAGTTAGTTAAGATATGTTGTAAAAATCGCTAGTGATAGCTGAAAATGTTACCCAGGCTGTGACAAACACCAGTTCGCTCTCTCACTTTGATAATAAAAGCTCTAACTATTCACCTGTGGAGTTGATGACAACGCCTCCCCACATGGTCTTGTCGGTTCTGTTGTTGGTGAGTACCACCTTTCCCTCTTCCTCTCCTTCCACCCTCAGAACACCTGTGAAGAGATATGTTGTACTTTACACTACCAAAATTAGGTTCCATCCAGGTAAAGGAGCAGGTTATGTATTTTGAAGACATGGAGATATTGGTCTTTGACATTTAAAGGCATGTATTTTTTACTTTGAATCACTGCACACAAAAGAACATTAAAAAGCTAGTAAGAAGTTCACGTTTGAATAGCGTGTGAGCAATAATATTTTCAGGAACAACAATTGGTACTACAAACCTTTGACGAATATGCCTTGTTTGTATGAGAAGACCAGAGTGGTGTTCTGTAGAATAGTGAGCTGAATACCAGTCGGGACGAATACTGTTTGTGTAACAAGCAGGTTTTCGTGAGGTCCAAGGGTCATTGATTGCGTCATTCGTCCACCAATGGTGTTATCTTCTCTGTAGAGCTGATCCGAATCTTGATCGCTTGATAGTCCTGACAATGACTCTGTGGTGTAGAATGGATAGAAATCTGCCATCAACTTCTCAATATCGCAGTAGAAATCACAAACCCTCCCTCGAACATAACGGTTATCACTGCTTCCCCAGAAATTGTTTTGGGCGGGCATGATGTATGTGTCGTTGTAACGTGCTTCAATAAGAAGATCATACACTGAGTTCGGATTGATGAAACTGTTCTCACTCATCGTTGTAAGGGGGACGTCGGTTACAACAACACTTGTTGATGAACAGTTTTCAAAGGAGTTTTGAAAAACACGAACTTCTTTTGCGTCCTTGAAATATACTCCACTTTCACCTGTTAAGTCTTTGAATGTGTTTTTGCTCACTTCGCATGTCATCTTGCTACTGACATCAACCAGTAGAGCTTCCCTTCCTGAGAAAGTGTTACTCTCAATGTTTATACTTGTATTTACCTGGGCATTATCCACCGCTGTGTACACGAGAGGGTGGTTTTTCCGTGAGTCTGCTACAAAAATATTGTCTTTGATTTTCAGAAAGGCGTTGTTTCCCATATTTCTCATGTTTAAATATATTCCGTTGAAAGCATTTTCACTGAAAACGGAATCGGTTACAGATACACCAAATTCCCCTGACAGACGGAGATTGACATACAATCCATAATTAGCATTATCCTTAAACGTACAATTAGACACATTGACAGAATACTCGTCATTACCGTTTCCTTGTACATTTAATCCACTTTGGTCATTTCCTGAAAACGAACAGTTAATAAGTACCGCGCTCAAGCCATAATAGTAGCTATAAATTCCATTTCGACCCTCAGAAAATACAGTATTTTCAACCCTAAGTTCAGAGTTACTGTTTATATAAAATTCATTTCTAATGAACACTGAATCTTTGATCGAGATAAATTTGCTATCTGCCGACCACGTTGCCATGGTTCTGATCCCTTTGTCTTTGTTGTCTGATATAGTTGTTCCAATGAACTGGACCCTGGCAGGATCAGTGTCCCCCATGGGTAGATCTACACCGATGGTGTTGTGGTGGATGTTGCAGTTCCTGACCTTTATGGAAGACAGCGGTCCCTTGATGCCAGCAACAGCTCCAAATATAGTACAGTGGCTCAGGGTCAGGTTTCCTATAATTGACAAAAATGTTGAATACATCAGTAATTATTCCTTGGGATTTGTGAATTTTGTGTGATGTGTATGTTACAAAATACTCATGAATTAACCATACCGCTGAAATTGTTACCCTAAGGTCTTGTGCATTGTTTTTGAAAAACAGCGATTATTGAAATGTTTCTCAAGTCTTACCCTGTTCAAGCACCCCCAGTCCAGTCCACTTGTTCACTACTCTGTCCACGGGATGAGAAGAAGAGAAGACAACTGGAAGACCAGTCAGTCCATTCGCCTCAAGATGGCCTGGTAAACAAAGACATTTGAAATTACATATTAGTTGATTACTTTTTTTCAGTAAGAAGTAAGAAAACTGATAACGACTGTTTCATGTTGATTTCTTCTTTCCATTGAGAAAACAAAGAAAAGCGAAAGATTACGACAAACAAATACGCATAGACAGAATCGAGAAATCAAAATAAGAAATAAATGGGACAGCAACACAGATCAAAACTCAAAAATCCCTTGGAGAGAAAGAAGAAAACAAAGTGACAGCAACTTAGGTTATGACTCCTAAAACGTTAAGAGAGAAGCAAACAAAAAAGGAAGTCAAAGCAGATCATGATACATAGGGAGATGGACAAATCAATGGGATTGCCACACAGACTACGCCTCACCAAGAACGCGAAGCCCAGGCCCTGTAGAGTTGAAGACAACTTTAACTCCAGGCTGGATTCTGACAGACCCAGATGGTCGGATGGTGACCAACGAATTTACCACATAGGGGCTTAGACTTGGAATCCACTCTTGGGTATCCTGTTAGAACAATAGAAAATTTAGGATGTATCTCGATGAATATTCCTTAATTTTCAGTCTTTCAAAAATTTCTTCTCTTTCTACTTTTTACAAGCAACACTTGGTTTTATGTGAAAACTAATCAATTTTAATTACCAGGATGTCACCAGCGACTTCTGTGTGTCTTATTGGTATTGACTGATCAAGTTCACATCCATATAGCTCAAGTCGAAGACTTGGTCGACCGTACCACGTCAGTGGATTAAACGAAATATAGCGCGCCTGAAAATGAAAGAACAACATTGTAGACTGAACTATCAAGCGATCTATTTGTCATCGATATGATCTTTACTTTTAATGTATACTTTATCTGAATGTGGTTGGGACTTTTCAAAAGGATATGAACATTATTTATGAACGTTTCTAAATTCCCTGAAAGGGAAGCACTTTTTCAAAGAAATGATTGAATAGCTTTTTTAATTATCACCGTTAACTGATTTCCAAAAACAGCAATCACATGTCGAAGGGCACATTGTTTTGTCCATATCTTCAATTGACTTGCCATCCTGACATTAGGCATGATCGTACACATAACTCACAACGGTTTGACATTCACTTGAATAAATCACATTTTAATGCCGTTCTGCGTTGAAGGAACATACAGGGGCACTAGAGTTAATTCTTGTCGTTGTGGGAATTCATTTTTAAAAGTTTATGATCGTCATTGTAGAAGAACTCACGATAGTTTTAAACTATGTATATTTTATCTTTTTTATTATGATTAAAAACCATCATTTACCCGAATTGGTGGATTCAAATCGTGAGTGCTGATAGAAGTGTCTGAATTTGTTTCCATGATTTCCCGCCCATCACCGGAGACGTATTTCTCCCATACAAGGTTGTCGAGACTGTAGAAGAGTTGAACTGTTTTGGAGAACCAGCCGTTGGTGATTCCTTGTATGGCGAAACTTCTCATCTCATGCTGCCTCAACAGATCCACTGTCAAGTAGTCGTAAGTCTGGTAGGTGCTGCTGCCCCAGCCCTCTAGGATACAAATTGAAAAACAATAGCATACATTAGAGTCTTCTAAGATACTCAGATCAAAATACCAGCGGGGTAAGAGCGTTATCGTCGATCTGACCTCAAATAGAACATTGCAACTTGTTCATCTATACATCTTTGATGAAGGAATATTCATAAATTCCGAAACTTCTATGTGTCATTCATTCAAAGACATCCTTGGGAGAAATTATCTACGTAAGTTGAATGCTCAAAAACATAAGTTCGACGTTTATCATTTATATTTGAATGCCGTTTTTTGACGGTAGGAAGTGTTTTAGAGTATGTACTTCTTAATCAATGTAAGTAAAGCATTAAATTAAGTACTTACTGCCCACATTGAGCCTAGCTTCCTGAGCCGTGTAGGTGGAGTAGGTTGAACTGGCGGAGAACTGGTCATCGGTTATATTCCCATTCTCGAACCCCAGGGGCGAATTGCACTGAGCATGTACTGTGGACGATAATGGTTTTAATATTCAATGAATAAGTTTTATGATATTTTAAAAGTGACATCGTAACTGTGTTCCTAAATATTTTTGTTAACATTTCTCGATTATTTTTAAATCAATACATAGAGAATAGTAAACGACGTCCCGTTGATAACATTTTTTTAAAACGAGTGTATAGGTTGGTATTTACTGAGCGAAAGCTAGTTAAATACCTATACCATTCATTACTTTTATAAATATGCTATTAAACGGGGCTGAATTTAGTTTTTTATTTACCACTGGTCTAACTACATCATCGAAATATAAAGAAACTCTTTTGACATGACCATCGCGGCCGCCCGCTGACATTGTAACGTCATACGTAACGATTATGACGTCATTCTGACGTCATGTTATTCGATGAGAGCTCGATGTTATTACACAATGTGTAATAATATTGTAGATTTGATAAACAGCGATACCTTCAACTGGTGAGTAATAAAAATAGTTTTTCTTCATTGGTAGAATATAACAACAAATCTCTTGAAAAAGTAATTATTGAGGTAAATGAAGTGTCCGACATTATAAAATGTCTACATCTCAAAAAAGCTTCTGGACCTGACAGAATTAGTCATAAATTCCTCAAAACGGTTGTAAACTCAATAAGTCTCCCACTATGCCTTCTTTATAATCAATCTCTGCAGAGTAGTACTTATCCATGTGTGTGGATGGAAGCAAGCATAATGCCTTTATTAAAAAAAGGTGACCCATCTAAATTATCGACCAAAATCCCTGATCAGTTGTGTGGGGAAAGTATTTGAGAGGATCGTGTTTAAACATATATACAATTATTTCAATTCAAATCGATTATTTTACAAATATCAATCAGGTTTTCAGTCTGGTCACTCAACTGTCCATCAATTAATTGAAATATATGACCAAATCTGTACATCTTTGGATGGTAAAAAACATTAGTGCATGTTTTTTTGTAACGTATCTAAAGCCTTTGATCGTGTGTGGCACAAAGGTCTATTGTTAAAATTAGAAAGGTATGAAATTCAAGGCTCCTTGTTACACTGGTTAGCCGATTATATAAGTAATAGATGTCAAAGCGTTTTTGTGAATGGAGTCCTCTCCAAGCCGAGGTATTTACAAGCAGGTGTACCTAAGGGGTCAGTCCTTGGTCATTTTCTATTTCTTGTCTATGTTAATGACATTGCTGATGATTTATACTGTATAACACGCTTATTTGCTGATGACTCGTCACTAGGTTTATGCTCTGGTGATCGGTTATTTATCGAAAGTGAACTGCACTTAAATTTGGAAAGGCTAAGATCATGGACAAAATGATGGCTTATATCTAATAATCCTGACAAAACTGAAGCAATGACATTTACTTTACAAAAGAATATGGACGATTTAAACTCCTATTTAACGGCGTTAGTGTCAACTTCGTAGATAACCACAAACATCCTGGTTTAACATTCTCAAGGGATTGTAAATGGAATGTCCATATTGATAATATTGTTAAAACAACTTCAAAAATGATATCATCCCTTCGCAAGCTAAAATTTGTTTTATCACGCTCTGTCTTGAATAGAATATATGTCCTTTTCATCAGACCTCATTTTGAATATGCATGCGAGGTATGGGATGGATGTGCTCAATATCAAGCAAACAAATTAGAACAACTACAATTGGAAGCAGGAAGAATTGTAACCGGTTTACCAAGATATACTCATCATGAATATTTGTATTATGAAACTGGTTGGGAAACATTGGCTGAACGCAGGAGTAAACGCAAACTTTGTTTATTTTACAAAATACAAAATGATATGACACCATCGTACCTGAAAGATATTTTACCAAATTATGTTGCATCTAAAAGTAACTATAATCTTCGTAATTCACACAATGTTTCGATCCCTTTCGCTAGATTAAAAGTTTCACAAAATTCATATTTTCCATCCACAACAAGACTATGGAACGAAATTCATTTGGATGTTAGGAATAGCACATCCATCAATTCTTTTAAATCCAATTTCAAATCTTTTAAATCTATCAACAATCGTTATACTGCTCCAAAATATTATGATTATGGACCGAGAAACACCAACATTATTCTCACAAAACTACGTTATATGTGTAATCCCCTAAATTATGATCTATTTCGTGTCGGTATTTTGGACAGGCCAAGCTGTTCATGTGGAAATAATTGTGAGAATTCTTACCATTACTTGTTTAATTGAAAATTATATAATTTAGAAAGATCTGTCATGATGGCAAACTTACGCAGTGTTACCAATTTGAACATTACTTGTGACTTGCTCTTGTGTGGCAATGCTGATCTGAATATCCATATAAATCAAAGTATATTCAAAATTGTTCAAACTTACATAAGTCAAACAAAAAGGTTCCTTTAATTATTGTATCAGTTTTGTATTTTATCTGTTCTCTTCTGTCCATCTTGTTAAACGAATGCAAATAATATTTAATGTACATATTAGGGAGAGGGTTTTTCTAAGTTGTATAACTTGTACCCAATCCTTTTCTGATGAATAAAATATGTTTAAACTAAACAAATCTGAAATAAGCAATATGAAAAAAATATACAGCATAGATAAAAAATATCACCTCCCCCTGACTATAAAGGCTATTGTAGAGGGGAGAGGTGCTGTTAACTTTGAAGGTTTAGACACTGATTTCAAATTCCTAGGTAGAATATATACTGACTCAACTCAAAGGATACATGTCGTTGTAGTATATGGTGTCATTTATCAAGCCAAACCTGACTGCGGCCATTTTAGTGAGCAGTCTTTAAAAACTACTATTGATTTATATTGAGCTATTGTATTGATTTGCTTAGTCTAACTTAAATTGTAACGTGCATTTAAGAAATACCTGTAATGGTAGAGCAGTATTATGTTTGAGCATGTTTTAAATTTTTCGATATATCCTTTCATTCCCCAAAGAAAACGCACGTCAGTACCTTTAATTGAATTTAAGAATACAGTGGGGTTATCTCACTACAAAACCTTATCTGAAAACATAATAAAAATATAATAAAAATAAATATATACCGAACATTACTACTTTTACGTTTGATTTTTTTTTAAATCTGGCAAGTCATAATGTTTTTCGCTTTCGCTATATCACCCTTTTTACTTAAAGAACAATTTACTTTACCCCTTAAAGGGGAAGTAGCACGTTTTAGAGGGAATATAAGATGATGTCAGGAAAAGGAAAATTAATGGTTCCAATTGAAAGACAATGTATTTAAATAAAATGGAGTAGTAATAATTCAAATATATAATGTAAAGTTTAGCCATGCGATTCCTTTTCTTACACAAAGTGAATTTAAGGTGTTCACAAAAAATGGCCGCCAATGGATTTTTTGTGATTCTTCATACTTTGTCCTCTGACAATGGATGATTGGCTTGTGTAATGAAATTTTTTACAGTGTCAAAATAATACATTTAGCATTAACTTACAATTATCATTGAAATTTTCAAAATATAAAATTATCAAAAAACGTGCTACTGCCCCTTTAAAGCTAGTATTCACTTACACTTATCAAATAATCATAATCAGTTTTCGGATTGTTAACAATTGTGGATCGGTCTTCAGTGTTTAAGACAAGATTTACTTGACTGATCACAAGGTCAAGAATCTTTCCGCACCACTTTACATTACATTTTGATAACTGAAACCTTGAAAAATGCTCAATAAACCGTCAACCCATTAAAGGATGGCAACGTTAACTTTTAATAATTATTTTCGGGTATATTATATGTGTATTTCCGTCAAATAATCAAATAATCATTTATGATCCTTGATTCTCCTTGACAACATTTACTTTATTCTTCACAAGAACTTAAAACCATCCCTGAAGATTTCTTCATGTAACGTAATGCTACTGATACTGGTTTCAAAATGTAACCTTTGACAAACAAGTAACAAAGCACGATTGCTTGAAAACAAATTTTTCATTCTATTTTATTTTTAAATATACAACATGTTTCTGAATGAGACGATTTTAAATTATTTAGTTCTGTCATATAAAGGCTGGGAACTACATTTATAGTTGTATCTTTATTTGTAATTTCATGTATCCTGGTTCGTATATGTTTAAGTATGTATTTGCTTAACAAATAGGGACGTTAAAATATCATAAGGTATGCAATGAGGAGATCTCTTTATGCGGGCTAGTGAAAGGTTGTGGCACTTTAGCACTAACTTTACAACATAATAATTTTTGTTCAGCAGTTATACCTTTAAGCTTGTACAAAAAAGGGGTAAGAAAGAAAAGTGAAACATTGGGACAAAATATTTACTTCTAATAGAACTTTTGAACTAATCCTTCAAATAGATCTAGGATAATCTTGTTGTTTGAAAAACTTTGTTTTTGTAAATACCCTCCCTCAACCGGTTGTTTTTCAGTAGTCCATACCCTTTTGCCACATAAGTCTAAAACTGTACTTTGGACCGGACTTTGCGTTTTGAGACATCAGAGAAAAATATTGGTCAACATGGGTCAACACGCAGCACAATTAAGGGATTCACATTTTCTCATCTCATCTTACTTCTTTTATAAATGTAAACCGATATTGAACAAATGTCATGTTGCCTAAAACTTATTGAAATGATTTACAATGATGTCAATGCTATGCTTAACTACATCAAAATTGTCGAATTTTTTTCGAACGAATTCTTAAAAGATATTATAAGAATGTTTTTTAACATTTGTTTCTTCTTTGCTTAAAGCTACATTTTTTATCACAAAGACCTTAACGCCCTCATTTCTTGCGAATTTAATGCGGTATAATTATTGCTTCTTGAAAGTTTTATTTCGCCATAAAATAAGGGGAGAACCATATAAGGGCATTGGTATTCAACGTTTCCTTTACGGAGAAGGCTATTTTTAAAAACAAACAGTATTCTCAGCCAATAACTTCTAACTGAAATTAACGGGATATCTAATATTGAAAGATCAACGTTGTCCTTATTTAGTTAATTGATATAGTGTACTTGAATGACATTTCTGCTTACAATTTCCACTTTATGAAAATAAAAATTGGGAAAACATGTTCCACCTCAGTATCATTCAATCAACAGCTTTACAACAACATAAATTCTTGAAAAGCAATACCGTTTTTATAGAAATAGGTTTATATATATATATTTTTTTTTAACGGACATTAAAGTGGACCGTAGGCAAGTTTACCTAACAAAACATATTGCTTGCCAATTGTTTAAACATATTGAGCTATATGAATGACCTTAGTCACACATGGCTGACTTGTCCTTTTAAAGGAACGTTTTTCGTTGTAGGTCATAGGAGACTCAGCATATCAGGTATATAGTCACATTGCAAGTTAATGTCCTCCTTATTTTCACCATCATTGAAACATGACACCACTGCGTGGAATGTTTTACAAGTATATAGGTCATTTAAAAAAAATCGGCGAATTTCTGTCCGAACATTTTTAGATACTATATTTCCTTATATTTAATGAATTAGCTGTTGCTTTTCATGAATATATGTTGTGAAATAAGTTTATTTATCATTCCCCAACAAATATTTAAAAAGATATTCTTCATTTTTATTTTATTTGTAGATTTGTTGTACATATGTGCCCAAAACTTTGAAACCTATGTTTACACATATAGAGAATACTAAACGACGTCCCGTTTCATAACATATTTATGAAACGAGTGAATGGGTTGGTATTTAACGAGCGAAAGCGAGTTGAATACCTATACCATTCACGAGTTTCATAAAAATGTTATGAAACGGGACCGAGTTTAGTATTTTATTTATTACTTGCTTAATAATATCGTAAAAAAACAAAGAAAATCGCCAACATGACTGTCGCGGCCGGCCCGCTGACATTATGACGTCATACTTAACAATTGTGACGTCATCATTACGTCACGTCATTCGGTCAGCGCGCGATGTTATTACACAATGTGTAATAACATTGTAGATTTATTAAAAAGCGATATCTTCAACGGGAGAGTAATAATAAGTGTTATATGACACATTTTAATGTCCATGAATCTCCACTTAAGGGAAATCACACAGTTTGCAATGAACATAAAAATAACTAAGTTTTTTCTATGCTGTTACCGGTTTTTTTGGTAACAGCATAGACAGAATTAGTAACAGCATAGAATGATAATTTACCTTTTCATAAAGTTTATTGTTTCTTTCATATTTATATTATCTGTTAGTTATCATATTAACTTAATATTTGTAGATTAACCATTAGAGCTGCAAATTGTAATGAAAATAGGGAAAATAAATAGCTGTTTTCCTCATAATGTGATTTGGTAACAGCAGAGAACATTCGGTAACAGCACAGAACTAGCAATTTGAAAAGAGATTTCTAGTTATGGTTAATTGCATTAATCCTTAAAACATTTTTATCATAAACATGTTTAATTCAGTCTTGTTCACTGTAATGAAATTGCAACAGCAGCTTACTGCATTTGCAACATACACTATGTTTGTGCATACCATGGTAACAGCACAGACAATTTGGTAACAGCAGAGAATATTTTGGTAACAGCACAGAAATGACAATTTGAAAAAAGGGTTTCTTGCCTGCTGTACTCATCCACAAAATCTTTTGTGTAACCAAAGTATGGTAATAATCTGTTCTTCATCAATTCTCATAAAAAATATTAACATAAGAAAGGAAGTTCATCAAAACATCTGTCGAGTAACAGCATAGAATTCTTCAGTAACAGCATAGAACTATCATAAGATATTTTAATTATTTCTGTTTGTATGTATTCATACCCTGTCATATGATATGACAAGATGTCATTGTAGTTAATTTGGCTCAAATTTATTTTTTTGTAGATATTGCTAAAGATGGCGTTATCAGCTGCCGAAAAGCAACGCCGCTACAGGGCCAGCAGAGATGCAGATCCGGAAAAAAGACAGGCTTATGTGAAATCCCAAAAAGAAAGATACCAGAAACAGCTAGCAACAGGGAAAAAATGTCCGAATCAGTTACACAACCTTCACGAGACTCCGACCTTTTTGGGTTGTTCAACCAAATGAAATTGACAGGAATACATGTTTGTGCAAACAATGTGAAAATGTGAGATAAGTGGCCGTCAGACTCCAGGATCTGGGTCTCGTCTCAAAGTGCAGGAAATAGTCAAGTGTGTGGCATGCTACATTCATAACCAAAAATGCATGTATGGGGCCTGTTCAGTCTGTCGTGAAAAGAAAATCATTGAAAATGTGAAGCATGTGAATGATACAGTATCATGGGTGCAATGGAAAAATGTTAAAGAGACAAGGGTCATCAGAGGAAGTCCAAAGGAGATGGCCCTAACAACAAAAAGTACAGAAAGTGGTACCATTGGTGATCTTGTTGATTCATTCCATGAGCAAATTTGGCGTTACAGAAAACATTATTTTACAATTAACAATCAGCATACCCACTACAGAAATCTTCGTGATAAGCTCACTGAAAAGGAATGTCTAGTTCACATAGACTTTTCTGAAAATAATGAGGGTAAACTTGCGAGTGAAATCCAAAGCATGAACTTTGGAGCTTCTAAAAACCAAGTGAGCCTTCACACAGGGGTCTATTATGTGAGAAACAAAAACGAGATCAAATATGTTCCCTTTGCCACAGCTTCTGACTCAATGCAGCATGGACCAGCAGCAATATGGCAACACCTGAAGCGGATTCTCTCAGAAATTAGCAAGACATATCCATCTGTGGATTGCGTGCATTTCTTTAGTGATGGACCATGCAGCCAATATAGACAAAAAGGCAACTTTTATTTGCTGTCCGAGAATATTTTCTCCATGGGATTTACAAAAAGCATATGGAATTTCCATGAAGCAGGACATGGAAAGGGAATTCCTGATGGCATTGGGGGAACATTGAAGAGGATGGCAGATCGCCGTGTTAGATATGGAACTGATATCATGACAGCAAATCAGTTTGTTGATACACTGAGACAAGAAACAAAAATCAAGTTTTTTGTCGTAGAGATATCTGAAGGTCAATCTGAGAAACTAAAAAAGAAATCACTGAAAGCTGTTCCAGGAACAATGGCTCTGCATCAGATTGTAATCACTGAACCAGGACACCTTCTTAACCGAGATGTCAGCTGCACATGCACAGAAAAGAACACCTGCAAGGACCATGCCATCAAAGAGTTCAGTTTTGAAAATAAAGATACAATGCAACCAAAACTGAGGAAAGAAGATGCTGTGAAGCTTGAACAGCTTGTTAATTCTAGCGAGAATTTCAACAGTTTAATAGACAGACTACAGACATGAAAGAATGTTAGTGAACTCAAAGAACTTTGCCAAAACCTAAACCTTGAAAGCATAACGGGACGTCAAAGAAGTATTTTGGGTGAGAAGTTGGACGTTTATCATCAAGCTCTTGACATGTACCCAGGTGATGTTCCGGGGAGTGAAATCCTGTTCCCAGTTTGTGTCATGGCTGATGGAAATTGCTTACCATCTACTGGAAGCATCTTTGCCTGTGGTGATCAGGAAAGAACCCATGAAATGAGAGCACGCATTGTTGTTGAGCTGGTAAAGCATCAAGACATGTACTTGAATCGTTAGTACCTTAGGAGAGGACTGCAAGAGCCAGCAAAATACAACTTGCCAAAGACATTTGCCATGTACTCTGACAAGTATGTCCCAGGAATTGCTCTTACTGCAGACACTGTGAAAGAAGTATTTGAACAGGAAGTGCTTCAAATAAGAAAGCCGAAGACATTCATGGGCATTTGGCAGATTTTTGCCTTGTCAAGCTTGTTACAAATGACTATTTATTCAATCTATCCAAAACGTGGGAATCCAAATGTACGAACACATCTGAATAGACTGATAACACCACGGGTTCATGATTCAGCTGACATTGCACATATCATGTGGTGTAGCACTTGAAGAGACATGAGGGCAACTCACTGGATTCCAAATCATTTTGTGTGTGTTTTACCCATTGAATTGAAAAGAGGTGATGCTGTGAAGGCTGCAAGCGAGTTGAATGATGTGAGTGAGATGGAGGTTGATGAGAGTGAGGTGAAAGCTGATGTTAGTGAGAGGGAGGCTGATGTTACTGAGATGGAGGCTGATGCGAATGAGGTGAAGGCTGAAGTGACCGAGTTGAAGGCTGATGTGAGTGAGTTGAAAGTTGACAAGACTGAGGTGAAGGTTGATGAGAGTGAGGTGAAGGTTGATGCGAATGAGATGAAGGCTGATGTGGGCTGATGTGAGTGAGGTGAAAGCTGACAAGACTGAGGTGAAGGTCGATGTGAGTGAGATGGAGGTTGATGCGAATGAGATGAAGGCTGATGTGAGTGAGTTGAAGGCTGATGTGACTGAGTTGAAAGCTGACAAGACTGAGGTGAAGGTTGATGAGAGTGAGGTGAAGGTTGATGTGAGTGAGTTGAAGGCTGATGTGAGTGAGTTGAAAGCTGACAAGACTGAGGTGAAGGTTGATGAGAGTGAGATGGAGGTTGATGCGAATGAGATGAAGGCTGATGTGGGCTGATGTGAGTGAGGTGAAAGCTGACAAGACTGAGGTGAAGGTTGATGAGAGTGAGATGGAGGTTGATGCGAATGAGATGAAGGCTGATGTGACTGAGTTGAAGGCTGATGCGAATGAGGTGAAAGCTGACAAGACTGAGGTGAAGGTTGATGAGAGTGAGATGGAGGTTGATGCGAATGAGATGAAGGCTGATGTGACTGAGTTGAAGGCTGATGTGAGTGAGGTCAAAGCTGACAAGACTGAGGTGAAGGCTGATGAGACTGAAGTGAAGGCTGATGTGGCTGTTGAGAGAATTTGTTGTAAAACTGGTTTAGTTAGAAATATCAACATTGACCTAAACCAAGAGAATCTGCTCGGAAAGTATGTTGTCGTTATCTATGACAATCTACCATATCCAGGCATTGTAATTGACACGGAAATCAATGATGTTCAGGTTGAGTGCATGCACAAAGTTCCAGGTCCTCTAGAAAATTGCTTCTTCTGGCCCCGAAAACTAAAGGATAGATGTTGGTATGTGTTTGACAGTATCATTGCAGTAATACCTCCTCCACAGCTTATTGAAGGAAAGTCCTCTCACTTTGCAGTCAAATCACCTTTGTGGGAGCAAATCCTTGCAGCTCTATAGCCACAGACTGTTCAAAATCATATGTTCAGTTTGTATTTTCTCTGCCGTTACCTCAATTTCTATGCTGTTACCGTAACTTAAAGTAAAATATATACATTTTAATATAATTTTTTGTTAATTCAAATGGTGTACACCAAAATAGTACAACAATATTTTCTACACCAGATGTTAATCTATTTTTGTACATCATATAAGATGAAATTTCAGGTTTGGAATATGGTCATGTAACAATTGGTACAGAAAATGTTTGGTTAATGTTGATTTTTTTGTTAAATTGATATCATTTGTTATTTACTGATTGCAAATGTGTTAATATAGATAGTACTTCAAAATAAAACCAGGCTTTTAGCACTATGAATTCATTATTTTCTCGGTAAAATCCTCTTTTAAGGACGGTAACAGCATAGAAAAATAACTTTCTATGCTGTTACTTTAATTTCCATGCTGTCACCGCAACTAGAAAGTAAAATAAAAACAATTAAACATCAGTTTTTGTTTAGTAAAATGGTGTATACGAAAATAGTTTAACCATATTTACCATTTCAGGTTTGGTTTTTTTTTTGTCATGTCACAATCTTTACAGAAAATATTTGGTAAATGTTGATTTTTTTCCTTAAAATGCTACTATCTTTTCTTTACTGATGGCAAATCTGTTAATATGGATAGTAATTCATAATGAAACCAGGCTTTACCACTATGAATTCATTAGTTTCTCGGTAATAACCTTTTTAAAGGACGGTAACAGCATGGACAAAATGATGTTTAATTAATTATCTGTTGTTAATTCTCAAACATGTTGTCGTTAAGCTTGCATTTTCCAGTTCATTATTCCAAAATGGATATTGTTTCGATTTTGACAATAAACTTGAAGTTTCCAAATGATTGTTTTGTCATTTTTTAAGGTATGGAAATCATGACATTTTTTGAAAATGACCCATATACTCTTTTTAAAATATCCATTCTTCATTTGTGTGCATTTTCTGCCTGTCCTTGGTATTGTAACTCCCCTATTGAGGAGTTAAGAATAGAATTATAATGAGAGAACGTGTTGATAATGCTCTTTCAGTTATTGTTGCATTGTAGATTAGTGTAAACGGTATTTATAACAAACATTTCAAGACGAAATATTGCAAATACGTCATTTTGAAATATCTTTAGCAAACTTCACGTTAGAGTAAGCCTTTGATCATGTGGTACCAACAAGAAAAGCCTTTATAAAGGCAAGCTTTGGGGCACCCGGTTATAGAACCAGGAGATTTAGGTTAAAGTTCCTTTACACAGAGAAAAGTCTTATGTACGACCCTTCAGCGCCCTAAATTTGCGAATGGACGCTCAATGGTCGGCCGCATAAGAGGAATTCCGTTTATGTGTAACTGCACACACGATCTTTAGCCGTCCTTTGAGAAACCTAAAAATACAAAAACGAGACTTTTCATAACGACCGATGAACATCATGCACGTTTATGGAGCGCCCTTTCTACCTTCACTCGGCGTTTATCGAGTGACGACGATCCCAGTGCGATCACTCTGCCTCCTCTGTGCCACCAGAGACGAGTATGAAGACAGTATACAGCGACCATTCAGCAACCTTTCTGCCTCCTCGGTGACCACTGAACAATCACGCTGCCTCCTCGACGACCATTGAACAACCGTTCTGCCTCCTTGACGACTACTGAACAACGCTTTAGCGACCAAAGAAGTATGGGGTACATGTATATAATCATTCTCTCCCCACAGAGGCAACTCAGTCATACGTGAATTAGCCTCTGTTCTATTACGGCTAACATATCGGATAGAAAGGTAGAAATCTGATTGGAGGCAATCGAAGTTAGTTGTGCAATCAGCGACGCCGTTTCAAAGGTGGTCATTCGCAAAAGTTCGGCTATTCCCGTGTGGATCCGCATCAAAGGGAGATAACTCTTCCTTCTACAAAACAATCGCTTTTTACCTTCTCATTGGTTTTTATTTGGTGAATTATTAAAATAAAATTAATCATAAAACGAAGAACAATTTACACAATTATAAAACAATATGTTTCTAATGAAAAACCCTATACATATCTGATTTTGAAATAGTTTCCCTCTCTGAGACTCACACTGTTAATGAAAAAGAAACCTAAAGGCATGATTCTTTTGAAAGTCACTGAGCGACCGTTGAGTATTCCCGAAGTCATGGACATCCAAAAGGTGTTTTCATTGGCTGCAAATAAGGGAGATATCTCAAGTTAGTAACTTTTTGCCGCTAGGGCGATCTGCCGGAACCCCAGGATTTTGGCGTAATGGAACAGAGGCTAACTGGGGTATGACTGAGCTGCCTCTGTGGGGAGAGAATGGTATATAAGTTGGTGTGCAGGTTTGTCAGTCCTTCTCTGAGAGTCGAAGATGAACAACCAATTAGTTCTGGCAGCTTTATTACAAGAACAACATGCTCTGTTGCTAAGCAACATGATCCTTGCTGTACACAGAATAATAAGGCGTCACCAAAGGAGAATACGAAGGTTGTGGGTTCGTCCCTGGTTTACACAAGAGAGATGACTTCTTTTTGGTGACTTCACGAGATTGATGTCGGAACTGCGTTTTGAAGATGAAGCGTCTCTCTATAACTACCTTCGAATGGAACCAAAATGATTGATCAACTCCTTCAGAGGAATGGCCCAGAAATCTTAAAACAAAATACTAATTGGAGAGCAAGTTTAGATCCTGCATTGAAATGGGCTGTTACACTCAGGTATCCCGCTACTGAAGATAAGTACCCTACCCTCCCAGCACCACTCTACAATTAGTATCTTCATCCAAGAAGTATGCAGAGCATTCAGGGACGAGTATAAGAATGAAGTCGTCAAATGTCCATCGACCCCACAAGAATAGAAGACTGAATAGCAGACGATTTCAAGATTGTTGATTGTGCCGCATGTGGGGCGATTGATTGAAAGCATATTACTATAATTACAAGGGATTTTATCTGTGATTTTGTTGACTTGAACAACTACAAGAATCTATGGTGTGATGTTGGTGGTCAGGGTATAATGTCTGGTTGTCAAATCCTCAATGAGTCAGAGCTGAACGAGGCAGCTGAACAAGGTAAAAAGCCCCTGCTATTGAACATAGTACAGAACAAGATAATGCGCCTGATTGAATATCCAGTGTTCCCTGTCAAGTCCTATGGCTTCCATATATAGGTTCTGAGAGCGAATGTATCATACAAAAATGAAATGTCTTTTCCGAATGTGGAATACAAAAAGATACACCGAATAACTACTAAACAGCTCGCATGCATATGCAAAATTGATGAATTTAAACGCTCATCCATATATTGTTGAAAACAATCGATATATTTTACATCATAACATTATTATAATAATCAGTTTCCAACTTAAAGCTTGCCAATTATTTCGTACCACCCACATAGTCACGTGGATATTAACTTGCTACAGCTCTGTCCATTGGTCGTTCGAAATGCCAGAATATGCTTAAAACAAATATCATTGGCTGAAACTTCTCTTTGAAGTTTCCAAGAGTAATATAAAGATAAACTTCTGCCATGAGTTTTCAATATCAAATATTACATAACTTTGGGGTCTCTGGACCCCAAAGCAATAACCAACCAAAGGCACACATCGTTTCATTTTTGTTCTCAATTTGACATTGGATAAAGGTTATCATTATGTAACGACGAAGTGTCTATAAGGAAAACGTCGTCATGCGTCAATCTGAAACCAACGATTCACGATTCACAGTAGTCTGCCATAATAATGTTCATTACCACTTACATTGTGCCATTTTGGTGGGTTCCTGCAAACCACTTCCGTCCATTAGAGCCAAAAAGGAGTGTATCCAGCAAAACCAAAATCTCCTACATCCGGGTCACAAATTATTGTCATTCGCTTGCCACAGCTATACAGATTATTGATAAGATCCCTGATTTGAGTAAAACAGTCGACCAAACTCTGCGATATCGTTTGCATGACGTTTGTAATGTGACCACGAAGGCCAGTTATTGTCCTTTTTTTAGGTGGCAATCGTATTAAGTGCCGTTTTAAAATCAAAATCGTGAACCTTAGAAAATTCAGAAAAGTTTAATTCTGTATGGAATCTCAAATTCGTCATTACTAACAATTTGAACATAACGTGTCTTAGGATTGTGACAAAAAGTTGGTGTTGCCACTACGTTATGCCACAGGTCAAAAGATTTGGTTGAGACGGTGTGATGGTGTGAGGTGCAATATCAAATAGACACAGATCTTGTCAATTGGGGATTCGACATACAGTTAAAGGCCAATCTATTCCAAAATGACATTATTTCGACTATAAAGAAACTTAAAAGGCAACTACTTCGTTATATCTTTCATATATCATTTCGAACCCCAACAGATTACGTATCAAGACGGACACCTTAGTCCAAATGAATATTTCAGTAATGGTCTTATAAAAGCAAGAAGAAGATGACGACATTCAAGTTTTCTTAGGAAGAACTGGGAATCTTTCTAGACTCTTAATTCATTTTATCATTTTCATGCAATAGAAAGTTGACTCATGATGAAACGCTATTTTCTTCGTCAAGCAATGCCTCTCAACAAAGTTTCATAATACAGGTAGCACTTAAACATATTTTCCTTCAATTTACAAAACCGTAATCCGCCCAAAAAAATACAAAAGAAATTTAAACTATATAACAATATCATTAAAATACAAACATAGTGTTCTTCATCTCATAACGCAGCATATAGCGTAGTGTAGTAAAAATTATCTTTCAATAAGCTGGTTAACTTAATAAATTGGTTACTTATAACCTACGTGAAAATAACGTGTTTCTTGTAGTTAACCCTTTTCTTTCAACTGTCTTTGATTTTTGTTTTGATGCTAATAATGAAATAAGGTAACAGGATGGGGGATCGATGATCGCATTTTGTTTGACCCCTTTGTCCTGGAAAAAACATACTGAAGCGAGATAATCCCTAAAACAGTAGGCGATTGACTTAAAGTCCCTTTCTTAGACATTTCACGTTTACAAAGGAAATGTACTGGTGTTTTAATCCTTATAAAATAAATCGGTCGAATTCATCATTTCCTTTTTATAACTCCTGTAAAGATTTTTTATTAATTCACAAGTCCTGGTTTATGGACGTTACAAAAGACCATATAATATGAGTTTTCATAAGTTCGATGTTCAGTCTGTATGTAGTAATTTGTTGACTTTGTAAATGGCGTATCATATTTCATAGTATGGTTTACTATTGTCCTAAGGATGTTCATATTTCTATTGAAATTGAATTTCGAAATCTTTGAACAAACAAGAATATTGCGCAATCCGCGAGTAATGTTTAAATGACTGAGCAGAACGTCCCGAATGCACTTACTCTTTACTTTATAAATAATGAAAGTCTCGTAAATGTATTTATAACGCATGTGCATTTCCGTCATTCATACAATCTTTATGCAGTCCTATGGATATATATAAATATATACTCGCACAAGCGAGACAAAAATTAAAACAAATACAGCATGATAAAAAAATAACAAATTAATAATGTTCAGTAATGGATTACCACTGTCAGAATACGAATCAATACCGTTAGCGGGGCAACACGCCTGAATGCCCCATTACAAACGAGTACAATCTTTGTTATTCAAGCATGACCATATATCTTTTTACACTGTTACGTTTACTACAAACCGGATCGGCTTGTCCATATATTGTTTTCATTTCATACTTAAGTATTTAAATGTTAATGCAACTATAAATCAGAACTTAGAATTCTGAAAAATCGTTATTGAGCAATGTATTAAAAGAATCAGGAAATTAAGTTATTTCATCAAATACTTATGTCCATAGTGTGACAATGATTATTTATATACCGCAATTATAAACATTTATACATACTTACATAAATTGGTAAAACATATTATACCCGAATGACTTCAACACTAGCATATATAGGTGAAACGTATATACTGGATTGTCTTACCTGCACGAGGGGTCAACACAAGACTCAGCCAGGTAAGAAGACAGGTGAAAATAACGCCGGGTGCCCCCAACATGATGAGGGAAGGTACTGTACCCGATGTCTGTATGTAACTGGATGGTTAAAACTGGGTAGAAGCTATTGCATCTTCTCTATATACATGGAATTGTGTCAACAACTAGCAGTGCTCGCAGGAGTCCACGGAACTTACTGTCACAGTGGATGAGTAAGTTGGTCACACAGGACCCGTGTAAGTACACACCGGACACGCTCTTGAGTGTGATAAGGCCGTGTCACCAAAGGGGCAGAACTCTTTTAGTGAAGTGTAGGTTGTTGCTTCACAATGTACATACCTATACCATTAAGCGGTATCTGTTACATGCTCAACAATGTTTTTACCAAAGAGTTTTAAACTTCAAGGAAAGGTACTAGGGAGAGGGTTTTTACCAATAACACCTGATAACACTAACAGAAACACCATCAAATAGGTATCGATGATTGAATGGTTATCACTGACTTAACACCAGTATGCATAATATCACTTCAGTGGTTAATGAGCATCTCAGGTGCCATTTGATAAAATTTGGTTTGATGAATATTAATCGTAGTTCGAAATGTTTAAATTGCATTTTCTATATTACAGGCATTGATAACTGGTAGTATTCTTATTTAAAGTGATGTATACTCATTTTGACAGATGTACACATTATGAGTATACTGCATCTTTATATTTCTAGTTATGAATGAATTTATCTTCGGCAACGCATTTTAAATATATGTGTGTAATATAGATGATATAATCCACTATACGAGGTAAAATATACATTTATCTGTTGAAAATTCAAAATACTTATATATTTATTTTTATCAATTCAAAAGGTAAGGTACAAATACCCGCGAAAGAAATCCACACTGCTTACCCTTTTTAACACAAGATGTAAATCGAAAAATGATTCGAATATATTTGCAAGAAAGTAAAAGTAACACCTTCAACACAAAATTCTCATATTTTCATAATATTTGCATGCATTTGCAAAGATAGTGGAAATAAAGAACTTCCCTATAAACAATTTGAATAAAAAAGGAAAAGCTTTAACTACCTTTTGACTTGTCTTCCTTAATTATTTTCAAGAAATGCGCATATCTTCGTTAAGATACTAGAAATAAAGAAATTAGCAAATTTTGTTGATTGCCGAACAGATTCCTTTCATTTGCCCGATCTGTTTCAAACTAAGACGTGTAGTCGAAAGTACACTCTGTATGGATCTAGTCTACATTGTACTTGTCACGTAGACAGACAGACAGACAGACAGATAATTTTATTAATGTCTCACTCGTTACATGATTATAAAATAGGAAGCGACCAGTCTCTCAGCGACTTACGGGAGACAATAAAACAAAGTATACATGTACTAAAACATAAAGGATAAGATATACATTTGATATATACATATAAATGGAAAAAAAAAGACTAAAAATTTCCGGTATAAAAGTTTTAAAATATGCAGTAAGATTATCTATTTACATTATCGATATAAAATTTCTCTACGTTTATGTAAAATATCACAGCAGGTTCTGGAAACGATAAAAGTTAGGTCACGGGAGCTAAAAATAAAGGCAAGCTTCTCTACATCAGGCAATGAACTAAAATAAGGTATGCTTGTATCACAGGCGGTAAGGAGACTTTCTCTTGCTCGGCTTTGTATTATATTTTAGAATAAACACGTGCCGCTAGAATGTCACCTTCTTATACAGGTATACATCTGTATTGTTTCTAAATAATATCAATTAAAGTGTAACCTTTAGCCTAAGGCTAAACAATTAGCTTTTAAACTTATAACTTACAGAAAGGAGGGATTAATATATTCATATGATGTCATCACGCCATGGCGCTGGTAATCCATTCGGTGAAAACCGGGGGCATTGTTGCTGAACTTACTCAATTTAAAACTAAACTTAGTTTATTCAAGATACATAACATATCACTCAATAATAGATTATTGCTTAATAACGGTATTAGTATCGACACCCAAATGCCGAATCTCTTTGCAATAAAGAAGCTGTATATGAATTTGTGTATTTCCTGATCACAGCAACTTCTAACATGGCACTGAGAGAAGTACATATCAGTAACAGGTACTGGTTGAGTAGTTATATGTATTATAAAACAATCAGCCACAGGATGTCATGAAAATAAACATTATTTTCTCCATTTTATTTTATGTTGAGTATCACAAATCAAAAACGTGCACATGACAAGCACAATCTATAATTATCAAATATCAACCAAATCACATTTTATTGTCTAGAAATGAAAAATAGAATAAGAAACATCAATCCTAAGAACTGTCAGTTTGCTACTAACAGTAACAGTTTTGTCATAAAGCTCAACATATATACTCAAATATATTGTTTTCTTCGCATTCAACACTGAATAAAGAATAGGAAATTTAATAATGTAACCGATTTAACCATTAACTAATATTTTGCTGTGTGTTTCATGATAAAGTTCATCATGGCGAGCACAAATTTCAAACCCAAATCTGTCTCATTCCTTTCTTGACCTTCAATTGTTCGTATATTTAATAATGTCAGGCAAGATTTCTCAACTAAACCGACGATTGAAAGAAAGTGTTTAACTCTTAAGTTCTGATAAGCTTAAAACATAATTACAGAGATTTTATAGGTTACAAAGACAGAGTCGAACTCTTAGCGTTAAGAGCTTAGGCTAACTGCATTAAAACATTTTGTTGAAAAATGCACGAAAAGCATAACATGACTTGACTTTACTATTTCCGTCGAGGTACGTGACACCGTGGTAAACAACTGCAAATATGCCATGGTCTCTTTAAGACGTGTTGTAACAATTCAAACGTGGTGAGGGTTTACTGCATTCCCGAAACAAAAAAAAAGATTGGTTGTTTAAAGGACCGATGTTGATATTCTCTTGGTGACGTTGTAACTGACATGCTATATTGTTCAGCATATCGACATACATTCATACATAAGAAAGAACTACATGAAATAGCTACCTGGGGATAGCTCAATATTCGCTGGCTTTGTCCTGTCTAGATCTCTTTCCATTGAGTGATTTGAACATGATCCAAATAAAGTCTAGCATTCTCTATTCCTTTAATTGTTGTTTAAGGTGACAACATATGGGACAAAATATAGAGTGAGTGAGTTAGTGCTTAACGCCGCTTTGGTAATATTTCAGCAAACCAAATATAGAAATGATAACAACATTACAATGTTGTTATATGAGGAAGTTTATATTGATACTGTATCTCAAAAGTGACCACTATGGCACTGCCTTTCTGCATATATCGGTACCTAAACTTTGAACCTAATGGCGTTCACTCATATTCAAAGTTCTAAAGGATGAAGGTTATATGATGGTGAAATGTTGAATGTGAGTGTGATCCTTTCCTAATATTGGGTACATATGATGACGTTACCCTATAGGTCCATCAACACCATTTTTTACAGATAGAAAACTCTTTTTTAATTCTTCAACAAGGCCACACACATTTTCTCTTATGCATTTTCATTTAATATGCCATATATCTTTAAAACGAATGTCACCAATTGCATGGAACCATGAAAGATGGAATTCCTTTCAGATAAACTAAGACTTCAAATATAGATCGTTTCTAAATAATTAATTTATCTAGATATTTAAAATCCTCTGAGAATTGAATTAGAATGTAGTGGTATAGAAGAAGCTTGAACTTGTATATTACGGAAAATACAGTACATTACAGTAAATTCCTTATTATCTATTGAATTTGAGAAATGACCAAAGACCTTAAGAACCAGTGGGATATTGCTTTAATTATTTATACATGAGTTATGCTTCGAAGCTTGAATGTCAAAATAGAAACAATTAAGATGGTTTTAAATGAGGCACTCCTTATTTGGTTAGACAATGGATTTGTCTTTAAATTTCACAAAACATGATCATAAAATTTAATTATTCTGTACTTTTTGTCTACAGAATGATACTGTACACTACATAACCTGTGCATAATCTGTTTCTAGTACATCATGATTAAATTTGATATCATTTGAAAGATTTTACACTTGAGATCTCATGATTTCCTTAATTTTAACGATCGGTTCTCTCTTTCAATATTTGTAGGCCTATCGCAGATATATTCTTACAGACTTGTTATTTTTCGACTCTATTGTTACATAAATAAACTAAACATCAAACAAGGTGTAAATAACCCTGTAAATTTTGCAAAAACAATTAGATAGGACAAACATGATCCTTTACGCCATCAGTTGTATGCTAAGTAGTTCATATCTTCCTTATCTCATGGGATGACACATTTTAAGGGACAGTTCTATCGAGGTATTTTTGTAGAAACAATTTACTTCCCTGTTTATACTTCTATATGATTGTTACATGACTATTTCACACTTATTTTCAAATATTTTAGTGAGCTGACATTTCAGTTGCTATACATTTTACAATTTGACTATATAATAGAACTGGATGCATCACTGCGTCCTCTTGAATATAGTTTCCATAAAAACACCCCTTTGGGAATTTCTCTTAAACGATATGAGATTCGGGATTTGTCAGTCCCTGTACTATATTTTATTTGTTTCACCTCCAGTCAAACCGTAACCAGGGTAAATGGTGTAGTTTTTTATGTTTGTTAAAATGACAGCATGAAAAAAGACAGATGAGTTTTTTTAAACATAAAATCACTTTGAATGCGTTATTCATCTATCGAAATTTCGAAACACTATTTTCAATTTTTCTCTCCAAAATCCTTCATAAGTGATCAACAGCTTTAGACCTAGCTAACGTTTCCTTTGCACTACAGCAATGTTCTGGTGCTGGTTTCTGTCTCTGGGAGTCCGCTTTCCGGGCAAAATATAGAAATTTGGCATCAGACAATACCGAAATATTGTGTGAAAATGGTTGTTTAACACATCGACTATTGGTGATCCTTTGTTAATGCTCTGCTGGTCATCAATGTCTAATCATCTGACACTTGACTTGACACAACAATCACTGAAGGGAGGACTATGCACTGTGCTGTTTACACTAATTAACCACAGAAATGAGAACTCTGGGGACTTTCTTCAATCCGGCGTGTAACACGGTCACGTGACACAAACTGTGCACAGACAGACTGTAGTTGGTGAATTCGTAACCAAATGACCTCGGTTTGGTTCGCCGGAGCATTCGCACCTTCAACAAAATACAATTTTTAAATCGATATAAAAAAGAATTTCCAACGACATGACATGTTTATAAGATAGTCATTATGCATAGTCAATGTCTCTTTGTCGGTTCAGTTGAACTCATTTGAAGTTGTATATTAAAGAGCCGGATGTTACAGATAACATGCTTGAGGTGCCAGTTTATCTACGTCATGTTACACTTATCATGTGTCGTAGCATGTCATATAACTAGCTATAGCCAAACAGAATTTAGACTATTTAACACTAAAGGCGAATGGTGAAAAGCAAATTCATACATCTTTCTTTCCATCAGAAGGCTGAATTCGTATTCGCTGTCGTATATATGTATAGGGAGTTGTATATTTCATCTGTACATATTTTTCCGTATTGCCTACTCCCCCTACAAATTTCATTAGCAATAAAATATTTTTTTAATTATCTATTTTATGGTTAAAGCCACGTTACTTAGAAAATCATTTCTGTGACACATGTATCATATCAAATCTGTATCATGGGCCTATGGCCTACATACTTCAAGTGAATAAATTACTAATAAGAAAAAAGAAAAGATACCAAATATAATTATGTGTGGGGTGGTAAGGAGGACAAAATTAAAAGGACAATAATATGTTGAAAATATGAAGAAGGTGGACTTATAATGACAGACATCAACTCCTTAATTAATGCACTTAAATCATCCTGCCTTAGAGGATCTGTAAATAAACATTCAATTTATATTCCCTTTCTTCTGAGGGCACAAATAAACAATCATATAACAGTTGACAACCCATTTTGGAATGATGTTTTAGCTTTCTGGAGTAGATATCATACATATACAGTGGAGTAGATATCATACATATACTCGAAGATGTCATGGACGCGGAGAAACAACGAGGTCTTCGAACTCGTTGTTCCTCCGCGTCCATGAAATCTTCTCGTTCAATACAAACGACCCAAAGCCACGCCTATGACGTTCTGTATTTATTATATACTCTCTTTTTAACCTTTTTACAAGTAATTTTGAATTTACAATCATACCTCAATTATCTTTCTATTTTCTCATTACTTTGCGTAGTTAAACGTAAGAGGCAATTTTCTCAAGTGTGAAAACAACAAAAAAGTGATATAAGTTATTCCTTATTGTAACATGACTTCGGAAAAATACTCGTTTCTGATTGGTTGATTTGAAGGATTTCCAGGTGTTAAATGGCAATGAACACCCGCAAATTGGCTGAGGCGAATCACCGCGAAAGGATACATTATTTGGTCCGCCTTAACATTAAAATATTCTGATTCTCCCAATATTCTTGCCCGATTCACATTTTACTGTTGTTTTTGTCATTTTCTAACTTCAAAAAACTTCTTTTCTATTTGCTTTAGTTTTATGTAACTAAAATTTATTATTTGGCTAAGGTTCTTCTTATTTGCCGCCTTGTGCCATGTGGCCGGTTTCTTTCGAATGCCGTTCCCATGGCACGACGTCACATAGGCCAACGGTTATGACGTCATAATCATCACGTCACCGTCACAATGGTCTAGGCTAGTTTTAGATTTTTGTTCAGACGGGATTGTTCCTGTTAGTTTATTAATTATATAACTGTTTTCTTTCTCATAAATGTCACAGTGAAAACTATGAGATCTTATTTTTATGAGTGCAACTGGTTTGCAATATAAGAACACTATTTTAATGTCTATAACACTGGGAATTCCTTCTTCTTTACAGCTGCGAACACCTATAACAATAATGGATCAGTCGTTAGATCCTTTCAACTCAGAGTTCCCTACGCAAAAATAGAGTTCGCTCTTAAAATGCTTATAACTAACGGACATGTTGCAATATCGATAAACAGTTGCGTTTGTAAAATTTCCGGGATTCATTGTTATTCATGATCAACACCCGCAAATTTAAGCGTTTAAAACCTCAAGCTAACGCCGCCGGTTTTAAACTAAATTTGTGGGTGTTGAATAACAATGAATCCCGGAAATTTTACAAACGCAACTATTTATCTTCTAAGTAAGTATTAATAAAGTTCTGAATATGATAAACGTAAGTTCAGGTTCCGAGCCACGGGATTCTTTTAAACGACGTCACCATGGAAATGACGTCATAATCGTTGTCGGCTATGACGTCATAAGGGCAAAGTGTCGCTGGCGATTTCTCGGAATTTTATTAATGATTTCTATTTTCAAAGTGTTTTGCAGTTTCTTTACTAACGAGAACACTTGTTTCTCACTATATTTTTCTTCAATTTCATATTAAAAAGTAGGTTTGTAACCAATGCATTGAGATACGTCACATCCGTTGTTCTAATAAGGAGAATGATTGGTACGTACGGAAAGTTGCGAGAATTGCCGAAGCTTGAAAAAAGTAGACCCGGCAATCGTGCAATACGGAATTTGCCGTGCAATACGTAATTTAAAGACGTATTCCGTATTGCACCCTTGTATTACTATTTTAAGATTACATGAGTATATAATAAATAATGCAATCGAGGCGATTACCTAAAACACGCTCGACTGATGATTTCATACCTCAATTATCTT
This sequence comes from Steromphala cineraria, assembly GCA_916613615.1. Taxonomy (NCBI): domain Eukaryota; kingdom Metazoa; phylum Mollusca; class Gastropoda; order Trochida; family Trochidae; genus Steromphala; species Steromphala cineraria. The sequence continues at coordinate 5,454,783 of OU744732.1, read as the reverse complement.
TTTTTCTTTCTCATTACTTTGCGTAGTTAAACGTAAGACGCAATTTTCTCAAGTGTGAAAACAATATAAGATAAGATAAGATAAGATAACACTTTATTACCTAAAAGGGAATTCTTCTTGAATCAAATAGAGCTCATGGCATGAAATACATATGGACATTTATATAATAAGTTAAATATTAATAAAAAGTCTATTTACATAAAATACACACACACACACATTCACATAAATACACGTAATTTGAGGCCTTCAGGAATATAATAAGGAGCACAGTCAATGTTTATCTGACATTTTGTTGAGAAGGGAAATACTTGAAGGTACGAATGACTTCTTAGTTTTGTTAGATCTGTGGAAAGGCATATTAAACCGTTTACCGGATGGCAAACGTGAATATTCTGAGTGCAGGACATGTGATGGATCTGAAATAATCTTTCGAGCGTGTGATAATACTTTGTCGTCATTTATGGACGCCGGGTGATCTAAAATGGTACAAGCAATTTTTGAACTTATATTTACAATTTTGATTAATTTGGTTTTATCTTGAAGACTAAGAGAGCCGTACCAACATTGCATGCTAAATGATAAAACGCTTTGAACAAAACATGTGTAGAAAACTTTCATTAATTTCACATCAACATCAAATGATTTCAATTTCCTCATGAAATATAGTCTCTGTTGGCACTTCCTGTACAGAGCTTGTGTATTGTTATTCCAGTTCAATTTGTTATCGATAATAGTACCAAGGTACTTGTATTCTGGCACACTTTTTACAGGAGTATCACTTATTTTGATGGGTTCTAACTGCTTTCTCCCCATTCTGAAATCAAAAACCATTTCCTTTGTTTTGTTCACATTAATAAGAAGAAAATTATCCTGGCACCAATCTGATAGATTTGAAATATCTGATCGATATTGTTCTTCAGAAGAATTATCATTCAATAGAGCAATAAGAGCAGCATCATCAGCAAATTTCACAATTGAACAATTTTGATTATGTGCAACACAGTCATTCGTATATGTGATAAACAGCACTGGTGACAGAACGCATCCTTGTGGGGCGCCGGTATTGATGATAATAGTTGAGGAGTGACAGTTATTCACACGGACAGACTGTGTCCTATTGGTAAGAAAGTCACTTATCCATTTAATAATAGATGGGTTGACACTCATGTTGATGAGTTTACGGACAAGGAGATGAGGCTGAATTGTATTAAACGCCGACGAGAAATCAACAAATAATACACGGGCATAAGATTTTGGAGTTTCAAGATGATTGTACAGTTTATTCAACAACGTTAGAGTGGCAACTTCCACTCCACGCTTTGCCCGATACGCAAACTGTAATGGGTCCTAAATATGATTTATGCTTTGCAGGAGAAACGGAAGCACTAATCTCTCGAAACATTTCATGGCCACTGATGTAAGTGAAACGGGTCTGTAATCATTCAGTTCCTTTGGTCTTGATCGCTTCGGAACTGGTACCACTGTAGATGTCTTCCATATCTTTGGTATTCTATGGGCGTCGAGAGAGGCCTGATAAAGCTTACAAAAAAGCGGGGAGAGTTGATCCGCACATGACTTCAAAACAATTCCTTGTAAATGATCTGGTCCTGACGCTTTCCGAATATTGATTTAAGTAAAACATGATTTTACATTGTCTACACAAATACTGAGGTCGTTTGCGGAGGTATTTATAAAGACTGGAGAATCAAATTCCTGTTTCTAATCCTTTGAAAAATCTTTATCATCAAATCTAGCATAGAATGAATTTAAGTCTTCAGCGAAAGACTTAGCGTTGGATGAAAATATCTGTTCCCTCTTTTTATCACTTCCAGTCATAGTCTTTAAGCTATTCCACATTTTCCGTGTATTACCACAGCAGAACTCCTTCTCGACTTTGCGTTTAAACTCATCTTTACATTTCTTTATTTGCAAGGAAATATCTTTCTGAATGCTCTTCACTTCTAATTTGTCCCCTTTACAGTACGCTATTTTCTTCTTGTTTAGAAGGCTTTTCATATCTTTTGTAACATTATGTAATATTAAGTGATAAAAGTTATTCCATTGTAATTATTTGTATACATTTAGTTCTGAATATCAAAAACGTAAGTTCAGGGTTCCGAAATTTTACAAACGCAACTATTTATCTTCTAAGTAAGTATTAATAAAGTTCTGAATATGATAAACGTAAGTTCAGGTTCCGAGCCACGGGATTCTTTCAAACGACGTCACCATCGAAATGACGTCATAATCGTTATCGGCTATGACGTCATAGGGGCGAAGTATCGCTAGCGATGTCGTCGGATTTAGTTTAGGATTTTCTTTTTCAAAGTGATTTTCAGTTTCTTTACTGATGATAACACTAGTTTCTCACTACATTATTCTTCAATATCATATCAAAAAGTAAGTTTGGTACCATTACATTTAGATACATTAATTCCGATGTTTTGATTAGGAACATGATTGTTACGTACGGAAAGTTCCGAGTATTGTCGAAGCTTGAAAAAAGTAGAACCGGCAATCGTGCAATACGGAATTTACCGTGCAATACGGAATTTGAAGAAGCATTCCGTATTGCACCCTTGTATTACTATCCTCCAAGATTTACTCTCACAAAAGAAAGGATTTAGAATTATTATGATAATCTTATTTCTGATTACACGCCTCCAAAAGTCTGTCAAAAATTGGAGAGAAAACTGAGATTTGATATTTGATAGAATGTTGTGTTTTAGAAATATAGAAATCGTACTAATGATGTTAAACTTTTAGATTTTCTGAACTGAACTTTGGAGTCTTTTATAGCACACATAATTTTATTTGCTAAGAAATATATTCATATCAGCAGTATTGAACAGAATGAATATCAATTGACAGTTTTGTAAATATTGTCAAGGAATGTTAAAGGGGCAGTAGCACGTTTTTAGGGGGAATATAAGGTGATGTCAGGAAAATGAAAATTAATGGTTCCAATTAAAAGACAATGTATTTCAACTAAATGGAGCAGTAATAATTCAAATATAACACGTAAAGTTGAGCCATACGATTTATTTTTCTTACACAAAATGAATTTAAGATGTTCACACAAAATGGCCGCCAATGGAATTTATGTGAATCTTCATACTTTCTCCTCTGACTATGGATGATTGGCTAGTGTAATGAGATTTTTGACACTGTCAAAATAATTCATTCAACATTAACTTACAATAATCAGTGAAACATTTAAAATATAAAATTACCAAAAAACGTGCTACTGCCCCTTTAAAGTTAAAGCAAATTATTACATGTGGCATTTTTACATTGTTATATTATCAATGACTTCATTTCATGCTAAATTGAAAACCTTTGTCAATGTATATCATGATACCCAGTGTAACCATATAGCTAATATTTTATGGTCGCTTCATTGTGTATTACATGTACTGTAATACTTGACTCTCTTCAAACCCCTACTACACTGAGTAAGTTAACTGCAGTTACCTTCTCAAAAAATGGCGGAACAGCGAAACATCGCATTTCACAACAATACTAGTCTATTTTCAGACATATAATCTATGCGCATGTCTTGTGCATGTAACAAAGATTAATTAGATGACATGTCACCATTCATAAAGTGTGAAAATAAATCACAATCTTTGTTTTAAAAACTCAAGCGAGAGTAAGGTAACTCGGTAAACATTTTATGACATGAGAAAGGTAACTTAAAGATGGGAGAAAGGTAACTGAGAGGGTTTTGGGAATGTGTTATCTCCGTGAATATGCAAATATTCTTTGTTTATAGAATCATGTATCATATGTAATGATGAATATTCTGATGCCAGATTAGTGTGAACCATGAAACTTCGGTTTCAATTTCACGCTCGACAACGTTTTCATTTCCGACACTTTGTCGATGCATAATGGTAACCTTGGTTTCATTTAAAATTGAATAACAAAATTTGGAAAAAAAGGAGTGCCTTTAGTTGTTTCAAGGTACCACATCGTAAACCATCATATAACAAGGACGTTTTGGAAGAAACTATCACATTTATATTGTTTAATTTGTTTTTACACTCGACACAAATTCTCAAAAACACGTATGCGTTTCTTTTTTGGGAGAATATGTAATACTTGAAAAAATAGAACTAATTGATCTGATGCTCGTCAGGCTTCATATTTAATTGGCCCCTCCCCTTAGAAGGTGACACGGGGTCACCCTTTTGCAGGGATTTAGTGATATTATCGCCTATAAATGAGAAAAATCCAATTACATTTAGTATTTAGTATCGGTTAACATCTGCAGCTCTATAAGTTTTCATTCATTAGTAACGCATTTATTGTCACTCAAAAGTGCTAGAAATTATTGTGAGCATTCTCTCCCAACAGAGGCGGATCAAGTCCATGAAATGTTGATACAGCCTCTGTTATATTACGCCGAAATTCGTTGGTTCCGGCAGTTTCCCCATTCTCTCCCAACAGAGGCGGATCAAGTCCATGAAATGTTGATATAGCCTCTGTTATATTACGCCGAAATTCGTTGGTTCCGGCAGTTTCCCCATTCTCTCCCAACAGCGGCGGATCAAGTCCATGAAATGTTGATATAGCCTCTGTTATATTACGTCGAAGTCCGTGGGTTCCGGCAGTTTCCCCATTCTCTCCCAACAGAGGCGGATCAAGTCCATGAAATGTTGATATAGCCTCTGTTATATTACGTCGAAATCCGTGGGTTCCGGCAGTTTCCCCATTCTCTCCCAACAGAGGCGGATCAAGTCCATGAAATGTTGATACAGCCTCTGTTATATTACGCCGAAATCCGTTGGTTCCGGCAGTTTCGCCATTCTCTCCCAACAGAGGCGGATCAAGTCCATGAAATGTTGATACAGCCTCTACTATATTACGCCGAAATTCGTTGGTTCCGGCAGTTTCCCCATTCTCTCCCAACAGAGGCGGATCAAGTCCATGAAATGTTGATATAGCCTCTGTTATATTACGTCGAAATCCGTGGGTTCCGGCAGTTTCCCCATTCTCTCACAACAGAGGCGGATCAAGTCCATGAAATGTTGATACAGCCTCTACTATATTACGCCGAAATTCGTTGGTTCCGGCAGTTTCCCCATTCTCTCCCAACAGAGGCGGATCAAGTCCATGAAATGTTGATATAGCCTCTGTTATATTACGTCGAAATCCGTGGGTTCCGGCAGTTTCCCCATTCTCTCACAACAGAGGCGGATCAAGTCCATGAAATGTTGATATAGCCTCTGTTATATTACGTCGAAATCCGTGGGTTCCGGCAGTTTCCCCATTCTTTCCCAACAGAGGCGGATCAAGTCCATGAAATGTTGATACAGCCTCTGTTATATTACGCCGAAATTCGTTGGTTCCGGCAGTTTCGCCATTCTCTCCCAACAGAGGCGGATCAAGTCCATGAAATGTTGATACAGCCTCTGTTATATTACGTCGAAATCCGTTGGTTCCGGCAGTTTCTCTGGTGGAAAAAATTGCAACACAATCCTTTTGAATTTCTTTATCAAATGACTACGAATGGTACAACATATCCTAGATATTATACATCATTATGTAAACGTGCAGTGTAAAGCAGCCGAGATAGCTAATACACTCTGGTCTTGTCAATCTCAAATACGTTAATTCGGTATATTTGTTTCTCAAGAGAAGTGTCACAATTATCAGTATGTAAAAGGTCACTCGTTGTTCGGTCATTCGATAATAACATAATGGTTCAGCAACTATTTTCGTGTAAAATATCGTGTTAAGTAGATGGTTTTATTGCTGTTTCGAGGGAATTTGAGTAAAACTTTCAAGTGCTGTTACAAAACAGACAGAATTAATCCCAGAAGTTCTGACGGTACACAAGTACTCGGCTATTGCATGGCAGCTGAGCTCAAAGAATGCATATGTAGAGAAAAAGTTGTAAACTCTAAAGGTCTATCACATTCCATAATCGTTTAATTATTTCAAGAAATAAACCGACCTACACTTGTATTTACTTTGATATGGATGAGGCAAAATATATTTGAATACTAATATCAGATAATTCTATGCCTCATCCGTTTACGAATCAATTGAAAAATGTGTATTTATACCCCACTTCCGGTCTCGTTACTATGGTTTCCTTTGTTCTAACTGTAGGTGTATTGACGGATACACCTCTCCTTTCTATGTTGTAACAGTAGGTTATCCACTGATACACCTCTACTTTTCTGATACACCAACACTTTACTGTTAATCTACACTTAGTCAGGAGAAGTAATCTTCAACGTTGGCAAATAAACGGACTTGTAAAACTTAGAAATTTAAATTTTTGAGAATTATAATTAAAGATGGTGGGAATCGAAACAGGGACCTTTCTGTTGTCGAGCAGCGACTCTATCGACTGAGATAATGAGGATTGATACAAGCAGAGGTATTGTCTGTTGTTTTATGTATATACATATTCATTATATATCAACCTATGTTTATAATTACTAATATGTACCAATTTTAATGAAATGAACTTAGTTTATGGTTTTAAACCGCAATTAGAAGAGTATTATTAATATTCTATTGATCTATTTAAGTAAAGAGCTGTATACTTAAAGAATGATGGAATGCTCTGTTTTGTCAAATATGATTCAACCGGACAGGGGTATAAGTCTCGGAGTCCCACGATTCAAACAGGAGGTTATTGAGCGATACACCTCGGGAAGTATGGGTATATATCTATCAAATTGATAAGTAACGGCATTGTGCCGACCTTGATCTGCTAAAAGAGGGGTTTATCTAGTTTTAATCATGTACACCATATAATTAATTATCAGTTATCAAGGTAAAGTTTAAACTTGAACAGTACAGTTTAAATTATCAACAATATGAAATCAACAAAAGCGATTGAAATAATGTTTTTAAAGGGGCAGTAGCACGTTTTTTGACAATTTTATATTGTCAATTTTTCACTGATAATTGTAAGTTAATGCTTGATGTGATACTTTGAAAGTGTCAAAAATCTCATTACACAAATCAATCATCCATAAACAGAGAACAAATTATAAAGATTCACATAAAATCCATTGGCGGCCATTTTTTGTGAACACCTTTAATTCATTTTGTGTAAGAAAAATGAATCGAATGGCTAAACTTTACGTTATATACTTTAATTATTACTGCTCCATTTAGTTTAAATACATTGTCTTTCAATTGAAACCATTAATTTTATTTTTCTTGACATCACCTTTTATCCCCCCTAAAAACGTGCTACTGCCCCTTTAAAGACTTCAAATGTAACTGACTAATTTGTAGGAATGCCTCGTTCAGCATATCATGGTAAATTATGTCATGAAAAAAGATCCTTCTACAGTAAGTTCCCTCTTTCGTTTTGGAATCTAAAATCTAAAACAAGGTTACAAAACCATCATATGAAGTTTCCAAGTCATTTATTCATTGGTTGGGTGTCGTCCCTTAAAGGATTCTGAACTCTTAAGTCGACTCTCACAAATAACCGCTTCTAATGGCTGAAATATTGTACAGGCTGCGTTAAGCATTAACCCACTCACTCACTCTCGCGAGTAAGCACAGTCCTACTATACGTCCTTCAGAGGTATACTTGCTTCAAAAGAAGAAAAGAGGAGCTTACGCTTAAATCAACTGACGCTACCATTACATTGCAATAGAAAATTCTTGCCATCAGTTACATGATGATAATGTTATTGCAGAGAACAAATCCCGTCAATAAAAGTTTAACTGCAGATTAACAGGTTTTTGAAAGTGACGCTTTAAAATAATTATTATGAAATGTGTCACTGATAAGTGTGATACGTACGTTTCTACTAATGTTTATGATATTGGTAATTCTCATTTATTTTGACCTTCAGACACCTTATATGAAAATTCAGTCACCCGTATCATAAAGACCTGCTCTTATCTCTGATAGGAACAGTTCTCGGTCTTGAAAGGGAGAAACATATTTTAAGTTTTGCAGTCAGTGACGCGGTTTATAAAGTAATCATTCTGAAAACAGGTCGTTATCTATAACTTTGAGAACATTAGAACCCCCCCTTATGCACTTTACACTTTGAGTCTAATTGAAGGAACTTGACTAACATTGTGAATCATGGCATAAGCCTCGGCGCTACATGTAAGAAGCAACCTTTCAAATCGAGTTCGTTTTACATAATTGTGCCGCTAGAAAAATATTGTTGGCAAGCCCTTGAATGCTTTTTTTACAGCCGTTACGTGAGCTACCTCTATAAGATTAAACAGTACGTCTGTAGATATTCTCTCATCGCTTTCAGTTTTCACAAAAGCAATCTTGTTATCATTTCTGGTCGTTACTGGTTGAATTCACATTTGCAAGAAACTTGGAAATTTAAATTTATGTACATTTTAATTGAAAGAGATCGATCAAGAAAGCGGTTTAGATCACGAGGCTATAGTGTGTTGCTTTAATGCTCTTGAAATTTAAATTTTCAGGATTTTAGCTAACTGCAACTGACGTGTCCGTCTGCATCAGTGTAGGAAAGTAGTACCGAGCTGCACAAGAAATACTTGTTCTCACAAAGCTTTGAGATGGCATTCAAGATGGTATGAGGGTCAATAACAATACTGGCCTTTTCACTGAAGATATTACTGCAGCGTGCCAGCTATGCATTGAAACCTCTTTTTGTTAATTTGAAATACACGCTTAAAAGAATGCAACAGTGACTTTATGTAGCAATGTAAGATAAAATGTTAACTGTCAAAGGTCATAATTTTCTTCACATATTGTTTTCAACTTGTTTTAAAGTTTAACACCGCTTGTAGGGAAGCAAGTTTTATTTGAAGATTATAACCTGCATTGAAAAGGTAGATTTTTTGTAAGATAAACACTGCCTATCAAAAACACAGTAAGACAATAGTTGAACATCATGGTTCCCTGACTTCTGCGTTGGCGACTTTAACAGGTTGAATAGAAAATTCATTTTGAAAAACCTTTATTGCCATATGGTCAAATTCAAACGGTCACGATCATGTTCAACATTGTAAATAGATATTTTATCTCAGTACAATGGTCGAGTATGTTTAAACGCCCTGAAAGTAAGTTTAAAACAGTAAGTTGATAAAGCCATCTAAAACAAGGAAATACAAATAGGAAAAGGGAGGGAGAGAGAATTAGAAAAACGGAAAAAGATAACGAAACAAGAGGAAAAGACAGACAGAGTTTAACAAAGAGAATATTACTTTATTCTGAAATTGTGATCTCAACATTGTTGAAATTAGTGTATCAAAATGATACATGGAGTGTCACATACAATACCTTTGTAGATTTTGAATTTGTGTTTATATTTGTATATTTCAATGTAATAATTGGATAACATTATTCACAACTACAAATGATAGTCTGTACTTTCTCTTTCTAAAGAAGACAGATATCTTATAACATTGTCGGCTTCACTTAATATAATGATACATTATCTGTTTGTCTCGTGAAGTTAAATATAGTTTTTGTTTTTATGATCTGCTTGTAATTCCCAACATGTGGCTTTTCTTTATTTGTCTTTCTTTCTATCATTTATCAGTATATTATATAAGTTTGCCCTATTTACTTGCACCCTTCTTTATAAGCCATACCATTTGGTTGTCGTAACAACGTCAACGTTTCAACAATTGAGACTTCAACATGCAATGTAATTAATTTTCCACAAACCAAATGGCGCCAACTGATTAATGACTTTCACGTATTTTGGCAAAATCCTTTTAGGCTCACACAGTTGGAAGTGACTTGTGTAAAATGTATGATGAAATGTTCAGATTTTGTTTCATAATGTTTGTCATTAGGGTTCATCAAATGTAATTTGATATTTCATTATAATCAAATTATTTGTTTTCAAAGGTACAGCAGCACATCTTTTGAAAGAAACTAAATGTGTTAATGTTCCAAAACTAATATTAGTTGCCAAATGTATTATCTTCTGATTGTCAACCAATTTTTAATTTGTGACATCAATTTTCAATTCATTGGGATCATTGTTGGTGACCAACTTAATATGGGGTTTTTAGATATCAATTTAAGGTAGAGAAATTGTTTCGCGTAGCGTAACCTCACATGGTACGTTCGTAACCTCACATGGTACGTTCGTAACCTCACATTGTACGTTCGTAACCTCACATTGTACGTTCGTAACCTCACATGGTACGTTCGTAACCTCACATGGTACGTTCGTAACCTCACATTGTACGTTCGTAACCTCACATGGTACGTTCGTAACCTCACATGGTACGTTCGTAACCTCACATTGTACTTTCGTAACCTCACATTGTACGTTCGTAACCTCACATGGTACGTTCGTAACCTCACATTGTACGTTCGTTACCTCACATGGTACGTTCGTAACCTCACATGGTACGTTCGTGTTACAACAGGCACTGCTGAAAAGACTTAAAAGCCTGGCAGACACTGATGATTGCCTATATAGAATGATTGATTAAGTGAGTTGTAGTTAAACTCGGTTGGGCAAAATTTCAGATTTAATTGGCATTCGAATTATTGACCTATGGAATATATCTTGTATATTGCAGAGGGCACTGGAAATATGTCTTACCTTGAGACGCATGGGGACAGGTGATCCCCCTCGGGTCGCATGTAGGAGGTTATCCAGTAATTTCAAGCCCGCCATCAACATTAGCTGTTTTCTGCTAAAGTGACGTACCCTCTAATAGGCTGTTCTGCTGGGATTAACATTTCCTGCCCCAGATTCAGAAAACAAACGGTCTATATCAGGACCAGGCTACACACACTTGATATCATTTCTTTGGATGTACTGATGGATACCACATTTTGGGAGGAAGTTGGACATGGGCAGGTACACTTTTGCTGCATTAACATGCGACAACAGCAGCTTCACTGTCAGTGTACTGTTCAGCAGTAACTGTTTTCTCCTGAGATCGAGTGGAAGCTCCCCAGTCTCCACTAATAGCGAATCAAATCAGGTGCCAGGTCCAGCTGTCACCATTTTAAAAGCTTGATATTGCATTGACTCTATTTTTATTAGAGTGGTCTTAGCAGCACTGTGGTAAGCTTCACACCCATACTAAAACAGCTTATATCTGACAGATGGTCCCCCACTAAAACTGACAGCGATCTATTCTCCAAGAAACTCTGAACATTATTTGCCAGTCTACCTCTGGTACTCAGTTTCTCAAATTTTTTTAGGATTCAAACATGCAATACCGTATCAAATCAAATGTCTTGCTAAAGTCTAGCAGATGTAACACCTGCCAGTTTAGGGACGATCATACGTTTTTGTTTCCCCCTAATAGCATGTATGTTTCGCAAGACAGTCCTAGAGTCGATTTTATCATTGAGCTCTGCATAGAATTTTTGCCAAGAGTTTTTCTTTGACGACCTTATTAAACTTTTTACTCTTGACCTAGCCAGACGTACTTCTCCTATAGCAGACCGGTTGTTTAATGGTGTTTTCCTAACTCGGCGTGCCTTTGCTATTTCCTCATTCCACCAGTGTACGGATCGCCCACCTGTACCCGGCTTCTTGTGAGGAATTGATGCATTGGATGTGCAGAAGTTATGTTAGCGTAATAAATGTCTATATTTGTAGACACAATTTCCGTCAGGTCGATGTTATTACACTCCGATCTGAAAGTTTACCAGTCTGCCTTGGAGAATACCCACTTCTCCCTGACATTACTCTCTTCATCAGACAGTGGTGGGGTACCTAGCTGAGTGAAACACGGGCTGTGATCACTCCCCCAGGCGTCATCATAGACCTGCCATGTGCATTCTGTGGGTAAGTCTCTGGTGGCAAAAGCTATCGAAATAACATGTTCGAGTTAATATTTTTAAACTTGTATTTCCCGGAACTAGGCAGATTTTAATCAGACTTGGGGCATATGCTGTTGAGGCTTTAAAAGGGACGCTTTTATCATTGACTATCTGGTTATGAAATGAGATGGTTTACCCTCGGAAACAAAAACCAAATTTGAGAAATTGATAATATTTAACGTAAAAAGGAAAAGAATGTGTTATTGTGCCTAGATATTTTGTATTCATAGATTATGTTAACTGTCTAAATCAAATCGTCTTCCTATTGGAACAACCCATTACCCACGCAGTCGTTTAAGGCAATTGAATGTTGTTCGTCATCTTTCGAATCAGTTCAAGCTGTGTTCAAAGTGAAATCATTTATCAGAAACCATTTAACACAGGAAAACAAATTGATATTTTTGCCCGCCAGGTTTGAGAGATATACTCAGAAGAGTCAGATGACAGACGGACCTTCCTTTCTCTTCAGAAACAACATGCCTCTAAAGGCTGAGCATAAACGTCAGACTAAAGACTTTGAACTTGGCTTGAGAGTGTATTTAACCGATACCAATATAGAATATAGAATAATATAGAATTACAGAAAAAGAGAGGATTAGCCTACATAGATAAAACTGAAATCTCTCTGAATTCAAGGCCATCAGCATGCTCTTTTGTGGCTTTTGTATAAAGTCAGTGACGTACCATTTCTCTCCCCACAGAGGCAGATCAAATCATGTTATCTGTTATATTAGGCATAATCAGTCATTTTTTAATAATCAACCAAAATTAATCAAACTTGGTGTGTGGGTAGAACAAAGATTGAATAATAACATGCAATTTCAATTTTCAAAATAAAGAATTTCGTTAAAAAGATATTTGATTTCAAAGACACCCACCCTCGAAAACAAAATAAATAATTATTTCATCGATGTTTTTGGTTAGGGTCTTATAAAAATATTTCTCTTCATCATAAGAATACCGTTGAGTGTTTAATGTCTTCGTTGTTCTCTTGTCTATCAATAATGACTATTCAAAAAAAAAAGGTGCCACATTTGGTATACAATTTTGACCTTCCAAGGGGAGTACCCTCATCACGTTTCTTTAACATGTCCTATTTGTTTTCTTGAATATTGTCAATAATTATTTAAATGTTCCACAAACTATGTTGTCATGGTCACTGTCATTGTCATCCGAGTCTGTCTAGCCCTAAAATGTGAAATTAAAGTTAACACAGAATATTTTACAACCTATTTCAGATGAGACTAAACTTTGCAGTTTAAAGGTCTCAAGATAAATATATTTATCCAGCGATAGCTCAAATTTGATAAGCTTAAACAAAACAGGAGTATCATGTATTGCCAAATTTAAGTGTAAGTTATCGAAATACCTTTTTAAACCTTTAAACTTTAAAAATACATATATATGTATACTGAGTAAAAAAAATAAGGGAACATACAAGTCTTTATAGTATGTTTGAACAATATATGCTTTGGAAAAAAAGTCATAACTTTTAAACTGGGTGTTATCACTGCGCCAAAACGCACCCAGATGAAGATACTGCACGTGCTGTGCGTGAGAATTGGTCATCAATACACTATAAAAGAGGAACTCGTTTTCTCGAGTCATTGAATCAATGCTTTGCAGAAGAGAGAATAATGCCTCGACAGTACCTAACAGAGAACCAAAAATGGCAGGCAATTGGCAGCATAAGGGGTGGAATTTCAATTTGCCAAACAGCCAGGACCCTTAACAAGTCGAAGAGCGTCATTTCCAGACTTTGGAACCTTTACCGAGAGACAGGTGATGTGAAGATGAGACGAGGTCGAGGAAGACAACTGAAAACCAATCAGCGGAATGATCGTCATCTACGACTGATTGCACTCAGAGACAGGTTTAAATCCTCTGGCAAAATAAACTCTGAATTCAGGGCTATCACTGGTATACGGATTTCCAATCAAACTGTCCGTACTCGTCTTAAAGCTGCCAAGTTAAAATCACGTCGTCCAGTGGTTGGAGTCAGACATACAGCACAACACAAGCGCTTACGTGTTGAATGGGCCAGGCGTCATGGTGCAAGACAATTACGACACTGGAGACACACCATGTTCTCGGATGAATCGAGGTTTAATTTAGACTTTGCAGATGGTCGCATCCGTGTATGGAGACGCCGTAACGAACGCCATCACACGTGTACTATTCGTCAACACGATCGATATGGAGGGGGATCATTAATGGTGTGGGGTGGCATCACCTACGACAACAGAACTGAATTGTTGCGTTTGGATGGACGTGTGACTGGTGTTCGGTACAGAGATGAAGTTCTGAGGACTGTTGTCATACCGTTTCGTCAACGAGTTGGAAGATTATTTGAGTTCCAGCATGACAACGCCTGGCCTCACACTGCAAATGTGTCGAGGACATTTCTCCAGCAAAACAACGTAAACGTCCTTCCATGGCCGTCTAAAAGTCCTGACTTAAATCCCATAGAACATCTGTGGGATGTCTTAGGTCGTCGTGTGCGAGAACTACCGATGAAGCCACAGACTTTGGATGCACTGTTCAACGCACTGAGAAATGAATGGAACGCAATTCCACGTGCTGTGATCCGGAAACTCATCAAAAGTGTGCCAAGACGATGTGCTTCAGTGATTCAGAAGCATGGGGGATACACCAGATATTGATATGTTTACCCATTGTCAATAAAATCAATAAAAATAAATCTGAATAAATAATTGCTTACACTTTGCTATGTTCCTTTATTTTTTTTACTGAGTATATAAAAAATTGAAGGGTTAAATAAGAAATTTCAGATATATAAAATGCCTAGAAAATTAATTTTTTTAAGAATTTGATTAATTTAATTTAATGTATGTGATTTATGAAACAGAGCAAGTTAAAATTCGCATTTGTACACGTTATTGTGTCATATGTTTGTTACATAAATCTTTACTCATCCTTTATTATATCTGAGTTGTTGGAAATTATAGGTTAAAACTATTAAAGCTATATTTTAAGTTTTAATACGTCTATCTAATCAAGAAACAGCACTTTAGATTCGAGAAAGGTGTTCCTTACCATATATTTAGTCGTAAAAACGACGATTACAAGCACAATCTTAGCTCACGCTTATATTGTGACAGCCAATGAAAGCTGGCGATTGCATGTGGGAGTTACTCCGATTGAGGCGGTATGGTCGTTCTTTTATTTAATTTGATGTGAGTACGTTGTTATATAAATCCGATTGATAGTGCAAATGGTAGCTGAATATTTATTCTACATCATGAATTCTTTGTAGACATGTGCGCTTTGCGAAAATACGTTTTTAACATTTCTGAAGTTTTCCTCCTTACAAAGTCAACATTTGACGTCACATAAATGAAAATCTAAAAATAAGTTTCTCTGGATTTGCTATCCTTTTTTCTTTTGTAGTATGTTTATGCAATAAAAGGCAACGGTACGAAAAAACGTGAAACCACCCCCCTGTTTTGACCCCGATTTCTAACCAACTTTTTACGCCTGCGAGAAGAGTTGTCCTGGTTATCTCCCCTGTCTGGTTATCGCTAATTATATTAATCTTGATATCACATAAGGTAAACAAGAAGAGGTAAGATGAGCTCAGTTTTCGTTCAACGTCCCTTTAAAGAGCATTGTTGATTCCAGTAATGTCTTAAATGTCTAGTTTTTGCTTTTTATTTAATGATTATTTGGGTGTTTAATTTGATGGATTTTCATTTACTCTTTTTTTTAAATGTTTTTATTAATTTCAATTCAGTCGGTATACATTTGAGAAGAGTCAAGTATTACAGTACATGTCATACACAATGAAGCGCCTATAAAATATTGTCTACATGGGCACACTGTGTATCATGATAACACATTGACAAAGGTTTTCCATTTAGCATGAAATGAAGTCATTGATAATGTAACAATGTAACAATGCCAAATCTAATAATTTCTTTCAACTTTAACAACAATATTTACAAAACTGTCAATTGTAATTCATTGTGTTCAATAACGGTGATATGAATATATTTCTTTGCAAATAAAATTATGTGTGCCACTAAAGACTGACGGGCTGTTACAAAATGAAATATCAAGATCAAATATATTATCAGTAGTTAGTAGAGTAGTCATAAAGATTTCAACCTTTCTCCAAATTCCATGTACATGTTTTCCATGGTTCAGGTTCAGTTTACCAAAAATAGCATATATTTGTATCTAATATTATCATTTGCAACAGCTTTTTCTAGTGTGAATTGCTCTATTAATGAATGTATATTGAAAGTCTGAAAGTTTACCATCTTTAGTACAATTTCTACAGACAGATACCTGACTCCCAGTTCAAAAGCGTTAAAAAAATTGTAAGAGCTTTTAGTGAAAAAAAGCATCTTGATAACAATTGCTGCCACTCACGATCAACTTCAAGTAAGATAAACTTCAGTTTAAATTTTGAAATTAAGTTTTTAATGTGAACAAACCATGTTAATTTAATATCGATCATCCCACATGTATCCTCATATTCTTGACAATATTGTTTTTCTGTATTCAACTATATCTTTAAATGTATGTTTTACACAGTTTGTTTGGAATAATGACAATCCCTCTGGCGTAATGAATGGATCTAGTAATTTTATTAAACACTCCTTTCCTTCCATGTAGTAAATAAATTCATTTATTACCCATATGGTTGAAAATAAGTGGTGACATATTTTCAATATGAGCACTAGTGCACATATCACTTTTGCCTAGCAACGATTGTTGCTCGGGTAATACAAAAAGTCACACTCGTTTCGTAAAAGTCATATGACACACTTCCTCGGGTAATAATCTCTATATACGGCTTTCCTGTCACCAGTCATATCATGTTAGATTTTTCAGCCTTTACATTATTAACTATGTCGATATTTATTTGTAAATACATTAGGTTGACAGTCGTCATATTCCCTGCTCATTCACAGCAAATAACTACATTGTAAAGGGCGCATTGTAAGTTAACATCTAGAATTTTTAATTGCTTTAAAACATTTATTCTTTTTATACGAAACATATTATGCGAAGTTCACTTATATCAATTAATCTTGCTTTGAATAATTTCTTTTTATGATAGTTGGTAATCGTAAGAAACAAAATACATCAATTGTGTCAAATGTATGTTAATACCGAGGACAATACTATGGTATATAATAGGGCCACTCACATTTACAAGTCCAGTTTCTGGACGCTTGTCAAGTAGGCGAACACGATACTGAAGCAGTAACCTTGCCAAACGATGATATCTTTGGAGACAACATAAAATCTATAATTTGAAAATAATTGAGATAAATGGTTTTCTTTTTCAGTCGCCCTTTGAAGAGAACTCATCACTACGAGCAATCGATTCCAAATTGTCATGTATTTGCACGTCGCAACAAAACTATTGTTAACTGTAATAATTCTTAAGTTGCTTTTTAAAATTGACTGACATGCAATGCTTACATGTACGTTGACTTAAATTTGTATACTAGGTATAACAAGATCGTCAATACTTAAGCTGGTTTCACACATCAAGTCAGCAAGACTATCATTCTTGACAATCAAACACGTTTGTTAAATGAGTCGTTAAAGCAATAGATAATTTACCTTTCGCCGAGGTCAATGGGTCAAAATATAATCTTTAGTATTTAAAAATTCATCTTTCTTTCTCCAACTGTCTCTCTCTGTCTACTTTCTAAAAACTCCTTCTACTGATCTGTCTACTCTAGTTTGGGTAGCTACATGTACATCCATCTCCGAATCGTGACTCTGATAATGACTATTGACTAGCTGAACATGAACGTTCGGCATAACATAGTAACAGGAATTCTTTGTTATTGCTATAATCTGTTTTGAGAGGTGTGTGTCAATCTGACATACAATTGACTTGATTGTTTCAATGAGGAAGAAAATCTAACGAATTATCACTTCAGTTTATTCAACCATTGAATGACTTATTCCTATCATAAGATTATTTAAACTTGCTACATTAATGCAACTTTACATTCATTGCAACGACACCTATATGTTTCAAATAGACACAAGCTGTTTAATGTAAGGCAGCACGCGGCAATAATATATTCCCCAGTGAGAAAGCCAGTATTGTCATCTACCACAACCTCTCTTGAAAAGACCCTTTAAGGCTTTACATGTATTTGTTCTGAAGCCTTGTACTGCTTTCCTTAACTGACACAGACAGATACCTCACTTCCAGTCTAACAGCGTTACTGAATTCACGAAAAAAAAATTGTGTGTCAAAAAAGCATCATGATCGGAAATGCTGCCACTCACAATCCACTTCAAAGTAGAATAAACTTCAGTTAAACTTTTGACATTTCGTGCACCAATGACGACCAGAACTGAAAGCAAAATAATCATAAACAATGAAATCAAGTTTTAAAACGGAACAAACCATGTAAACTTAACATTAACTGTCACATCGTTATTGTCATGAACTTAACAATTCTGTATTTGTGTATTATACAACTTAATCTTTAAAAGTATGTCGACGCAGTTTGTTTGGAATAATGACACGTCTCTTACGTTTAGTGAATGTACGAATGCTAATTCAATCAAACACTCCTTTTCCTTACATGTAGTAAACAAATACATATACGTCTTTCCTGTCGCCAGTCATATCATGTTAGATTTATCAGACTTTACATAATTAGATATGTCGATTATCAAATAAATCAACATTAATATTTGTAAATTAATTAGGTTGACAGTTGTCACATTTCCTGTCCATTCATAGCAAATAACTAAAGGGCGCATTATCAGTTAACATCTAGACTTTTTAATTGTCTTAAAACATTTATTCTTTTTATACGAAATATATTATACGAAGTTCATTTATATCAATTAATCTTGCTTCTAATACTTTTTTTTATATGCTAGTTGGTATTTGTATGAAACAAAATACACCAATTATCCGTGTCAAATGTAAGTTAATACCGAGGATAGAGCTGTTGTATATAACAGGGCCACTCACATTTACAAGTCCAGTTGCTGGACACTTGTCAAGTTATGGAACACGATACTGAAGCAGTGACTTTGCCGTGTACTGTAACATCTCGAGAGCCAACATTATAATGAGATATATAGTTTTCTTTTTCAGTCACCGTTTGATGAGAACTTGTCACTACAATTAATCGATTCCAAATAGTTATGTATTTGCACATTGCGTTAAAACTATTGTTAAGTGTAATAAATAACTATTGGTTCAATTGCTTTTAAAATTGACTGGCATGAAATGATTACGTTGACAATCATTTGATTCCAAATTGTTATGTTCTTTCACATCACAACAAAACTATTATTAACTGTTATAAACAATTATTTGTTGATTTGCATGCAGTAATTACGTTGACTTTAAAAATGTGTACTACACAATGACCAACAATACTTACACTGGTTTCACACATTAAGTCAGCAAGACTATCATTCTTGACAATCCAAACACATGTGTCAAATAAATCGTAAAAGGTGTAGGTAATTTAATTGTCTGGTATATAAAAGCAAATCAATAGTTAGAGTTATTTTTGGAAATAGTTAAAAGATTCCAGTCTGCAACAAAGACGGGTCCTAAAATATAGGAAATATTTGTTAGACTTATTAGAATCATATCTGTTATCATCACCATGTTAATCCTTCAATCATGCTGTACATGTACCCCTTTCCCTAATATTCATTTGACGAGATACAACTATATAACTTCAACTAATCCTTCCATCATGCTGTACATGTACCCCTTTCCCTAATATTCATTTGACGAGATACAACTATATAACTTCAGCTATGCATGTTATACCTCTACCTCTATTTCTCTCTCTTCAAAGTCGGTAAGAAGATTCTTTACGGCAAGATACTATTGAATACTATCGGTAGCAGAAGTCAAGACCCATTTATCAACGTATTTGATGGCAAGAACCTGTTGAAATTGACATGTTTTAGCAATTGAACAACTTGGATTGTAAATTACACGTTTACTACTATGTTATACAATCTGGTAACAAGTTCACTGTTTTCATCAACAAATAGAATTGTTCTCAATAATCTTGCATCTCTCTCTCTCTCTCTCTCTCTCTCTCTCTCTCTCTCTCTCTCTCTCTCTCTCTCTCTCTCTCTCTCTCTCTCTCTCTCTCTCTCTCTCTCTCTCTCTCTCTCTCTCTCTCTCTCTCTCTCTCTCTCTCTCTCTCTCTCTCTCTCTCTCTCTCTCTCTCTCTTTACTGACTGAGCAATTATAATTAGCGCAATTGATATTTTCATGAACTACATGTATGTGTTTTATCTAAAAGGATCGCTCATTCTTCTTTGAATCCATAAGCATATTTTAAAGACAAAATTTTCTTCCTTGATCTTAATCAGTATATGAATGTACTTCAAAAACGTGCGACAATATTCGTTTACAGTCTCGGGTTTTGCATATCAAGCTAGCAACTATAAAAAAACATGATGACAAAATCTCAAAACAAACAAGAAGCCGTTTATATATAATAAAAGAAAAGCTAGTACTAATTCTTATTTTAAGAAACTAGAAGTTGCCACGTTAGACTGATTGGTATGATTTCCCACCCCTTCGGAGCAAATTATATTTATTTCATTGAAAATACGGATATTTGTCATCACCTAACTTTTGCATGATGAAGTCTTTAAATAAATGTCAATATTCATCTAATGACTAAAGACTAAGAAAAAGTCATATATATATACATACAAGGCACTTTAGAAAATAACTCAACTTGAAATACTTGTTTGCAGATGTTATGGGGGAGGGGAGGCGTTTAAGGTTAGTGTAGGAATCCCATGTAAGCGAACATTAATATTCGGATTTGAAATCTGAAATGTAGCATTTCAAAAACCAATGTACCTTGTTCGGTTATGCTTCCAGAATCCATGTCCATACCTGTAAAGATTAAAAGGTGTTCACACTAAAACATTTACGAACAGTTTTCGCTTGCTACATGATATTTGTATCTTCAAGTAGGATGAGTAATGCTATGTTTGACGCTCTAAACCTGAAGATGATTCATATTCTATTCGTTCACATGCACATTACCTGATGGACTCACTGATTATATGCTGGATAGATTCCAGACAATTCTTTCATTTAAATCAGCAATTCATACATATACATCTATACATATGGTGATAAGAAACCTTTTTTCAAGCATATAAAGTTATGACTTGATCTGCCTCTGTTGGGGGAGAATGACCAGCCTGACGTGCTGGGTTCAAGCCCCGCCTGTGACCCGGTGGAAAACCTTGGAGTCAACTTTTAGTACAGACTCTTTTAGTGTTGTCATAACCCCTAGTGTACAGTGCACTTAAAAGAACCCAGGAATCCGTTGGTAAATGATCAGATGGTAGAAACATGAATAGGTGCCGACACCTAGTTGCGGATGCAGTAGACTTCTACTACTACTACTAATCATTTGTATAGCGCCAATATCCAGCTCAGAGAGAGCTGCTCAAAGGCGCTTTTGCTTTCCCTCGATCATTGGATATCAGTCTTTACGACACTTCTTTTACCATCTCGACTCCCGGGGGAGCATACAACACCTGCAGTCATGTGACGCACAGCGTTAATGTCACTCTCAATCCTTACGACGTACCCATTACAGCTGGGTGGACTGGGACACATAGTCACAGTATTTTGTCCAAGTATACTGCACGTTGCTGTACCCGCAACTAGGTGTCTGCACGTTTTGATGTTTCCAACATCTGGTCATTTACCAACGGATTCGTGGGTTCTTTTAAGTGCACAGGGTTGTGTACTGTACACTAGGGGTTGTTATAACACTGAAAGAGTCTGCACAGAAAGTTGACTCCAAGATTTTTACACTCGGTCACAGGCGGGGCTCGAACCCGGCACGTCAGGCTTGCTAGCCTGGCGCTTTTGCCGACTCGGCCACCGCGCCCCCATACTCGGCCACCGCGCCCCCATAGACTAGCACAAAATACTATGTGACCCAGTCAAATTGGTAGGTCGTAAGGAGTGACGTTTACTCAATGTGTCACATGACTGCAGGTATTGTATGATCCCCGGGTGTTCAGATGGTAAAAGTGTCATGACGACTAACATCCAATGATCTAAGATCAGGATATTTGCACCATTCAAACGATTAGTAGTAGTTAAGTTCATCCAGTTACTCGTTTCTGATGACAATATGATAATGAGCAATCTTGGAAAATACACATTTCTTGCATTTAAACTGCGGAATAAGTTTCTATCACCATAATAATTGCATTTGACTAGGATTATTTCCTTCAGCAACTTATATTATTTACTGCCTCATGTCTTCCAGGCGCTCCATGATGTGCTGTACTTCTGTTGTATTCATTGCATTGTATAATGGGCCTGTGGCCCCTTTACCGAATAAAACCATCTATCTATTAGTAGTAGAGTATTAATCATGCCATTACCCTATTTCTTAATTGAAAGTCTGATGGTTGTAAGACAATATTAATAAGTCCAATTACCCTATTTCCTGACAACAAGTATGATGCAGACTGTTACTCTATATAAACTCTGTCATGACCAACTTTCATGCAGACAATCGAATAACCAATAGTTTACCACAGTAGGTTGAAGGAGAGTTTTTTGACCAACTGTTCTCAAAATGTATTTTCTCATTAACTATAACACAAAAACTGCCCCTCTTTACTCAGCAGTTTCTCTCTGTTATAGTTCATGAAAATAATTTGGATTTACTCACCACTCATCAAGAACCCCAATATATCCCTGATAATATAAAATATTCAAACCGTACTCGTCAGTTAAAAACTTACAATACCCATATCAGTAAGACATAAACCTTCCATCACCATATTTGATTTCAAACACCAACTCTGCCTCTGTGACTTTATTAAATCCTACTGCAATATACTTATTTCCATATTTCATTTTATGCTATAATAAAATATTTTTATTCATTGAATGTTAGTTCATATATATATCTATCTTCCAACGCAGCCTAATAGAAAGGCATGTGACTCTCTAGCAAATCGACATCTAAGGCAATGAGATCTCAAAGCAATAACAATTAATTTTGCATTGAACTGTTAAAAGTCATAGTACTCGCCCTTCGGCGTTGTGATTAAAAGTAACTGTAATAGTTTACGGTAAAATAAAGATAAAGATCGGTGTACTTTTGTTGTTCCTAATGCTGAATAAACATCGTATTGAAAATAACCAACTAAATGATATTAATTATTTTGAAAACGTGTTAATAGATTGTATCACAAGTACAAGCTATGGTTGAAAAAAAGGCATCACATATTGAACAAATCTTATTGCATTTTACCACGTATTGTGTTTCAATTTACCACACTTTCTAGTAACAAATTTTCGCACTCATCTGTATAAATGTTTTTCCGTAGTATTACATAACCCCGCATTTTTTACAATATTACATTATTAATACATCTGCGTTTATTACATCTTATTTGTAACATTGAGCACTGATATTTCAGTGATTGGGCCTTAAAGGGTCAGTAAATTAAAACTGAAATATCAGTTCTTCCCATCAAGGGTCTTACCAAGAAGGCACTCAACGTGGCAGTGACGTTGTATGATGATTGCATTGCAACGTTGCCGTTTAACTGCCTTTAGGTCGCGTTACCGGTGACGTCACAGAGCACTGATAATTCAGTGCTTGGTCCTAAAAGGGTGAAAGAATGTAATGCAAGATAATGTCATATTTACTTTTTAATAATATAAATAAAATAAAACCAAATTGCAACTATAAATGTCGTTATTTGAAAAACACAAGGTGTTGGCAGCAAAATATAACGTCCTTTACAATTGTATTTATTATTTTTGCTGCCTTCTCTTAGTTATTTTGTTTTGCCGTAGTAATACATCACCCAAAACTTAATACATTGTACAGCGTTTATTAGATCTTATGTCGTAACAGTGAGCACTGAAATTTCAGTGCTTTGGTCTTAAAGGGTCAGAAGGTCTGTAGGGCAACGTTGCCGTTTCGACGCCTTTAGGTCGCCTTTGCACGATTTCAGTGTTTGCCGGTGACGTCAGTGCTTGGTCCTAAAACGGTTAAAGAATGAAATGCAAAATGATATCGTCTTCACTTTTAAGGATATACATGTATATCATGTATAAAGAGACTATAACTACAATTTCAACTATAAAATGTAGTTATTTAATAAAACATAAGGTGTTGGCAGCAAAGTATTACGTTCACTACTATGGTATTTTTATGTTTGATGCGTTCTCTTAGTAATGTTCTCATCGAGAGGAACCGATATAGCATTGTAATTAGATTAACGTTGACAATGATTAAGCAGAGCTGACATTATAGTCCAGCAAACTTAATTACATTTTGTTTCTTTTGTAAACTCAGAAAGTATTAACTTACAAACTATTGAAGTTTATCTTATCAGGGCTTCAGTAATTAGTTCAGGTGTATATGATCTATCTATCTCTCTGTCTCCATATCACTGTTCATCAATAGAAACACAAGACACAAGGTGACAAATTCTTATTCATTTCGAAAATCTAACAATGAGTCATGATCAAGGTTGTCGTACATTTAACAGTGAACAAGAACAATGACTCACAAGGTAAGTGTATGTATTACCGTTCTCCAAAGATCATGACTTTCTGGCCTTCCCGCCATGGTTGGAATTAATCACCTGGAAAAGTGACCTGTGTCCTTAGTGTTCATTTTAAAGACATGTATTCATTTAAATAAGATGAGTGTTGAATAGAGCCTCATGTGATAAAACAAGTCAATTTTACAATACACTTTGATTTTAAATATCGAAAATTCTTAACTCCCTTTTACTTTTAAGAGTAGGCAATGTATGCCACATTAGGTTACCAACACCATTTCATTTGGATACGTTTATGACCTAAGAAGCCTGTGCAATAAACATACATTCAGAGAATCCAATCAGAACATTTATTTCAAAGCTGATTCTGTAGTTAATCAGTTGCTTCCTGTAACATTCAAATGAGAGAATAGCAGATTTAAGATTTCATTTTCACTGGTTCTCAAATGTTCATTTGGTATCTAATATTGATATGATCAAGTGTATTCACATTTCAACACATTAAGGTCATTCACCAACTGAAATTTCAGTGCTTGGGTCTGAAAGAGTCAGTGAATAGACTTACCAAGAAGGCACCCGACGTGGCAGCCATGTTATATGAAGGTCGTAGGGCAACGTTGCCGTTTCGTCGCCTGTAGGTTGCCTTTGCACTAAACACATATTCCAAGAATCCAATGACAACATTTATGTCAAATACTATTCTGTAGTTAATCAGATGATACCTGTAACGTTTAAATGAGAGAAGGTGAGGTGAAACATGTAAAAGAACAGCAGATTTAAGATTTCATATTCACTGGTTCTCAAATTTCATTTGGTATCTAATTTTGATATCATCAAGTGTATCATATTTCAACATATGAAGGTCAGTATCATTCACCAAGAGAATTAAGAAGTACATATTGTTGACGGGAGTACAGTGATTGAGTTAACATTATTAATGGTATGCGCTGCCTGGACGATATTTCAGAGATAGGCGAATGTTAATGAATGAAATTTGATGTTTGTGATTTGATTGAAAATGTAAAATGAAAACAACAAGGAGAGTGTAAGATATCAGTAGTAATCACACACAAGGACTGGTAGTAAGTAAATATATCGTAAATTGACGAATCTTGATGTGTGAAAAAATACAAATTTTCTTTATGAAAATGTGATTGAAATCGACTGCACATTTTATTAAATGACAGCAATATGACTGAACCTTGAATAATGATCAACCACATTCAGACTTTTGTTGGATTTGTTAGACTATTATTAAATGAAAAGAGTACAGACAAAGTTGTCAGTTGCAGTCTTATAGATGTAAAACGACTAGATAAATGAATAGATTTTGAGTTTATGAGTCAAAATTTTTTTATTTGTGAGTCGTTTGTATCTAACATAATGATGTCAAATTTACCTTTGTTACACTGCCGTACTTAAAATTATGAGTGAAGCCTGAATTTTATCTTGGAATTGTCGATTAAGGAAAATCATTGCTGACCAAATATTTAGCGTTAAAATGGTGATTACAGATACGATCATAGCTCAGTCTTTTGTTGTGACATAAATGCAGGTGATTGTAGTGATATTGAAGACAGTAGAGAGGGTTCTGATGTTTATTCAAGGCTCTTGGTCTTACACGCAGTCAAACTCCTCACAGTGCTGTTACGTCTCTCCCTGTATCGAGCCTTTATCAACACTGCATCCAGACCCGTGACCTCGAACTAAGCGGAAGTGACCACGTGTTGTCAGCGACGCTTTTGGGTCGTCTGCTGTTTCGGATGGGTAACGTAAGCATGTCAAAATTATGTCTTCTCCTGTTTCTTATCACTCTATTTCATGTTTTTGTTGTTTAAGTACTGGAAAAGTAAGATCGTTTAAGATTTTTAACCAAAAATGTAAAGATAGTAATGCTTTGTCCAAATTGGGATGGGTTTTTATTTCGGAATTTTCTATTTTTCAAGAGCTGACTCGAGATTCAGAAATCTCCATTTGCCGAGTTTGTTTTCATAAATTAGAGTCAGCTCATGCTTTTCGGGAGATGGCTGTGTCCGGGGCCACTAAATTTTTAGAGGCTAGGAATAAGCAGAAAAGACTTGCCCATGGTTCTCCGGAGTTTCGGAAGAGTAAATGCAAGACTAGACGCAAATTGAACATGGGACATTGTAATGAGGAGCACAGTTATGTCAAAAACCAAAGTAATTTCGCAGACAGTCAAATCATTCCACCACTTGGGCTTAAAGATAAACATCTAGATGATTCTCAAAGGGAGATTCTTCAAAATATAGAAGAAAGTTGTTCAAACCTGTGTGGCACAGACACTGAGATGCAATCTCGACTTGGCACAGGCAGGGACATTAATGATTTAGCTTCGGCTAATTTCATTGAGGATATCTATCAAGAAATGAAGAAAAGGTAATTTCTGAAAATTACTCAAATTATTCACTTGAATATGATTTAATGCATAGGACACTTGTCCCAAGATAATAAATCTTTGATTAATTTATGGAACATTTTAATTCATGGTACTCTATCCTTCTTATTAAATGTTGCAGGGAGTGTTGTTTAAGTATTTAATTTGGTATAGCTAAGTTAGTAATCTAAGAATGTTTTATTTGAATATTGGATGACAGGTTAAGGCTATGCAATTTTATTGAACTATATGTTATAATTATCTCTAATTGAAGAATTAATTCAACATGTTGAAAATTCATACTTTTATTCAAAGGGTTCCATTTGTCCTGAACCTATTTTCAACTATTGCGGGACTGGGGAAGAAGGAGAGCATACGACTAGAAGACATGGCACCCCTTATCTCATGTTACAGCATACTTCTTTACAAGAGATGCCCACGCATGGGAGCCTGGCATAGGATGGTGACCTGTGTCTTGCTTCGGTGTCATCTTGAAGAACAGGTAATTCTAACATTTCATCAATTACATATCATTAAACTTGCACTTGTGTATTTTATCTCAACACCTAGACACAGCCATAATTAAATGAAATATATCTAGAGAACATTATTATAACTTTATGATATTTTTTTTCTAGTAAAAATAACAGGGTTAACTGATAAAACATCAACATCCACCTATTCAAATACATTATTATTTATGTCTTTTTTGGTCCAGATCACTCACATATTCAAATAAACTATAAAATAATGCAGATTCTTTTAACTATGGCAAGTGATGAAAGTGGCGTGGGGACTTGAGCATATTCGCCCACTCTTTTGCCTTTGCAAAGGGTCCCAAATGCTCAGAATATGTATAAGTGCCCCAAACAGATCACTTATGAACAAAACTGGTACCGGTACTTTCTATATGAATATTAACATGAAAGTCTATTGCCTGCTAATTAGCAACACCTAGGCTAATACAAGTCTGTGTATGTTTAATTTTTGTGTGTACATTTGTTCAGAATCACAAGTAATCTATCTAATCACCAAATGCATTTTATTCATCTAAAAGGAAATTAATTAAATTATTTTTCTTAAAAAATCATAATGATTGATTGATTCCCTTCTTGTTTAAGGGATATCGCATCTTGAACAACCTTGGTTTATGTCAGAGCCAATCAACAAAGCTGAGAATTCAGGCCCTTGCTGTACGACAGTCACATGCTCGCATTGTGGATCACCTGAAAAGGAATCCCTTGATAAAGGTGTGGTATCAGAAACAGATAGGTTTATACTATAAATTAGGGCCCCACAATCAGTCATTTAGGAGTCAATTTTCTTTTGCAAGGCCCAAAGAAAAATAAGATCATTTTTCCTGGTGAATTAGATGAACTGATGATTGCAAATATCATGTTGAATCATTCTAATATGATATATTATCCATCAAATGTTAGATACAAAAACACTTAAATTCCTTAATTATCATTCATATAAGATATGTTTATGATAAAAAAATTTAAGAAGTTATTAGTTTTTATCTTAGCATTATGGCATGGGTATGTAGGACCCAAGCATTGATAAAAAGATTGCCAAAAGTTTATGTAGCTGTAACCTGGCAGTCAGGTTTTGGTGTTAAGTACAAATGAATTGCAGGTTTATCAGCCAATGCCTGGAGGTTTCATACCATTTATGTAATCTTCATGTGGAAAGTTTATTGTAGTATTCATTCATTTTAAATAATAATATGTTGTAGTCATTAGTAAACTGTATGCATTTATTAACAATGTTTTTTATATGTCTCTGACTTGAATTTTTGTTTGTTTCCTAGATAACTGGCGACAATCTTGATGTTTACGTCCGGGCTGCTCACCAGGCTGTAGACCAGCAGCATCGAGACCTCCACCTCTTTGCCTCCAACGTTATCTTCTCTCGGGCAGCCACAACAGACATGAGCACTGAGAGGCCAAGACTCCCACCGAAGCTGGCTGCAGATACCTTTCTGCCTGCAGGTGACCATCAGGAAACTCTGCTTCATGGTTATGCTGTTCTCCTTGGGCGCATCATAAAGGTATTTCATTTCAATGATTTGTAAATTAATTGAGTTATTATGGATTTGTATGGTAGCGTTTCTTTTGGACACTAGTTTATTTGTCAAAGAGTTAACCCATTTGACCCATTGAACAAAGCCTATAGTCAATGATCACACTGATAGAGATTGACCACTTGACTCACAAAAATCTAACTTTTTATGTACCTAGGTATGTGCCTTTATAACTGTATCACACAGATTGTCAATGATAATATAATATCTATTGCAGGAAATTCCAGCGCTGTCATGGCTGAAAGTTCCCAACCATATTCCTCATAGGAACAGTAGAACTGCTGCCGAGAAGACCACCATTATGCCCTTGCCCATTATGTTTTATAATGAGGCTAAGCATGAAGACTGTGTATCCATAATGCAGGAATATGAAGATCAACTTCACAACTTATTCACAGAGGCTCATGGTATGAAGATAAGTTTTTAAGATTTAAATTTATATATAATAAACTTGAAGTTGTAAAGATGCAGGATACAAATTAAAAAGTTTACACTTGTATGAAATATTTTAACATAAAATTTACACCCAAGCACAGTTGGGACTCCTATTTTCCAAAATATTTGAGACTTTGCAGTGATTTTGAGCCTCAACTGAGTTCATAAGTCACTGACCAGTTGTTTAATAAAACTTCAGGTCACTGGCGCGTAACAAGAAGTCTAAAAATTTCAAAGAGAAAGTGCTAGTTTAGCAAGCCGGCCTTTTTTTGCAACCAGCTGGTAGTTTTAGCATATTCAGTAGCATTTTCAACAGGTTTTAATTTTTTTTAAATCGATACTCATCCAAAACATAATTCCAAATAATATATTAAACAATATTGAAATCTTAATTGCAAGGCCCAATTGAAGTTTGGTTACATTATTCAACAATAACTCCCAAGGTCCTTTATACTTGTAATTGATGTTCATACACTAATATATAATTTCGAGAAATAGTTTATCCATCTACAAAACTGGTCTAATCTGATATCTTTTAACTTTATTCATTTTGTCAAATGTAGCTATCTATAATATGGATTTCTTTTATCATATTGTTTAAAATCATTTGATTGAGACCTGTTTTAGGAGGCAATCAATGGTCACAAGACCATTCAGAAATCAAAATAATAAGTCAATTAGGATTTTTACTGGTCATAGACCTCTGACCAGTGACGATCTGAAACACTGAACTTTGAAGTTTACTGTTTAACTGAAATTCTTCATTACACTTAGGGAACACAAGTGCCTTGGACAAGTTTGGTGTGCCAGTTGGTGGCGATCAACTGACAAGGGTGCGGTTGGAGGAAGCAAAGTTACTCCGTGAACTTGCCCCCAATGCAAGAAGAAGACTTGACCACCTCAACCCTGTGATGATCGAATGGTGGCACAATAAGCAGGACCTGTTAGAGGTAATCGAAGTGTTGCTTTTACTATATAAACTTCACACGTCATAATTGTGTTGCGAAATGCAACATCACAGGGATATCCTATAGATTGTCCCTGTCCTGTCTGTATTCTCTTTAATATCCCACTGACTTCTTATTCAATTCTCCTTTCTCAAAGTAGATGTTCCCAAAACAAACAAATGGACTTCACTTGTAAAATTTGGATTCACTGTCATATGTTAATAGCAATAAAAACAATTAAAAAAATGTCAGCAACACAGCAATATGGCCAAAAGAATTACAAAGTTCTCAAAATATTCCCTTTCAGAAGGCATACAAGTCACTCTATGACAAGGCATCGATCCGTGAAGCTGGAACACTGTACTTTTTCAAGTCTAAATTTCAACTCAGTGATGTCTCAGGTTAGTTATGAATAATTAAATGTTAACTTTTCACTACCATTGTTAATAAACAACAATTTACTTATGTCAAAATTCACAATTACATATATAATGATTTAATTCATAGCATATATTTATATTTATTATATACTCACTAAACATTGGCAGTTACATTTGTTATAATATTAAAAGAATAGCAATCTTTACAAATTAATTAATGGCCAATAAGGATTGTTTATTGAAGATATTTTGCCTTTTTTTCTGAAAATAGCTAATACATACTCTTTACTTTTCAGGAAGTGTGAAAAAGAACTTCAAAGCTCATCACGATCTTCTTGTGAGTGTTGGTAAAGCTCTAATAAGTGAGCAGGCCTGGGAATATTTTGATGTCAGTGAAGATGGGAATGAGGCTAGACAAAATCTTCCTGGTGATCAAGATCTCCATCCTCAGATAAACAAAGAAGAAACATCAATCAACGTCATCAGGCAATTCATGAGGCACTTTTCTTATGGAAATCTCAAGTTCAAGGAAGATTTGAAGAGGCAGGACACTTTCACAGTTTCCACCTCAGAGCATCAAGGTACTACACAGGTCACACTCACCCCAAAGAGATGTAATAATCCTGATGAGGTGTACAATTATTGTTCCAATCTATGCCACTGGGCACTGCACATCATGGCACTTGATGACACTTCAAAAGAAGCAGACGGAGAACGCTTGATTGCAAATGCTATGTACAGCATTCCCTTGTTTTTTTCCCATTCACATCTAAGCAAATATCTTGTTGAGAATTTGGATTTTCTCCTTAAAGTTCTCCACAAGCTGTCTCCCCTTCAGCGAAGTTTGTGTCTCGATACAGCATTCGTTAACACTCGCGGAGGAAGAGGAAAAAATGTTGAGGCTGATTTGTGTCAGGAACACTCAGTTCGAAATCAAAAGGCCCTCATCAAGAGTCTTGGAGCAAACAAGAATAACAATGCCATCATGAATGCAACTGCATCTGCTGATGCAATTTGCTGTGTTGTGAACAATTTGAGGGACTCACTTAATATCCCAAAACCATCAACAAGACATTCAAAGAAAATATCCTCAAATCAAGAAGCTTCCCTTAAAGAAACACTGAGGACCCTGAGGCCATTCAAGATCATACGTGGCCGAAAATGTTCAGGATTTTCCAAAATTCAAGAACATCCAGCCATGAAATTTTCTAGGAGTGACCTTATAAGGCGGATGCAACAAGTTGTCAACCGATTGTATGTAGGTCAAATGTTGGAAACAGATACAGATGACAGTGAAAGTGAGGGGGATTCTGATGGACTCCCTGACATATAAACTCATGAGAATGAAATGACATTGACTTCTATTGTAAATATGATTCAATTTCTCAAGTCAGTTTTAAGAAATTTGTAAAGATTGTCGAAACACCATATTATGAACCATAAATGGAGACATTGCGACATGATGTGCACTCATTGCCTTGCATGGCAATTCTTGTTATTGTAAGTTACCATACAATGATTATCTTTGTCTTTGACATTATGAGATAAATGACATAAAGGTTATTATTGTTCTTGAATATTGCCGGCATGTTTATCTCAGCAAGTGAGTTAGAAAGTTTATATTTTTCTCTGCGAACAAAGCTAACTCAAGACTCTTAGTAGAGTCAAGATAGAGGTCAAACTCTTAATCACATTATTAATCATTGTACTTTCAAATCTTTTATTATGTATAAGTGATTTTTATAGTGTTATAGATTTAAGAATCTCTTGTTTCTTGACGGAAAGAAGATGATAAAATCATATTCCAAATTTGTGCTTTAAAATTGATCATTTGTACAGTACATGTATATTGTCATCTACTTTGATCAGTCAAAAAACAAATTGACAAAATAAATTAGAACAGTATATAGATGATTTTGCCAAGGCCTTTATCAATTCTAACACTTATTTTGTTACTAGAGAAATGAAAAAAAATTGAATTGGGTTGTTATCTTTAAAAAAATACATATTTCAAACAAATTTTGAAAGTGCATTATTTATTTTGAATAAGTACATTAAACATAATCAATCTGAAAATAGTATTAGTGATGCATCTGGTATAATTCATGTTTTGGTCTTGCGAATAAAGGAAATAATGTACCAGGTATGTGGTGTTAAACTCACATCAAATACAACATATACACAGCATTTAAAAGCATTATTAGAAATTAGCAAAAGTTGTAACCAGTATTATTGTGATAAGAAAAATTTAACACAAAGGATGTTCAATATTTTTTTATTTCCCATCAATTTTTAAAAGATTGTTTGCATAGATATAAAAATACAATATGTACATGTTATTGACTCATTTATAAGAAAACCAGATATTTAGGATTAGGCTGATCTATTTGTACCAATGTGTAAATAGATACAAAAGATATTTTTTTTTATGATAAAATTCTTACAGTGAATTCTTTTCTAATATATCAATTTTCTTTAGCTTATGAACCAGATAGAGGATATCGGCCCAAAGCATTCCATTGTAAATATCTATGATAACTCCTCATATGTCCAACTGTTTATGAAAACTGTATCTTTTTATTAAGTTTGTAAAATATTTGATATAAATAATTTTGTTATATCAATTATTTGATTCAGTGTACCGGGTAGCATTTATGTTTGACAAACTGCCAAGCAAGCTAAATTGACTGTCAGAGAAGATAATTTGTTACCCTTTTGAACATGTAATATTTATATATACTGACAATGTGATGTACTTGTTTCTATCCAAGAAATTGTGAATATATGTCAACATAAATTAAATCTTCATCATGTTATAAGATGTTTTCTGTTGTTAATTCAAGCAAGAGTGTTTAGTTGAGGGGTGGGGGGTCATTACTTGGATTCATTATCCTCTTTATATTGTAAATACTTATTGATTTCAGTCTATAAACCATACAATCTACAATTTCTATACTGGTTCCTTTGGGTTGAGCACATTGCACATTATCATTCCATCAAAGAGCATTCATCATATCTATCATTTCCATATCACATTTACTGCATTCACAAAGTTTAGAACAATAACTACAACAGGTGCATCCTTTTGGGCTGTCATCATTTTTGCAGAAACCAAATGTGTAGAGAATTTTTTCTCTGTAGCAACCATTATACCTACAGTATTCAATGATATCTTTATTTATGTTTTCAATATTGCTTCGAATGTCATTATTATCAAAATACAAAGTTGCAGTGCAAGGTTGACCTCTGCGTCCTCCTCTTCCTATCTCTTGCATGTATTTAGAAATACTCCGGGAAGGGGAAGCATGAATTATTCTTGTAACACCACATGGATCAAAGCCCATACCTACACAAGATGTACATAAAACTAATCTTATGCGGGAATTATCTTTCTTAAGTTCAGAAAGTGTTTCTGAAATTACCTCCTTATCCTGAGTAGAATATACACAAGAATACACAGAATCATATATATCAATGTGTGTTAACATGGTGGACAACTTTCTGGCAGCCTCACTCATATACTTCAGGGGGAGAAACATAAAAGTAACAGGAAAGTCAGATGGTGAAAATTTCAGTTCTTCTAATACTGGCATGTAAACTGCCTCATAAATGCCATAAGTATCACCTCCTTCCTTTACACTCATCTTTTTCTTAACATCTAGAAAAATATTATTTTTATCAGGGTTAGTTTCAACAATCTTGTAAGAAGACCTTAAACCAAGTAGTCCAGGAAGAGATTTCTTCTGCTCCTTGGTGAGGGTTCCACTCAAAGCCAGGAACAACGCTTGGCTGAAGCATGGGGCCAATGTGTGGAGACGCTTGAAGGCAGATCTGAAGTTTTTTCCCCTGAAACAGTATTTTAAAAAGTGCATTCATAATATTTGGAAAACATAGTCAATAACAAACACAGATCATCACATATTTTGAATCACATTTGGAAAAGAATGTATCATCTAAATAAAAGTTGTGTATTTCTAACCTTGTCAAAAGATATGAACACACCAATTTATTCTCTTTCATATATTTTATTATATTAAAAGGTCAATTAAATAAATGTACATAATGTAATTTAAAAAAAATTAATTCATTATTTTTTTACCATTCTTCCACAATATGGCACTCATCAATGACAACTGCTTTCACGCGCCTGCTGAAGTGTTCATTCTGCAGGAGCTCTCCTCCAACCACAGTGTTTAGTAGTGCTTCAGGGTGGCACACCACTACCGAGAAGCAGCCCTGCAGGACATCCTCCTTGTGACAGGGCACTGACTGCCACTCTCCCTCTCTCACCTGCACCACTCTAGATATATTGCCTGCAAAAAAATACATTTATATGTCCTTGAGCATAAACACTATTGGTAATAGAGGGATGCATAACATTAAGATGTGTTTTTACAAAACAATTTCATAATAGAATACATGATTACTTTTTTTCCCAATAATGTTTAATATGTTATTAATTATGGTTGTTAATGATAAGAGGTTGGGTATGGGACTAATTACAATGAAAACAAAATAATTATTACCAAATGCCCAAAATGGATATTTTTGTTGAAATGGGTTGCATAGTCACTTATTATTATTAGTCAGTGTACCTATTTTCATTCAATTACATATGTTTAAACTAATAATGTTACAACCTTTTGAGGATATCATCTAACCTATAAACAAATTAAATCAAATATTATCTTTATATTCTATTGATGATAATATTCATAGAAAAAATCAACCTCTCATGAAAAAGCCTAATTATGGGGACTTCACTTCTTACCTTCCATTTCAATCTTACAGCAAGTGATATTTCTTTCTGTCATGCAGCGAAGTTGATCATCCTGGATGACATTCAGAGGTGACACAACGAGAACAACTTCATCCCCTGATGACAGAAAGTTAATGCGCCTGAAAA
Source organism: Steromphala cineraria (assembly GCA_916613615.1). Classification (NCBI taxonomy): domain Eukaryota; kingdom Metazoa; phylum Mollusca; class Gastropoda; order Trochida; family Trochidae; genus Steromphala; species Steromphala cineraria. Next base: position 5,419,282 of record OU744732.1, on the reverse strand, counting down.
AGATTTATTCACTTTATTTTAAAAAATTTTAAAAATAAAATTACTTGAGAGACACATTTAAATGAACACACTGTACATTTCTTTTACCTTAGTATGTCAATAGCTGTCAAATGTTCAAAATACACCAATAGTGTTTAGTATAAGGACAGACAGTTAATTTAAAAACAACTAATGAAATAATTAATTAAAGAAAACCCTTCATTTCTTAAAATGTTACAGACAGTTGATTGTGTTTCAACTCCCAATGAATACACTATTTGGGTAGACTGGTAGGGATTGTTTTATTCATTAATGTAATATATTCTTTGGGAATTTTTTAAAGCTATTTTCTTGTCTTGTTGTCATATTATAAACATGTGCAAAGATCGAATTTTATCTCAGAAAAATTCCTAATTAGCAACATATATCTCTTCTGTCATATCTATTTACGTCTTTGGTCATATCGATACTGTACAAATAAAATCAACTAGTTGAACTAGGCTAGATCTACGTACCTAATTAATCCAGGAATAACCTGATAAAGCAGACTCTTGCCATATCCAACAGGTAAATTGACCAAGATATCTTCTTGGTGATGTCCTCTAAAAAATAACTCAATCGACGTAAAAACTTCAACTTGTTTCGGTCTCAAACATATGTCATATGACAGACATGAAGAAATGAGGTCGTTCATAATTCCCGCCATTGTAGATTCGGTGTAGTGATCTGACCCCATTACTTCAGGCCGGAAAGGAGTAAATGCATGAAAAATAGTTCACTTAGATTTAAGTAATTCCCCGCATTGTAATCGTTTTTTATTTAATTAAAAGATACGGTTTTGTTTGCAATTGAACATGTATCAATAAGACATGTACTAGATGTTACCCGAACATAATAAGGCAATTAGGCATGGTCACGAATCCTGACCAAAACTGGGTCCGTGAACCCAGGGATGATAGACGATCAGCACTGAGGACGAGGTTGACACGCAGTGTGGCCGGCTCTTAACATAGGAGCGATAGAGTTATCTCCCCTAGACTGCCTTGCTATTGAAGTGGGGCGCTTTTAGGGTACGAGGCCCAGTAAGGGTTAGACATTTCAGTCCTAACTTAGCTGATACTACAGTGATCGCCTTCGGAATTTACTCCGGTTAAGACGTAAGCTTTTATTTTATTTTGACGTGAGTACGTTATTATGAAAATGTAATGGATAGCGCATGTATATCAGCATGACTTGTGTGCTCTTCAGAATTACGTATTATTCATTTCTAAAGCTTTCCTCTTTATAATACAAATTTATGACGTCACATAAATGTAAATCTCAAAATAATTTATGGTCAACTATGTTTGAAAAAAGGCATCAAATATTAAAGAAATCTTATTGCATTTTGCCGTGTATTGGGTAACAATTTACCACACTTTTTAGTAACAGTTTACAACACCCCCTATCACAATTTACGCACCAATCTGTATTTAATTCTACCGCATTTTTATTTTGTTTTATCGTAGTAATGCATTATCACCAACTTAATACATCTTACAGAGTTAAATCTTACGTCGTAACAGTGAGCACTGAAATTTCAGTGCTTGGGTCTGAAAGAGTCAGTGAATAGACTTACCAAGAAGGCACCCGACGTGGCAGCCATGTTATATGAAGGTCGTAGGGCAACGTTGCCGTTTCGTCGCCTGTAGGTTGCCTTTGCACTAAACACATATTCCAAGAATCCAATGACAACATTTATGTCAAATACTATTCTGTAGTTAATCAGATGATACCTGTAACGTTCAAATGAGAGAAGGTGAGGTGAAACATGTAAAAGAACAGCAGATTTAAGATTTCATATTCACTGGTTCTCAAATGTTCATTTGGTATATAATTTTGATATGATCAAGTGTATCATATTTCAACATATGAAGGTCAGTATCATTCACCAAGAGAATTAAGAAGAACATATTGTTGACGGGAGTACAGTGATTGAGTTGACATTATCAATGTTGAGCGCTGTCTGGACGATATTTCAGAGATAGGCGAATGTTGATTAATGAAATTTGATGTTTGTGGTTTGATTGAAAAGGCAAAATGAAAACAACAAGGAGACTGTACAATATCAGTAGTAATCACACACAAGATCTGGTAGTAAGTAAATATATCGTATATTGACGAATTTTGATGTGTGCAAAAATGAAAATTTCCTTTATGAAAATGTGATTGAAATCGACTGCACATTTTATTAAATGAAAATCCCTACCTCCCCTGAATTTTTTAAAACTTAATTTGTATAAGATTTCAACGGTAATGTAAATACACAGTTTTCATACAGTGTTCTTTACCCATAACTATCTTCTTAATCGTCCCTTCTCAGGAGGACAGGCATATGGGAACTTACATTTCTTTTCTTCAATCAATGGAATTCAATTTTGAAATTAATTAGGAGATAAATATACTGTGTTTGGAATCAGCAGTATATAACATAATTATTATAACTCTAAATTTAACTAAAGTCGAACAGGTAGCGTGAGGCTTTAAAAAATGTATAATTTAAAGCTATAATAATTCAGTTATATGCCGCTGATTTCAAAACACAGTATGTTTATCTTCTTTTTTCTAATGATTTAAAATTAAACTATTTTCTTTCACATTGACTCATTGACATTGACGATTTCCACGGAGCGACATTCACACAGTGTTGTCGGATTGAGTTATCTCGAATGACTTAAGATATAGAAGGCCTCAGAGATTACCGACAAATATCCGAATGCTGCAAAGGGAGCTGACTCTATTCAGTAGACATTTTATTATTTCGTTACAATTGTTAGCGCTTTGAATATGTTAACTACTACTTCTAATACTATTTCCACTTAAAGAGATGAAATTATAGGGATAAAAATAACACTCTACTCCGTGGCGTTTTTGTATTTAGAAAATAGGATATGTATGTCACTGATATTATAAAAAAACGTAAAAAGAGGTATGCTGTTGGCCTTGGATTCAGATAGATATCATATGTATCTATGTATGTTAATCCTCACTTTTTCTGTAAAACTACATTTGAATTGCCTTCTACATGTACTTGTATACATCCAATGTTGTTAAAAGGTTTTAGTCTGACATTTATGCTAAGACTTTTTTAAGTGTATTTTTCCGGAGGAGGAAGAAAGGGTTCCATCTCTCATCTGAGTATATACCTCAAACCTGGCGCGCAAAAACATAAAAATAATTCCTGTGTTAAATGGTTCTGTGAAAAGATTTCACTTTGAATACGGCTTGAACTTATTCCAAAAATAACAAACAACATTCAATTGCCTTAAACGACTGCGTGGGGAAATTGGTTGTTCCATCAGGAAGAAGATTTGATTAAGATATCTTTCATAATCTACGAATATATGAACAAACTATTTTGACACAAAAACACATTTTTTATACCAATTTCTCAAGTTTGTCTTTCTTCTGAGGGTGAACCATCTCATTTCTTAACCTGATTGTCAATGATAAAAGCGTCCGTTTCAGGCCGCAACTGCATATGCCCTCCGCAAGGTATATTCCATATGTCAATCAATTTGATGCCAATAAAGGTTGAAATTTTGCCCAAGTGGGGTTTAACTACAACTCACTTAAACAATCATTCAATCTAGGCAATTATCAGTGTCTTCCAGGCTTTCAAGTCTTTTCAGCAGTGCCTGTTCTAACACGAGGGTACCATGTGAGGTTACACTACGCAAACCAATTTCCCTATCTTGATTTATTATTAAAATAAACCCATTAAATTGGTCACAATGATCCAAATTATTTGAACATTGATGTCACAAATTGACAAATGGTTGACAATCAGAAGATAATAAATTTGGCAACAAATAATAAGTTTGGCACATTAATTTGTTTCAAATGATTTGCTGCTGTCCCTCGAAGAACAAGTCTTTGATTATAATGATATATCAAATTAAATTTGATAAACCTTAATGCCAATCATAATGAAACAAAATCTAAATATTTCACCTACGAAAGATGAATGGTTGATATATACTAATATTCTATGAACATCTAATGCCCCTACATTTTCAAGGAAGAGGTGATCAGATATTATCTCGACTTGCACAGCAATGTCGGCTTACCATTGGTCAAAACCGGTCACGTGCCGTAGGTATATTTAGCTATGTTAAACTGGGCCACGCGCTCCCCTAGTAACAAGCAACAACGGAGTCAAGAGTTATCTCCCTTGCCCTTTGTTCGGTAAACAAGCGGCTACGCTACGCTTGATTGCTGTAACGTCATGTATGCTTGATGAATTGCCCTGTACATGCTAAAGTCAGCTTTATGTTATAACTTTACTGGTATAAGTAAAATGTTCTTCGAATAAAAGATTGGTACCGCTAAAATACATTAGCAAGTCATACGGCATCTCAACGGCATGTTGACCCGCTCACTAGCAGCAAGGTTGTCTATCAGCGAGCTCAAGATTCAAATTATGCAAACAGAGAGCCGATCTATGAACTTCATTTAAGTTAAAAGTCACCGCTATTTGTTTATTGAACTCTCAAACCAACCTGTACATTCTGCTATGATGCCTGTCGTATCTTTAACTCCGACACTATCAAACTCGCTCGCCCCTTCTCGACTGTCCGCCATGACATCAACGGGGCTTCTACGGCCGCTTCAAATCGAATGTGGTGCGAGTGCACGAGGTCACGTGACCAAACAATCAAAATTTAGGAATGCCCGCATTGCTCGGTATTTTGATTTTTTTTCGTTAATCCTAAATTTCCGTCTAGTACCGTGCGCTTCGCTCCGGTACTAGACCATACTTTTGGTCATTAACACGATGGTTTAAAAATTATATTTGTAAATACCTAAATAAAAGAGTAACATCTATCTGATCAGACGCCATTTTGGCCAATCCCATCTTTCAAGCCAGATTTAAAGCATTTAGAGAAGGTGCTCGTCGAGATAAATTCGTTACCATGTGTCCGCGAGTTTGATATGGAGATTTATCATGTGTCCGAGTTAAATATCAAACTCGAACTTCGTTCTCGTTTGATATTTAACTCGGACACATGATATGGAGATTTATCATGTGTCCGAGTTAAATATCAAACTCGAACTTCGTTCTCGTTTGATATTTAACTCGGACACATGATAAATCTCCATATCAAACTCGCGAACACATGGTAACTTATATTGGCTTAGTATGGATACCAGTTGTATAGAACCTTTCAAACATTTAAACAACAATTTTCTGCTAGGTAGGATTGTTTCACAGATCAAGGATTTTTTGCAACTTTGTTCTCGTCAATGGTATAGGAAATTTTTAACTTGCCTACATTTTTTGGTTCATCTCTTAAATGTCAAGGTTATGATATGTACTTATTGTTTGTTGATAGGTATGTTTGGTCCTTTAAAGGGGCAGTATCACGTTTTAGGGGGAATATAAGACATAAAGTGATGTCCGGAAAATAAAACAAATGGTACCAAATAAATGACAATGAATTTAAACTAAATGAAGCAGTAATAAACCTTTTTCTTACGCAAAATGAATTAAAGGTGTAAACACAAAAATAGCGGCCAATGGAGTGTATGTGAATCTATATAATTTGTTCTCTGACTATGGATGATTGATTTGTGTAATGAGATTTCGGACGCTATCAAAGTAATACAGTTAGCATTACCGTATATATCAGTAAACAATTTAGAATATTAAATTTTCAAAAAACATGCTACTGCCCCTTTAAATGTCAAGTTCAACATCCCAATTGCATGTACATATTACGCACGGCACTTCCAACTTATAACTGACTTTGTATGAGTCTAAAATGATTTTGCCAAATAATGTGAAAGTCAATAATTAAACGATCATGACAACTTTGACCTTATCATCATTATACCGAACAGAAACTTTGTTTTATGCAGGTTATTCCTAGCCATCATTATTATCAAAAGGATTTCTACGCTTTTAAATGTTATAGAGTTTGAAAAGTTTACAACTTTTCCTGCTTATGGTGTAAGAGATGAACACAGCTCTACTAAAACGAACCTATTATTACAAAAGTACATGTTCACCTTCCGTCAAGATGTTCTTGAACTTCTCTCGTCCCTCTCGTCACAGCAACCTCAAACTAGATTCACACGAGAATTCCAATTAAACGTACTGGGACCTATGAGTAGATAGTAAGACTGTGACTTTGCTTGATAATTATGTAAGTTGCGAATGACCAAGTTTTAAAAATATCTTGTGTCTGGATTTACACCTAAATTGGTAGTTCTCTAGAGAAGCAGTTATACTTGAATAGTTCATCTATACCTAAATGTTTGATTTAATCAATATGTTTTCATAGCATCCTACTTTGTCCAACAATCCAGAATCGTTCCTGCTGCGAAATTGTTTTATAGACAACCCCTTGATTTCAACACATTAAAAGTATAATAAAAGATGAACGCTTGTACAAACCCTCATTGCCTTAACCCTCCGACTGCTACTTTTACTTGACATGTCCTCAACTAAAACTTTGTGTCTGATTGGACGAAGCTCATTAAAGTTCAGCTTTCTTTGTCCTTTTGCTTTCTCTTATTTTGCAGCTGGTACTTTAAAAAACACAGAGTATTTGAATCTGCTTATATTTCACTTTGACGTTGCCATGACAACCAAATGGTTTGGCTTATAAAGAAGAGTGCAATTAAATAGGGCAAGAGTATATGATATAGCAAAGAATAATAGAAGATAGGACATTTAAATCACATGTTGGGAATTACAAGCAAAAAAACGAAAACTATATTGATCTTCACAAGACAAACAGATGATGTAACATTATATTTATTGAAACACAACTATGTTATAAGATATCTGTCTGACCTATATCTCTTTTAAATGTATCAGCCACAATTGCTAATCTAATGAAAAAAGTACTTCCAAAAATAATAAATGAAGACCAACGAGGTTTTCTGTCAAAAAGATATATTGGGGAAAATACAAGGCAGATCTATGACATTATGGAATATGCAGAGTGCATGGAAATCCCAAGTCTTCTACTACTTATAGATTTCGAAAAAGCTTTTGACTCTGTAGATTGGACATTTATCTAGGTTCTTGACTTTTTCAACTTTGGCAAAACAGTTAAAAATTGGATAAGTACATTTTATAGAAATATCAATTCAAGTGTATTCCTTAACGGTTTTTCATCAGGTTTCTTCGAAATCACACATGGATGCAGACAAGGAGATCCACTTATTTATTCTTTGTGCTGAAATGTTAAGCATTATGATTCGAAATAATAACAAAATTAAAGGAATAAAAATAGGTGACAGTGAATATTTGATTACTCAGTTTGCAGACGATACCTCTTTAACACTAGATGGGACTAAAGCATGCCTTCAAGCTACATTACGAACATCTGGATAGGTTCCTTAAAGCACTCAAAAAAGACAATATGCAAATATTACAAACTTGATTGGTCTAGAACAGATTTTACTATCCTTGGCATAACTTTCACACTCAACTTGGCAGACATGGTAGAAAGAAACTATAAAGATAAACTAAAACAAATTAGGACAACGATTAACCAGTGGCTTCGAAGAGATCTTACCCCACTTGGTAGAACAACAGTTTTGAAAAGTCTTATTCTACCTAAACTTAATCATATCTTTACAATACACTGAATCATCCCTCATTGAGAAAGTTTGTACCCCAAAAATTTTTTGGAAAGATGTTTTAAAGGCATGGGGATGCTTTAACAAACAAAAGGGGAATACCGTTAAAACTCAATCTGATATCTTATCCCAGCCAATATGGAATAACGACAATGTTAGAATAAACAACAAATCAAATAATAAGAATATGTCAAAATCCGGTATTTAACTTATAATTTACATAATCAAAAGTGACGGTAAATTTCTAAATTGCCTAGAAATAACTGGAATATACAAATGCAAGACAAATTTCCTAGAATATGCTGGCATCCTCCAGGCAATTAAAACATAGTTTTTAAAATACAAAATTAAAATAGAAAAAAACTAGAAATGCCACTTATCCCATACTTTATTGAAATTACATACACTAAGAAAAAGCGATGTCGGAGCTTTTATGACATATTACAAAAGACAGAAAACATTATGACAGAATGCAAGTACAGAAAAAAGTGGGAATTAGATCTTGAATGTTCAATTAATGGAAGCGAATGGAATAACATAAATGAAATACCCTTCATGTCTAATCTAAATTCCAAAACAAACTGGTTTCAATATTCCATACTTCCATACCATTCTCCCGACAAATGATCTTTTGCAAAAGATGAAATTAAAAGATGAAAATACAAGCAGTTTTTGTATTAAAGAGAAAGAGACCATAAGTCATCCATTTTTCGATTGTCCAGTTGTTAAAAACTTATGGAACAAAGTTAAGGAATGGATAGAAACGTACACTGAAGCGAACATAAAGTTTCAAAACGAAACATTTGTCTTGGATACCCCGAATACAGAAACAGGGTATTGAACATGATAATTACAAATGTGAAATACATCATTTTCAAAGCAAAACGATTTGGTTTGAAACCAAACTTCACATACATTCAAAATGATCTGAAGAAAATATATAACATTGACAAATACAACTGTTATTCGAATTGCAACTACTCAAAATATATGAAATTTTGGTCATCCTGCCAATTACTATTGACTTCTTCTTTATATGCCTGTGTTACCATTGTAATTGGAATCTTGATATAACCTGTGCAGACTTGCATGTATGCAAAGTTCGCCTTTATGTAAATGTTGCTTTGTAAAATGTCACTTTCTTTATAGATTGAACCTAAATCTACATGTACCTCAAAAAGAAATAAAATAATTTAAAAAAAGAGATGTCTGTCTGCTTCAGAGAGAGAAAGTACAGACTATCATTTGTAGTTGTGAATATTGTTATCCAATTATTACATTGAAATGTACAAATATAGTATGTTTTTGTTTAAACATCATTATTTATACTCACCGTCGATAGTTAACAATATGCCCGATTATCCTAATCTGTCTAATTCCGACAATCCTTACACAGAGTAAAGACAGAGTTATCGCTGCCCAAACCTGTACTGAAACTCACCACCAGGTGGCTAACCCTACGTCATCATTGCTTCTTCTGACGGGCAGAGAACGCCGATCGTACAGAGGGGAGGCCGGGTGGGAGCTAACGATTGTTAACTATCGACGGTGAGTATAAATAATGATGTTTAAACAAAAACATACTATTATTTAATATACTCTCCTCGATAGTTAACAATATGCCCGAATCCCACAGACGGAGGTGGGTACGAGACGGTTAAAGCGATATAACTCTGTCTTAACAGAAGAGAGCTGGGGACCAATAAGACGACACCCGGAGTGACCCCCGACGGGGAAACCCCGAACGCCAGAGTGATTACCCTGACCCAGCCTCGCTAAGCGAGGGGGTCCGCAATCAAGGTCGCCAGCTAGAATGGAAAGACAACAGACCGAAACCCCGAGAAGTCCCGAAGGTAGTGGTTGGCGAACACCGAGTCTGACTTCCAGAAACAGTCAGCCATGATGTCCGCCACCGCAAAGTTGCTGTGGAGGGCCATCGTCGCCGAGATAGCCCTGATCTTAGACCTCGCATGCACGAGGGAGCGAGATCCGCAACCTATTACGCATCTAACCCCGCAGAGCGGAGGTAGATGCTCAGATGTCTTTTGTCTATCTCCCAAACACTGGCCTGAGAATGAGGGATGAAAAGTCTCCTCCTCCCTTGACGCACTGTCCGGGTTCTCTCGGGGTAGATCCGTAGTGCCCGTACTGGGCAGAGGAGACAATTCTCCTGTCTGTCGGATCAACACTTCTAGAAATGGACGGTAACGAGAAAGTTCTACCCCTCTCGTCTGTGGTTAGTACCTTACAGATAAACTCAGCCGCCAGCCCCAGAGAGGCTGAACCTCCGTCCCTCACATCAAAACACAGGGGGTCCGCATAGAGAACATATAGATACGCAGAGCCCGCAACGGACAAGGGAGACGACCCTGCTCGTGGACGGGAAGATTGGCGGCAGGGTGAAGGTCCTCCCGCGTTCGTCGGCGCTTTGGTTCTCGCAGATGAGAACTGGCGCAAGCCCCAAAATCGTTGAACCTCCTATTCTCACCTCAAACCTGAGCAAATCGGCTTGCAGCGTGTGCAACTCGGATATACAGTCGAACCTCGGATACCCGGACTCCGCGCTATCCGGCCGATTTTAGAGTGCATGCTAGTGTAAAGAACGTACCCGGAACTCGTGCTCCCGGGCCCAGACGCCGTTTTTCCCCAAACCATGTCTGTATATTTGCACAGGGAATTGATTCAGTTATCCGAAAACGAAAAGCAAGGTCTGAGGATGCTCACAACCAATTAGTACTGTCTTCCACACGACTCGTTAAGCTAAGTGATAATCCTCACGCTCACTCTAAAGTGAAGCTAACTGATAACCCCCTCGCTCCCACTTCAAGTTGATTGAACAATCAGCTGGTAACGCTTGTCATTGAGTCCTGTTAATTGACACGTGAGAACAACTTGTCAGTTGTGAAAACATCTTACAGTGAAAACAAGTACCGTCCCCTATACGTTGCCAGGCCTTTTAGCAGGGGCAAATGGCGAGTCAACCTGCTCAACGCTGACCACATAGCCACCAAGAAGGCGGATTAAAAGGAGAGACGCAGCAGCGCTGTGTCCGTCAGCGGTTCATGGTACTCAGGTTGAGGAGATTAAGTACCACAGCTAGATCCCATACCTGTTCATTCAAATGAGCCCCTAAAGGATGGAGACCAACCCGGGATCCTAATTACGAAGGACGGACATACCCATTGAAAAGCGTATAGTTTGCATGTGGAAGACCGCTGAGAAGTCGCCAATCCAGCGACACCATGCATGAGGTAGGACTTACGAATACCGGTGAGTGAGATCCCGGTGTCAGATCTTGGAGCGGCCGTTCGGTCCAAGATCTCACACGCATACTTGTCCAGGCCAAGGGGGTAGGGAGTCCCCCAAGGAGTCAAACGCTCCTCGGAAGCGCTCCCGTGCCTGTTGCCTCTCCCACGCTGGGATTCCTTGGGAGTCCTTTTGGGCGAGGGACCAGCATTGAAGTCCTTGCGAACCTTGTCTGACCGACCCCCTTCCTGAAAGGAAATGCCGCTGGTCCTAGGACCTGTCGGCGATAGGGGCAAGATCCCCTTATGTTCTAAAATGCGTTGCTGTGCCTACAGAGGAGACCATGCCACCTCCCGCTACTAGGCGGTTGGTGAGCTCTCGTTGGTGGGTCTCCTGACCATGTCGCAGCGTTCCTGCGACCTACCAATCAAAAAAAAAAAAGTGTCGCTGACACTCCTGAGATATATCTGAGGGAGATTGATGCGGCGTGAGTGATTAATGCCTCCCGTCTCAGGTTGATGACCCCGCTTGGCGAAGACAGTCATGCTGGCGTGACAAGAGGCCGACAGATGGGTGGGCGACTCCTTGGGCTGCCAAGCGACTGACGTCCTCATCCCAGGGGAGGGGGGGGGGGGATTGGTGGAAGAGTGGAATGGGTGGTGACGCGACCGGGAGTCCCGACCTCTGGCGATCGGAGATCACTAGAGGCGGGGGAAAGGCCCGGCTGTCAATGAGACCCCTTGTCTCATGATCCCTTCTTGCTGCCAGGAAGAGACGGTGGAAGAAGAGCAGAAGGAGATACCCGACTCGCCTCTGTCCACCAGCTGGGAGCCTGGAAAGAAAGGCGCAGACACTTCAGGAGAAGAAGAATAGGGGAAGAGGAGACATGTGTCTCCTGATCCTACCTTGCTTCTAGAGGGACGCTCCCCTGAGTGAGTGCCACGAGCGCGAGGGGCGGCCAAGCACACAAGTACACGCTAATCCCAGATCGGCGGAGTTAAGAGTTAAGAGCGAGGAATACGAGCGCGAGTGCCCGCAGAAGTGAACGTCCAAGGAAGCAGTGGAGCGCACACCAATCCGTGATCTGAGCGTCGAGCGTACTACCAAGCCACACGCGTTAATCACCTCCCTGGAGGGGAGCCCCCGAGTTAAGAGCGAGAACCACGAGCACTGCTACGCGACACGTGTCAATCACCTCCACACAGGTTCTACCCCTAGAGGGAAGCTCCCCTGAGTTAAGAGCGAGAGACACGAGCACTACCAAGTGCACAAGTGCACGTCCAAACAAACGGCTACTCACTAGTAGACACACGCGTCAATCACCTCTCCACTCAGGCGCTGCCTCTAGAGGGAACTTCCCTGAGCTAAGAGCGAGAGACACGAGCACTCGCGATCGCACGTCCATTCAAACGGCTACTAATTAGTAGACACACACGTCAATCGCCTATCCACTCAGGCGCTTCCCCCAGAGGAAGTGATTGATTGGACGCCTACGAGTACTACCAAGTGCACAAGTGCACGTCCAATCAAACGGCTACTCACTAGTAGACACACGCGCCAATCACCTCTCCACTCAGGCGCTACCCCCAGAGGGAAGCTCCCCTGAGTAAAGAGCGAGCGACACGAGTACTAGCAATCGCACGTCCAATCAAACGGCTACTCACTAGTAGACACACGCGCCAATCACCTCTCCACTCAGGCGCTACCCCTTGAGGGAAGCTCCCCTGAGTAAAGAGCGAGCGACACGAGTACTAGCAATCGCACGTCCAATCAAACGGCTACTCACTAGTAGACGCACGCGCCAATCACCTCTCCACTCAGGCGCTACCCCCAGAGGGAAGCTCCCCTGAGTTAAGGGCGAGAGACACGAGCACTAGCAATCGCACGTCCAATCAAACGGCTACTCACTAGTAGACACACGCGCCAATCGCCTCTCCACTCAGGCGCTACCCCTAGAGGGAAGCTCCCCTGAGTTAAGAGCGAGAGACACGAGCACTAGCGATCGCACGTCCAATCAAACGGCTACTCACTAGTAGACACACGCGCCAATCACCTCTCCACTCAGGCGCTACCCCTAGAGGGAAGCTCCCCTGAGTTAAGAGCGAGAGACACGAGCACTAGCGATCGCACGTCCAATCAAACGGCTACTCACTAGTAGACACACGCGTCAATCACCTCTCCACTCAGGCGCTTCCCCTAGAGGGAAGCTCCCCTGAGTTAAGAGCGAGAGACACGAGCACTAGCGATCGCACGTCCAATCAAACGGCTACTCACTAGTAGACACACGCGCCAATCACCTCTCCACTCAGGCGCTACCCCTAGAGGGAAGCTCCCCTGAGTTAAGAGCGAGAGACACGAGCACTAGCGATCGCACGTCCAATCAAACGGCTACTCACTAGTAGACACACGCGTCAATCACCTCTCCACTCAGGCGCTTCCCCTAGAGGGAAGCTCCCCTGAGTTAAGAGCGAGAGACACGAGCACTAGCGATCGCACGTCCAATCAAACGGCTACTCACTAGTAGACACACGCGTCAATCACCTCTCCACTCAGGCGTTCCCCTAGAGGGAAGCTCCCCTGAGTTAAGAGCGAGAGACACGAGCACTAGCGATCGCACGTCCAATCAAACGGCTACTCACTAGTAGACACACGCGTCAATCACCTCTCCACTCAGGCGTTCCCCTAGAGGGAAGCTCCCCTGAGTTAAGAGCGAGAGACACGAGCACTAGCGATCGCACGTCCAATCAAACGGCTACTCACTAGTAGACACACGCGTCAATCACCTCTCCACTCAGGCGCTACCCCTAGAGGGAAGCTCCCCTGAGTTAAGAGCGAGAGACACGAGCACTAGCAAGCGCACGTCCAATCAAACAGCCACTCAGTTAAGAGCGAGACACACGCGCACGAGGGGCGCGCACCTAGCGCCACGCATCAGTCACCTCTCCGCTCAGGCGCTTCCCATAGCGGGAACCTCCCCTGAGTTAAGAGCGGGAGACACGCGCGCGAGGGTGCAACCGAGAGGGGAGAGCGCCTGAAGCGTCTTGACCCACTCGTGAGCCAGTGACGCACGAAGTGAGAGGGAAGGAAGCATGGAGCGCCACGACCCAGAGTCAGTAAGAACCTGAGGAACAGGAGAGGAAAAGAAACCAAACCAAACCTGCCTCGAGTCAAGGTTCGAATTAATCAACGGGAGACAAACCCCCATCAAGCAAGCGGGGAGGGCGCCTGGAGCGCCTCGCCACTAGCAAGACAGCATCTGAAGCATCCCACGCAAGTCAAGATCAGAGAAGCGGGGAGAGCGCCTGCATGAACGCCTCACCCACTACCCAAACAAAGTGGACACGAAGAGAGATAGCGCCTGACGCGCCTCAGCTTCTGTCCCGCGAACCTGAGCGTCAGACGCACATCTAGCGCCACGCATTAGTCACCTCTCCGCTCAGGCGCTTCTCATAGAGAGTTGAAGAGCGAGAGACACGCGACACAAGCGCACGCCAATCCAAGCGCCAGCAAGCGCACATCCAAGCGCCTGGGAAGCGCGAGCGAGGGGACGTCCAAGCGCACGTCCACTCTAAGCGCAAGGGAGGCGGTAGGGCGCCTGACGCGGCAGGCGGCAGACGTTCAACAGGCCACACTGAAGTGCAAGCCAGAGACGGTAGACGAGAGGTCTACCTCCAAACCAGCCAAGCGTAGCAGCCAGGCGACCCGGCACGAAACCCACGTGCAACCCGGGCCAGCCGAAATCAACAACAGCTGACGAAGTCAACTGCTGAAAAAAAACGGCAACAAATACATGGAAAGAGGCACTAACTACTTCGCAAGAAATAGTTAACCCTCTAACCCTGTAACAGGGAAGAGAAACACAAGAAAAGGTTTATTAAACACAAAAGCAGTCGGAAAACTAGAGCTAACAAAAACACAAGTGTCCTTGATGGCCGGCAGAAAAGCAATGGTGACGTAGGGTTAGCCACCTGGTGGTGAGTTTCAGTACAGGTTTGGGCAGCGATAACTCTGTCTTTACTCTGTGTAAGGATTGTCGGAATTAGACAGATTAGGATAATCGGGCATATTGTTAACTATCGAGGAGAGTATATTAAATAATAAACAACAATTCTAAATCTACAAAGGAATTGTATCTGACAATCCATGTATCATTTTGATACACTAATTGCAACCATGTTGAAATCACAATTGCAAAATTAAACAATATTCTATCTGTTTGAAATGAGTCTACCTCTTCCTTTTATTTCGTTATATTTCTAATTCTATCTCCCTCCCTTTTTCTATCTGCATTTCCTTTTTTTGGATGGCTACATCCACTTAGTTTGAAACCTACTTTCAGGGCGTTTAAACCTGCTCGACCATTGTCCTGAAAAATACCATTTTACAATGTTGAACATGTACATGATCGTGATCGTCTGAAGTTGACCATATTGCAATAAAGGTTTATGAAATGAATTTTCTATTTAACCTGTTAATGTAGCGAAGCAAGGGAACAAAGATTTTATTGTGCTACTGTATTTTTGATAGGCGATGTCAATTGTACAAATAGTCGACCTTTTCAATGCAGATTATAATCGTCAAATAAAAGTGGCTTCACTATATGCGGTGTATAATAAAAAAAACTGAAGAAAATATATGAAGAAAAATATTACCCTTGACAGTAAACATCTTACCTTCAATTACCACATAAAGCCACTGTTGCATTTCGTTTAAGCGCCACAAAGGCAGGTTTCAGTGCATAGCAAACACGCTGCAGTAATATTGACCCTCATACGGTCTTGAATGCCAACTCAAGGCTTTGCGAGAACAAGTATTTGGTGTGCAGCTCGGTACTACTTTCCTAAACTGATGCAGACGGACACGTCAGTTGCAGTAAGCTAAAATCCTGAAAATTTAAATTGCAAGAGCATTAAAGCAACACAAAAAAGCCTCTTGATCTAAATCGCTTTCTTGATCGATCTCCTTCAATTAAAATATACATCAATTTAAATTTCAAATGTGCATTCAACCAGTAACGACCAGAAATGATAACAAGATTGTTATTGTTAAAAGTTAAAACGATGAGAGAATATTTACAGTCAGTATCTACAGACGTTCTGTTTAATCCTTTAGAGGTAGCTCACGTAGAGGCTGTAAAAAAACATTCAAGGGCTTGCCACAAATATTTTTCTAGCCGCGCAATTATGTAAAACGAACTCGAATTGAAAGGTTGCTTCTTACTTATAGCACCGAGGCTTATGCCATGATTCACAATGTTGTTCAAGTTCCCTTAATGGGAGAAAGTGGGGAGTTACCTTCCTTGAGAGAGCGTGTAGGTGGCGCGTCGAATGTATTGGTCCTCGTTTACTTCCGCATTCCTTTGTGTTGCAAGGCAAAACTTGACTAACCGGTAACTTTAAAATAAACAATGCCTGAAACTACGTGTATTGTGCCCCTGTGTAGCAACCCTGGTGCTCACATCTTGCCTAAGGATAGGGACCCGCAGGTAAAATGGATTCATGCGATTAGACGAGGTAACTCAGTGCGAGAAGTGTGGACACCACCGAGTAGGTTCAGTTATGTCTGTACAAGCCACTTCCGGGACGATGACTACAACCCAATAAGGAGCCATGGCAAGTATAAATTCGCATGTATTAACTCGTGCGAATAAGATAATTTGTACAGTTATATGGAGCCCTAGTGACGCTATGATCGTGGTAAATTTATTTAAGTCTCAAATGCTAAGCATGAATATTTATCTTTGCAAAGTACATAATAGTCTAAATAGATAAATAAACAAGACACTGAGCCATCAATAAAACTAGAATTTCAAATGTTCAGTCAAATATTCTCGTATTTTCAGTGATTTGAAATTTTCTTTAATGAAATATTTACTTCATGCATTAATAAAAAAACGATAATGTCATGTAAAAAAGTAATGTCCGTTCATTTCTTTATTTTGTAGCTAGGTGTATAGTTTGATAGATAACAATGAGGAATGTATGAAAGGAAAAGTTATCGATTGTTTCACAAGTGAAGAGTCACATTTTCTGCAAAGTAAGACACAAACCTTAAAAAAGTGATCTTCCTGCCAAATCTTTGTAGGTTATTAATGAGTTTGAAATTGATTGTGAAATTCATTTTTCATTTGATACTTAAAACAAATTTGAAAAAATGATCTCATAATTCATGAGTCATGTTACTTAAATATTATATGCCATGAATTTCCCCCTAAACAACAACCCAAAATATACTTAATAGTTTACTGGAAGGGTAGTATAATATTATTAAATTAAACAGATATCTTAAATTTAGAAACTTCACAATATTTCTATAAGATCATTTCATGATCATGAATGTTGTAAATTTTTTTGTTTTGCTGTCGAACATTTTAACTTCTACAACTGCCATGTGCCAAAGATATTAGAATAGTTATTGTAAATAGCCACAATTGTCATTGTTTGTGTAATAAATTAGACTATGAAGTCTTATTAAGTTTAAGACTTTTGGTATTTTCAGGAACTGCACCAGAGAGAAGGTGCCTGAAGAGGACGGCAGTGCCAAGCATCTTCAACTGGACAAGTGATGAGTCAAAGGGAACCCAAGAAAGGCAAAGTCGATACAAAGAAAGAAGTAAGCGGCAAAGATATGATATGGCTGAATCGACAGATACAGACATCATTGTAGAACCAAACATTCTAGAGGTGGCAGCAAATGAAACAATTTCATTGGAAGAGGTTTGTGATGACAGTGTGTCTAATAATTGCAATTTGGTAAATGAAAATGAGCAGGATATCACATTCAGATCTGCTAAGACACAGACAAGTTCACTTCCAATGTTTAGCATTGAAAACTTTAGACATGATGATGCAGGAGTTCATTTTTACACTGGTTTGGAGAACTTTGTTAAGTTTATGTTTGTGCTGACAACGCTTGGACCAGCTGCTCATTGTTTGAATTATGCTTACAACCAAGTATTGAACATCAATGTGCCTGATCAATGTTTTTTAGTTTTGATGAAACTGAGACGAAACACAACCAACTTTGAACTTTCTCGTTTCTTTGGAGTTTCAGAGAGTACCGTGAAAAACATTTTCCTAACATGGATTTGTTTTATGTCAAAACAATGGCATGAAATAAACATTTGGCCATCCCAAGAACTTGTTCACTACTTCTCGCCTTCAGGCTTTAGGACACACCACCCATCAACTAGGGTCATCATGGATGGAACTGAATTTCAAATAAGAAAACCAAACAATCCCACATCACAGCAGGCAACATTTTCAACATACAAAAATAAAAATACAGTTAAGGTTCTTGTTGGGGCAAGCCTAGGTGGCTTAATTTCATTTATTTCTGGTGCATATGGAGGGACCACAAGTGACCGACAAATTGTTGAAAGGAGTGGCTTGATACAGATGTGTGATCCCTATGATAGTGTAATGGCTGACAAAGGTTTTAATGTCCAGGACTTGTTTGCTCCCCATGATGTCACAGTGAACATTCCCTCATTTTTCAAGAAGAAGAACAGGATGAACTGTGACACTGTCATGAAAGATAGAAAAATTTGCCAGTAAACGGGTGCATATTGAAAGACTTATAGGTCTTGGTAAAACATTTACAATTCTCCAAAATCCTATGACAGCAACTGAAACAAAGCTATCATCTGAAATCATATATGTATGTTTCATGCTGTGCAATTTTCGTAGTTGCATTGTTCCCAGATATGCTTGAATAGGAATTGTTGTTTCAGCTGTTACAAACTGTGATAGATAACCATACAAGTCCAGACAATTTTTAAAGTGGGTAGGTCAAATTTGCTCCAAGGTCTCAGGGCATACATGGTAGGTCACACACATCTCAACGCCAAATGAAACTGGTGACTGGTCTTCACTTACTCTGTGACTTTAAGGTTGTGCCATGCAGTATAAGCACTGACTGAATAAGTTTTGTTGATCATGATAATATGTTCTAACTGATCAGTCAGTTTTAAAGCTAACAAATGTAACAGATGACAATTTAATAAGTTTATTAAAATGTTATGTACAGCATTTCATGTTTTTGTTATTGTTACAATGTATAGACTTGAGCCACAACATGAGCAATATAGTCAATATACTGGTATCAAAATCCAAATTGAAAAATATGTTTATCTCTTTGTAAGACAAACTCTAGAGTTTAGGTGGCAGAGCAAGAGCTTAACGTACAAGAACACTTGACTGTATACAATATCATGTACTTGCAATGAAGGGGCTGTGGTACAATATTTGTTGCAATACTCGGTAAGATGCAATATTTCAAACCTAAATTAATTCCAGCCATACTTGAAAATCATTTTGACATTTATAAGCCTTTTTGCAAAGATTGGACAGTGTGATTCTTCTAGGCGTGGTATTGTTTGTAGAAGAACTTCCGTAAGAGTTCTTCTCTGAAGTAGTTTGCATAAAATGCCTTCAGTATGGACAGCATTGTAGCAATGAAGTTTTCATCTCTCAAAATGCATATGTATTTAATGTCTGTCAGAGTGTAAACAATAAGGGTGCGTAATTATCTGTCTGAACAGAACAGCTGACCTTGAATTTGGTAGTAATAGTCATGTTTTGTATCCAGCATGAGAGACCCATCAACAGCCTTAAGGTAGGGCACAGTAACAGTGTTGATGTCTTTGTTGCGGGCAGAATAAGGACATTTGACTTCACAAATTACATTTTCATTGACAATGCCATCTGGGGAAGCACCGATATATGGTACACTTGATGACACAAACAACCCACAATCTTTCACTGAACAAGAAAAGTCCTTTTGGTATTGGATTAAGGCAGCTTTCTCATACTTTCTTCCATGAAGTATAGGTGCAGACTTCAGGGGTTTAGCTTCTGTTGTCAAACTCTTTGCTAATTGATGGAGATTTGTCCTCTCTGTAGCCTTGCATATGCGTCCAAAGTTAGAAGAGGAAATCCTCTTTAATCGCTCTTCAAACCAGAGACCATTGCTTGCCTGGCCTTGTGTGTTCTTCTGGATGTTATCACACACATGGTCACTGATATTTCTGACCTCTAGGGAATCTAAAAACATGGTGTATCAAGATGGTAATCATGGTCATGTGCTATGGCATGCATATTTGCTGGAGGGAATAGCTGGAAAATTGGCATTGTTTGAACTCCAGGAAAATTGAGGCACACATTTCTAAAATAAGAAGAATAACCCTGCATATTCCTTAAGTACTCTGGTCTGGGATCAAACGTTGCACGGTTTGTGATCTCATCAGATCCTGGCATGTTAATATCCTTTGCCTTGAGTGGAGATCCAGTGTACTTCTTAGTATGGTGGAAAGATTGCAGTTTCTGAGTACATGTCTCTTCTAGCAGGCATGCACTGTGTTGGGAAAACTCAAAACATGCAAACAAAACAGCAGCTACATGTTTGCAATGTGCATTAGGTCCCATTCCTGCTGCACATTCACACTGTGCCTCAATGACAAAACCTTGCTCACAGAACACCACATCTACCTGATAGGTTACTGCTTTCCTCATCTCAGCTCGACAAGCACTTTTCACATACCAAAATCCATTGGAATTGTTCAATCTAAAATACAGCAAATATCTTTCCTTATACAAGTTAACTGCACTGTCACTCAATGCCTTGTCAAATGTAGTAAGATAAAAGTGAATATTATCCAGTGTGATATTTGGCAGTTTCTTCTCACTGTTAGCATAAACATACTCACTACTGTCAGGCAGAATCATTGTATACTCAGGCTCAATTTTGGACAATGCACCAAAATTTCTGTTCCTCTCATATGCTTCAAGTCTGAAAAATAATGGCGTGATTTTTCAAGAAATGGTTTTGTTCCGCCCAAAAAGGGTTCCTGTTTTTTAAAAATTAGTCTTCCCACTGATTTCATTTCATCTTTATTACTTCACACACACTTGGACATATCATTATTGTTCAACTCAACTTGTAGTTAATATGTTTAATTATGGCCGTTGGCTTATTGAGCTCAACTTTCCAATGTCAGAACAGTATACAACTCCTCTTAAATTTTGGATCAATCATACTGACACTTCACATATGATTTTGATACATTTCAGTGATGCAGATTACACATTTTTGACATGACACAATAGGTATTTTTTGAGTAATAGCCATTTCCTTAATCAGCTCCATTTTCAGATTGTATGTCTTTCTTTTTTGTAAATGTTGAGAAAACTACAGAGGCTTTGGTGATCCATACATTTAACTTATTGATATGATGGAATTAATATTTTGGTATATTATATGACCCTTGACTTGGAGCACTATGTTTTAAAAGTGTGACAATCAATTTCTCCCATAAATAAATCTTTCTTAAACTTTGAACATGACTCGAGTATGCATTGTGACATGCATGTCATAAATTTTATTTTGGGGTCATACATATAAATTTTATGAATTGTGACCCGTTTAAAGGAGTATATATAAATCAGTCTGTTTGGAATTCACATACAAAGTTATGATACTAAGTAACTTGTCATAAGACTTCATCTTGAGGAAGAACTATTTATTTTTACTTAAGCTGTACTGTATCAGCTGTTGTGTTTATTCTTTGTTATTGATGAAATTGGTACATCTTTTCAAGAATTATTCATGGAACTGTTGTGACTCATGTATTCAAAGTGTGTTAAATCTTTTAAAAGATCTTTCCTGTCTCTGGATAAGTGTACAGAAATGTAACCAGTTCTTATCAAACATAGCCAATCCCATGCACCCTACAAAAATAACAAACAGCAATTTTATTCTATACATTTTATTTTACTAATATATCATATATTAAAGTTACAATATAATAAACTATAGTGCTCAATTTCGAGTTAAATCTGCTGATCAAAGTATTGGAAAACAACATCAATCTCATAAGATATTGAGACCTAAATATTAGATCTAGTTCTTCAATGATAGATTTTTTTGACATTGTAAAAGGTTACTTCCGATTTGGACAGTATACGTTGTTCTTTTCTTCACTCAGACACGAATACGTAGACCAAAAATATAATATATAGTGAAAATAATTTAAATTGTTATTTCACCATATCAATTTACATTTCCATTAATCAGGTAATTACATTGCTGTTAAAATTAATGCTTTAAAAAGTCTCAAATAGTGATACTCTTTAGAAAATAGTTCGCAGGCCAGGAATTAAAGTATCAAGGACAATGATGTTTGAAAACTACCTTTTAATTAATTCTTTTTTTCTGCCAGAAACTTTTGCATTCTTTCGCCTAGCTTCAACTCGCAACTGTTCCAATGTCATTGAACAGAACCTCGACATCCTAATTATTTTCTTCTCTCTAAACTCTCATTCATATATTCGCGGCAAAGTAACCCGGAAGTAAGCAAAGGACCAATACATTCGACCCGCCCTCTATGTTGGCAGGAGAAGATAACCCGCTACTGTTTCCCATTAGACTCAAAGTGCATAAGGGGGAAATTCTCATTTTCTCAAAGTTATAAATAACGACATATATTTTCAAAATGATTACTTTATAAACAGCGACACTGATTGCAAAACTTCCAATATGAGTTCTCCCTGTTTGGACCAAGAACTGTTCCTATTATATCAGAGATAAGAGCAGGGGCCGTATTTATAAAGATTCTTAGAATTTTCTAAGAAAAACTCTTAGAATTTTCTAAGAAGAACTCTTAGAATTTCTAAATTCACACTTAGCTAAAAGTAAGACCTAGGAGTCCATTTATAAACATTCTAAGAGTGACTTTTAGCTAAGAATAAATTTTCACTCTTAAACCATTCTTTAGTGTTGTTACTAAGGAAAATCGTTCTATTTCAAACATGACTGGATTCACTGGAACTCTCCTGTCACAAAAGGTGTCATCACATGACTGCCTTGTGACTTAAAAGTATGCCATATTATGAACTATATTAGATCTAAATCCATTCTTGCAAACTTAATTCTATCTTTTAGAAATACAAGTGAATATCATTGTGATTATGAATTTATGAAAACATAATTTTTTTATTATTAGATTTTCAATCCCATTATGAACAGATAAAAAAACCCATTTAAAACATAAATGTTAAAATGATGATAATGCCTATGTTTTTTATAACTTGTCATTTGAATAAGAAAAGGATTCTCTTTTAAATTTCTTAATCTCTTATCTTCATTTTATTGATTTTAAAAAATTAATTAATGTGGTCTTAAATAATAAGATTTTAGATATTGCACTTATTCATAAGAAAAGCACTATGAATTTATGTAACTGAATTATATTATTTAATCAATTGAAATTGAAAACAGATCTCACAGTGATAAATTAAATAAATAATGATGAACATATAAAAAATAAGCTAAATATATATTATGGCATAGCATGGCATATCAAAATCAAATTCCAGTTAATATTAGAGTCATGTTTTGGAGTTTACTGGAATGCCAACAAGGGAAACAAGTTTTTTTTGCGTGCAAATCTCCAATCCTGGAGGAGCTAAAGACACTCACTCACCAATCTGTTGACGTCGAGTGTTTAGTAATACGACACACAGACATTTCTGTTCAGTATCATTATAATCCGTCTGCAAACAAGTCTTGCCTCAGTAATTTTGATACCTACTGGTATACATTATGTTTCTTGCATGAAGAGGATGCTGTAATAGTAAAGCTTGTTCTGTCCAAGGTGAGATATATGATAAGGTGACCTTCATGTCGACCAAAATGAATTTGCTAGGCATGCATTCCTTAAAATTTTATGTGTTGAATTAAAGATTGCCAATATCCACATTTTTGTGTTGAGTTTGCAACAAACTAAGAACGTAAGCTTGAGGTGCCATCTTTTCATGTTTTATTGATTTTCGGTAATGAAACAAAGCATGAACATAGATTATTAGTTTTGAAACTGATTTTGAAGAAGCTATTTTAGTTGTGATTTTTTGTGTGTGTTTTCATCATGGAGTACCCCAAAAAATCCTCATAATGCCAAATAATACAGATTAATCTGCAAATTATGCTGGCAACAGGCATTGCACAATGATGCAAGATCCCTTTCAAATCACTTTATTATGAAAATGTACTTAAATATTGCCATTTACCTGTAAAAACATTCAAGCTGAGACTGGGATCACATCACTTAGACGGCCATTTTGGTGAGGTAAGAACATTCTTAACTCCTTAGGAGTGCTATTGAGGACTCCTAACTTTTACCCTAGTTGAGAGTTATTCTAAGACCTAAAAGTTTGTATAAATACCACTTAAGAAAAATCGTAGAATTAAGAGTAATTCTTTGAAAATTATTAGAATTTATGGCAGTTAAGAGTTAACTTCTACTCTTAGAATTTTAATAAATACGGTCCCAGGTCTATATTATCGGGGATATTTCTGTTGGAAGAGAATACGTTCATTCCTGGACAAGGGAAATCATGTCTCTATGACTGAGATTTCATATAAGGTGTGTGAAGGTCAAAACAAATGAGAATTACCAATAACACAAACATTAGTAAAAACGTGCATATCATTCCTAGACAATTAGTCAGTTGCCTTTGAACACTTTAATGTAGCATAAACTGGCCATTTGATTGACTGTCACCTGTAATATCTCTACAGCAAATGAGCAATCATGCTGTATTAAATTCCATTCTTTTTTTCGTTGATTTCATTTTGTTTTAATTCAATTATTTTAACTGTACTGCTCTCGTTCAAGATTTACCTTGATGCATTGATAACTTATATTCATTATTAAAACAAAGTTGTTTAAACATTAGTTTTTGTGCGTCAGGATATGATTTCATGGCTGTCTCCAATAAGTTATGTATTGTCTGTTTACCCTCCATTAGTTTCTAACTAATGTTCAACCTCCAATAGTACTGTGTGTCGTAGTTTTGAGTTCATCGCCAAAACGCAACCGTTGTTTAATTTCATTTCAAAAGATTAATTTCATACCATGTTCATCTGAGACGAAGAGAAGAACAAAACACAAGTCAAACATTTATTTAGGATGACATTTTCACAATGGTTCCATCAATTGTACAAATCAAGTTAAATATTCGTTTTCATCGTGGTATTGCATGACGACGTCAGAGTAGGTACCTCATCTGTTCTGTTAGGGGGGATGTACAGGGGCATCTCGTACTTCGCTGACACGGTCCTCCTTCTCTGAAGATTTTCTCTATACATCCTTCTTTACATATACTGAATTGTCACATTTCAGAAACAGGCCTGAAACAGTATTTTTAAGAATATAACTATAAAGGAACTATGATTTCCAAAACAAACATATCTTCTTATACATTTAAAGTGATCAATTCCATATTTAGAGTGGTTACAAAAACAGAAAGCAGATGTACAAGATTTTCATGGATATTCAACTTCTTTATTCAATCAAAAACTTCCCAATTATATAAATAGTAATGTATTTGGTCATAGCTAGTAAAAACAACATGCAAAAGCCCCGATTAACAAATGACCACATGGTATCTTTATGAAAGTGTAATCTGCATACTTTTTTTGCAGATTAATTATCAATACAATTAAATGTTGAAGCAAACAACATCTTGCCGTATCATAAAATATATATCATGTAAACCAGCAACATGAATCAAGATTGTGGTTGAAAGTTTTTTCCAGAGGTAGAGCAGGACCTAATTATATAGGACTACGGTAAAACAGAACCATGACATAAATTCACCTGAGTAACATGTACTTTTCCTTGAGCTGTGGACTCCTGGTTGTTCTGTGTCCGTATCGCTATTGCCTTCTTTGTGAATTGCCCTCTGTTTCGAATATCTTTTGTGTACTTCAGGAATCTAGAATTTAAAGTCAATTCATTCAGTTCAATTCAACTCAAAAATAATCAGCTATCGATAGTACAATATCGAGGTGGAAATTGGAGCAATTCAACAATGCGTTAATATTTTATCTAAAGACACATGTAATCAAACTACAAAGGAAAATTCAACTTTATAGCTTTCATTTAAGATATGATAACTATTTTGTATATCTTTGAATATTGATCAACTGAAGTTCTGTCAAATCTACTCTTATCACGTAAGATTGATAAACTGATTAAACATTAAATGAAGTTTTACGTTGGTGATTATTGTAAAGTTGTTTCAATTAATCAAATCTATGTACGAAATATTTTTAATGAATTACCTTCAAACGTTTCATTCTGAGACAATCGTAAACTGTGAGTTGGGGTCGACCCGCAGGTTCCGGTGTTTGTCGTCAACCCGCAAGCAAAGTGTATATAAAATACCGATATCATACACTACATTGAAAACTGTGTTGTGTATTGAAAAGTTCATCGTCTTCGCTAACCATGTTTACCTGTCAGGTGTAATCGTGAAATGCGATGATGCACGTGCAGTTAAGGCTAATAAAGCAGGATAGCCCTCCAATAGTTTAACACGGAGAGTTGAGTTTGAGCGATAGAGACACCAGTTTTCAAACCCTTTAAACACTCGAACTCCAATAGTTGACAGTGACTTTGCTTTAAGTTAGATATGGTCCTTAAAGTCTCCATTAGTTTGGCACGAGGGACTCGTCCACGGCCTAACGGCCTAAGACAAGTCCCTCGTGCCAAACTAATGGAGACTTTTCGGACCATATCCTACACATATTGTGTACAACATTGTAACTAGATATACCCTCTCTAAAAACTTGTTTAGCTGATCAAAGTCGGCACAATGCTGTTTCTTGTCAATCTATGTACAATTTTCAATTGATTCGTAAAAGGATGAGGTATAGAATTATCTGATAAAGTATTCAAATATATTTTGCCTCAGCCATATAAAAGCAAATACAAGTGTAGGTCGGTTTATTTTTTGAAATAATTAAACGATTATGGAATGTGATAGACCTTTAGAGTTTACAACTTTTTCTCTACATATGCATTCTTTGAGCTCAGCTGCCATGCAATAGCCGAGTACTTGTGTACCACCGTCAAAAGGTTTTGGCATTAATTCCATCTGTTTTGTAACAATTCTTGAAAGTTGTACTCAAATTCCCTCGAGAACAGCAATAAAACTCTCTACGTAAAACAAAAGTTTTTTCACAAAAATAGTTGTCGTTAAACCATTATGTAATTATCGAATGACCTAACAGCGAGTGACCTTTTACATACTGCTAATTGTGACACTTCTCTTGGGGAACAAATATACCGAATAAACGTATTTGAGATTGACAATACCATAATAAAATTAATCAAGTTTTTCTTTTTCAGGTCCATGGCTAAGCCAAGGGCCAATACATAAGACCGAGGAACGGGGGGATAACTTGATTAATGACATTTTTATTAAATAACTTCTTTGTGATTTACTTGCACAGCAATAGAGAGTTAATTTTCAACGAAATACTGGAATTGTAAAGTTATCAAAATCATCAATTGTTGCACTTCCAAGTCTGTGGTTTTAACTGTATACTAACTTTAACTATATCATGAAAACTGTACTAAGTGTTTCTTGTACGATTTGTGGGTCAAAAGTTCCAGCTGCTTCCTTTGAAGGGAAGGCTCAAATTATTACCCTACTGTAATCGTATCACATAACATCGCTTTTACTTTGGATATCTGTCTACAACTTTCTGATAATCCTTTTAGTGGTTGCATCGAACGCTTATGAAAACTTTAAAACATTAAAAGGCTATTAACTTATTTTTGATAATGTTACTCGACTGTTTGAAACGTGAAAAAGACCAAATGATTTGGTAAAAACGTATTGGTTTGATACAGACTCAGGCAAAACTACAAAGCACAAGAAAGTTAAAGAAGAAGGCAAAGAGAATGATAAAGGCATGTTGAGAATTACGAACAGAACACATCACGAAAACAATATTATGATGTTACATAACTGTAGGTAAAGCACAGTTCCTATAAGATAGGTTTCATCTCCTCTCATATGTATGTTTTGGTTTGGAATGATTTTATGTTGTCATGATCATGTTATCCATGAACTTCCAAAGTCTTCAAACAGATTTTGTCAAGGATAGCATATAGAAAGGAGATATTCTTATACTTTACCTTCTTACACAATGTTCCATTAAATAGTCCTTGATTGTTATACAAAAAAGATTAACATCGTACATGTCATCGCAAAGATAAGGAAACATATTGTCCCGGAAGTAAAAACTAATGGATATGGTCGAAATAATAGCCGACACTAATAGCAGAAATATTTGCCGAGCGGCGCATCACAGTAATTCACTAACTAACTGAAAATGCTAGAAATGATGAAACAGTGATTCCAGACTGTCTCAATCCAGTTCATTGATATGATATTGATATTAGCAAATACAATTTAGAATCAAAATATACACACAAGGTTGAACTATCTTTCCATTATTGAGGTAGAAATCATGATCACAATTGCAAAAAACGTAAGAGAGATAAGTCAAGTACAGCAGAGGTCAATGAGTCCAAATATAATCTTAAATGTTTCAAAATTCATCTTTCTGTCTCCAATCGTCTCTCTCTGTCTTCTTATGTACGTTCGTACATGGCATAAGATAGTAAAAGTGTTTCTCTATAATTGCTATCTGTTTTTGGTATGTGTCAATCTTACATACGATTGACTTGATTGATTCAATGTGTGACGAAGTATCACTTCACTTTATGAGGAATATATGAAGTGGAACTTGGAAATACAACCATTGAATAACTAATCATCCACGCTCAAACTCTCTTGAAAAGATCCTTTAAGGCTTTACTTGTATTTGTCCTGAAGCACTTCCTTAACTGATACAGACAAATACCTCACTTCCAGTTCAAAAACGTTTCTGAATTCACGAAAAACAAACAAATTGTAAGAGCATTTTAGTGACAAAAAGCATCTTGATAGAAAATGCTGCCACTCACGATCCACTAATTTTGAAATAAACTTTGGAAACTGAACAAATCATGTTAATCTAACATTTACTATCACACGTTTATCCTCCTCATATTCCTAACAATGTTGTTTTTCTGTATTCAACTATATCTTTAAATATGTGTTTACACAGTTTCTCTGGAATAATGACAATCTCTTTGGCTTAATGAATGTACCTTGAATGTAAACAAATACATATACGGCTTTCCTGTTGCCAGTCATATTATGTTATTTATCAGCCTTTACATTATTAGATATGTTAATTATCATATAAAATCAACATTAATATTTGTAAATAAATTAGGTTGACAGTCGTCATATCGTTATTGTCATAAACTTAACAATTCTGTTTTTGTGTATACAACTTAATCTTAAAAAGTATGTTTACACAGTTTATTTGGAATATTGACACGTCTCTGGCGCTTAATGAATGTACTTTGCAAATGCTAATTTAATCAAACACCCCTTTTCCTTCCATGGAGTAAACAAATACATTTACGGCTTCCTGTCGCCAGTCATATCATGTTTGATTCATCAGCTTTTACATGATTAGATATGTATATTCATTATTTATCAAATAAAGTCAACATAAATACTTGTAAATAAATTAGGTTATCGGGAGGGGGGAGGGAGGGTACAATTCTATTTGTTGATGAAAACAGTGAACTTGTTACCAGATTGTATACATAGTAGAAAACGTGTAATTTACAATCCAAGTTGTTCTATTTCTAAAACATGTCAGATTCAACAGGTTCTTACCCTCAAATACGTTGATAAATGGGTCTTGACTTCTGTGACCGATAGTATGCAATAGTATCTTGCCGTAAAGAATCTTCTTACCGACTTTGACGAGAGAGATAAATAGAGAGAGAGGTATAACATGTATAGTTGAAGTGATATAAAATTGTATCTCGTCAAATGAATATTAGCGAAAGGGGTACATGAACAGCACGATGAAAGGTTTAACATGATGATGATAACAGATATGATTTTAATAAGTCTAACAAATATGTCCTATATTTTACGACCCGTCTTTGCTACAGACTGGAAGCTTTTAACTATTTCCAAAAATAACTCTTACTATTGATTTGCTTTTATATGCCAGACAATTAAATTACCTACACCTTTTACAATTCATTTGACACACGTGTTTGGATTGTCAAGGATGATATTCTTGCTGACTTGATGTGTGAAACCAGTTAAGGTATTGTTGGTCATTATGTAGTACACAAATTTAAAGTCAACGTAATCACTGCATGCAGTGAATTTTAAAAGTAACTTAACAACTAGTTGTTAATTACAGTAAATAATAGTTTTGTTGATGTGAAAGAACAAAACAATTTAGAATCAAATGATTTTCAACGTAATCATTGCATGCCAGTCACTCTTAAAAGCAACTTAACCAATAGTTGTTTATTACAGTTTACAATAGCTTTATCGCAACATGCACGTACATAACAATTTGGAATCCATTGACAGTAGTGACAAGTTCTGCTCAAACGGTGACCGAAAAGAAAACTATTTATCTCAATTATTTTCAAATTTCAGATATAATGTTGACTATAGAGATGTTACAGTACAGTGCAAAGTCACTGATTCCGTAACTTGACAAGCGTCCATTCCACAGCTTTGTCATCGTTATCAACTTACATTTGTCAGGGATAAATTGATGTATTCTGTTTTATACAAATACCAACTATTAAATATAAATAAATTATTCAAAGCAAGATTAATTGATATAGGTGAACTTTGTATAATCTCTCTCTCTCTCTCTCTCTCTCTCTCTCTCTCTCTCTCTCTCTCTCTCTCTCTCTCTCTCTCTCTCTCTCTGTATAATCTCTCTCTCTCTCTCTCTCACTCTCTCTCTCTCTCTCTCTCTCTCTCTCAAAGAAGAATGAGCGATCCTTTTAGATAAAATACATACATGTAGCTTAAAAACATATCATTTGCTTCTTTGAATCCATAAGCATATTTTAAAGACCAAATTTTCTTTCTTGGTATAATTTCCCTATCCTTCGGAGCAAATTGTATTTATTTCATTGAAAATACGGATATTTATCATCACCTCATTTATGCATGATGAAGACTTTAAATTCATCTAATGACTAAAGATTGGAACTTGCTTCATATGAGAAGACTATGAATTCAGAATTTGTTATAAGAAAAAGTCATATATATACATACAAGGCACTTTAGAAAATAACTCAACTTGAAAAACGTGTTTGCAGATGTTATGGGGGAGGGGAGGCGTTTAAGGTTAATGCAGGAATCCCATGATAGCGAAAATTAATATTCGTATTTGAAATCTGAAATGTAGCATTTCAAAAACCAGCGTACCTTGTTCGGTTATGCTACCAGAATCCATGTCCTTACCTGTAATGATTAAAAGGTGTTCACACTAAAATGTCCACGAATGGTCTTCGCTTGCTACAAGATATTTGTATCATCAAGTAGCATGATTTGGTTGCTTAATGCTATGTTTGACGCTCTAAACCTGAAGATGATTCATATTCTATAACATTTACATGCACATTTTCTGATCGATCCATTGATGACATGCTAGGTATATTCAAGAAATGTTTCGCAATTCTTTCATCTATATCAACAATTCATACTGATAAGAACCCATTTTCCAGCATATAAAGTTAAATTATATATGGTTAGTATTTGATTTCTTTTGCTTTTATTTCACATTTAGCAAAGAGGGCAAAAATAATCCAAATTTGATTATCTATTTTATTTTGATGAAATAAAAGAATGAACATGTTTCTAGTCTTTGGGATAAATTGTTATGTTATACATCTAATTGTGGATCTGAAAATATAAATATTTTACAAATAATGCGCAAAATGGATCAATTTCATGGAAAAATACTGCCAAGGAATGAATAACAAACGTTTGATGCTGATTAGATAATCTTACCATCTGAGAATGTTACCGGCGGGAGACACGCTGACTGAGTCGGTAAGAGCGCCAGGCTCATGTGTCATGAAAACTAATGTCCAATGATCTCAGCTGGATAGTTGCACCATACAAACGATAGGTAGTAGAGTATTAATCATCCCATTACCCTATTTCTTAATTGAGAGTCTGATGCAGACTGATGGTTGTAAGACAATATTAATAAGTTCAATTACCTTATTTCCCGGTAACAAGTATGATGCAGACTGTTACTCTATATAAACTGTGTCATGACCAACTTTCATGCAGACAATCGAATAACCAATAGTTTACCACAGTAGGTTGAAGGAGAGTTTGTTGACCAACTGTTCTCAAAATTTATTTTCTCATTAACTATAACACAAAAACTGCCTCGCTTTACTCAGCAGTTTCTCCCTGTTATAGTTCATGAAAATAATTTGGCTTTACTCATCACTCATCAAGAACCCCCATATATCCCTGATAATATAACATATTCAAACCGTACTCGTCAGTTAAAAACTTACAATACCAATATCAGTAAGACATAAACCTATCATCACCATATTTGATTTCAAACACCAACTCTGCCTCTGTGACTTTATTAAACCCTACTGCAATATACTTATTTTCATATTTCATTTTATGCTATAATAAAATATTTTTATTCATTGAATGTTAGTTCATATATTAATCTATCTCCCAACGCAGCCTAATAGAAAAGCATGTGACTCTCTAGCAAATCGACAACTAGGGCCATGAGCTTCAAAAGCGATAACATTTAATTTTGCATTGAACTGTTAAAAGTCATAGTACTCCCCCTTCGGCGTTGTGCTTAAAAATAACTGTAATAGTTTACGGTGAAATAAAGATAAAGATCGGTGTACTTTTGTTGTTCCTTATGCTGAATAAACATCATATTGAAAATGACCAACTAAATTATATTAATTATTTTGAGAACGTGTTAATAGATTGTATCACAAGTACAAGCTATGGTTGAAAAAAAGGCATCAAATATTGAAAAAATCTTATTGCATTTTACCACGTATTGTGTTTCAATTTACCACACTTTTTAGTAAAAAAATTTCGGACTCATCTGTATAAATGTTTTTCCGTAGTATTACATTACCTCGCATTGTTTACAATATTACCGAACTTAATACATCTGCGTTTATTACATCTTATTTGTAACATTGAGCACTGATATTTCAGTGATTGGGCCTTAAAGGGTCAGTAAATTAAAACTGAAATATCAGTTCTTGCCATCAAGGGTCTTACCAAGAAGGCACTCAACGTGGCAGTGACGTTGTATGATGATTGCATTGCAACGTTGCCGTTTAACCGCCTTTAGGTCGCGTTACCGGTGACGTCACAGAGCACTGATAATTCAGTGCTTGGTCCTAAAAGGGTGAAAGAATGTAATGCAAGATAATGTCATATTTACTTTTTGATAATATAAATAAAATAAAACCAAATTGCAACTATAAATGTAGTTATTTGAAAAACACAAGGTGTTGGCAGCAAAATATAACGTCCATTACAATTGTATTTATTATTTTTGCTGCCTTCTCTTAGTTATTTTGTTTTACCGTAGTAATACATCACCCCAAACTTAATACATTGTACAGCGTTTATTAGATCTTATGTCGTAACAGTGAGCACTGAAATTTCAGTGCTTTGGTCTTAAAGGGTCAGAAGGTCTGTAGGGCAACGTTGCCGTTTCGACGCCTTTAGGTCGCCTTTGCACTATTTCAGTGTTTGCCGGTGACATCAGTGCTTGGTCCTAAAACGGTTAAAGCATGAAATGCAAAGAGATATCGTCTTCACTTTTAAGGATATACATGTATTTCATGTATAAAGAGAATATAACTACAATTTCAACTATAAAATGTAGTTATTTAATAAAACATAAGGTGTTGGCAGCAAAGTATTACGTCCACTACTATGGTATTTTTATGTTTGATGCGTTCTCTTAGTAATGTTCTCATCGAGAGGAACCGATATAGCATTGTAATTAGATTAACGTTGACAATGATCAAGCAGAGCTGACATTACAGTCCAGCAAACTTAATTACATTTTGTTTCTTTTGTAAACTCAGAAAGTATTAACTTACAAACTATTGAAGTTTATCTTATCAGGGCTTCAGTAATTAGTTCAGGTGTATATGATCTATCTATCTCTCTGTCTCCATATCACTGTTCATCAACAGAAACACAAGATACAAGGTGACAAATTGTTATTCATTTCGAAAATCTAACAATGAGTCATGATTAAGGTTGTCGTACATTTAACAGTTAACAAGAACAATGACTCACAAGGTAAGTGTATGTATTACCGTTCTCCAAAGATCATGACTTTCTGGCCTTCCTGCCATGGTTGGAATTAATCACCTGGAAAAGTGACCTGTGTCCTTAGTGTTCATTTTAAAGACATGTATTCATTTAAATAAGATGAGTGTTGAATAGAGCCTCATGTGATAAAACATATCAACGTTGATTGTTGAATGTCCTGTCTCATTGTCAACAAGTCAATTTTACAATACACTTTGATTATAAATATCGAAAATTCTTAACTCCCTTTTACTTTTAAGAGTAGGCAATGTATGCCTCATTAGGTTACCAACACCATTTCATTTGGACAGGTTTATGACCTAAGAAGCCTGTGTAAAAAATATACATTCAGAGAATCCAATCAGAACATTTATTTCAAAGCTGATTCTGTAGTTAATCAGTTGCTTCCTGTAACATTCAAATGAGAGAATAGCAGATTTAAGATTTCATTTTCACTGGTTCTCAAATGTTCATTTGGTATCTAATATCGAGATGATCAAGTGTATTTACATTTCAACACATTAAGACCATTCACCAAGAGAAGTAAGAAGTACATATAGTTGACGGGAATACAGTGATTCAGTTGACATTATTATTGTTGAACGCTGTTTGGACGATATTTCAGAGATAGACGAATGTTGATTAATGAAATTTGATGTCTGTGGTTTGATTGAAAAGGCAAAATGAAAACAAGGAGAGTGTAAGATATCAGTAGTCATCACACACAAGGACTGGTAGTAAGTAAATATATCGTAAATTGACGAATTGTGATGTGTGAAAAAATACAAATTTTCTTTATGAAAATGTGATTGAAATCGACTGCACATTTTATTAAATGACAGTAATATGTCTGAAGCTTAAATAATGATGAACCACATTCAGACTTTTGTTAAATTTGTTAGACTATTATCAAATGTACAGACAAAGTTGTCAGAATAAATATATCGTTCATGGATAATTGATAGTTTTGATGCATAGAGAGAGGTTAGTATAATCATTAACATGGATATAGGTTAGACACAAAAACTTCAACAAATAAATAAACATATATATGTAATTAATTGAATGGTCAAATTAAAAAAATGTAGTCTTAGAGATGTGAAACGACTAGAAAATGAATAGATTTTGGGTTTAAAAGTCAATAAATGTTTATTCATGAGTCATTTGATTCTTACATAAAGATGTATAGTTTACCTTTGTGACACTGCTGTACTTAAAATTATGAGTGAAGCCTGGAATTTATTTTGGAATTGTTGTGGAGTCAGGACAATTGTTGCTGACCAAATATTTATCGTTAAAATGGTGATTACAGACATAGCTCTGTCTTTTGTTGTGACATAAATAAATGCAGGTGATTGTAGTGATGTGATATTGAAGACAATAGAGAGGGTTCTGATGTTTATTCAAGGCTCTTGGTCTTACTATGCAGTGTGGCCTGCTAGCCATGTGCTCTTAACATAGGAGCGAAAGAGTTATCTCCCCTAGACTGCCTTGTTACTGCAGTGGGGCCCTTTTAGGGTACGAGGCCCAGTAAGGGTTAGACAGTTCAGTCCTAACTTACCTGATACTACAGTGATCGCCTTGGGAATTTACTCCGGTTAAGTCGGTAAGCTTTTATTTTATTTTGACGTGAGTACGTTATTATGAAAATGTAATGGATAGCGCATGTATAACAGCATGACTTGTGTGCTTTTAAGAATTACGTATTATTCATTTCTAAAGCTTTCCTCTTTATAATACAAATATATGACGTCACATAAATGTAAATCTAAAAATAAGTGTTTTTAGATTTGTTATCCTTTTTCCCTTTAAGGTATTTCAAAGTTTAGTGCATAAAGAGATAATGGTATAAATAACGTAAAAAAATCACTGCCCTTTTTTTACTTCAATTCCTGACCATGTTTTCGGCTCTTGAGAGGCGCTGTTCTGGTTATCTCCCCTTGCTCGTTATCGCTACATGTAGGAGAACCGTTTTGGGTACGATGCTCTCGGAGACTTAAAGATCTTTATTCCTTTAGTATGTACACCTATATGTCGTTTATTTTTCTCTTAGTAACATCACAAAACAAACTATAAATATATGCAAAAAGACCGAATATTGCGCACTTTGTGAATAAATTATACACACATTTGCTAATTGAATTGGTACTTTGTATAAAACAAGTATTTGAAATAAACACTCTAAATGTTTTATTCAGATTTTCTTCATCATCATAGAGTTAATGTAAATCAAGCCTTGAATTATCTTATTCTTATATATCAGATCTATCAACACCGTTCTTATGGTGCGACAGCAAGAAACTAATTTGATTTGCTTGATAGTAATCAGGTTAATATCACCTAAATGGAAAACAGAGTCTCACCACGTTAGGTCAGATGAAATTGTCTTTGGAAAGCAGATTTACCGAGGCTAATTGAATTCTATCTGCAAAAATACTTCATATCGGACTCTCGATTTGAAATCGACACTGTTGTACTATGTGTATGGAAATACTGGCACTATAATCTACACGTGCATGGTTTGCTGAACACTCTCCAACACCCCAAAAGAAATATTGACGTTGTAATGTGTATCTGGTTTCATAACACATGTAAATACAAAGTGTTCATACAGTGATATTCCTCATTACTATCTCCTTTGTCAGGATGACAGACATATGTAAATTATATGATATTTACTTCATTTATTGAAATTCGACGTTGGGGTTTAATATTGAATACAACTAGAGTGCCATAAAAATCTACAGAGTTTAGTTTGAGAGTCTCTTATTCTTTACTTTACATTCCTTTCCTCTACAAACAAAATACCCATTAGTCCGATTAGTCCAACTTTTAATTGCTAACATTTTGAACAAAAATTCTGAATAGTTATTCGCTCATTCAAAAAAGTTCCTAGATAATGTTTGTAAACAGAATTTCAAGTTTGAAGTAAAACACATCTCCCCATGCTTGTTGTGTACCATCACCAGCAATTAACGATATTGTCCATTAAAGGAAAGCATCATAAACCTGTAAACTTGTTAACAGAAATAGTTTACAGACCCTGAAGGCTTTGCTTTTGTTGAAAAATTTGATTTTGATTTTTAATAGGGTACCGACTCTGCGTGAAGGAAATTAACAATGTAATTTGGGATCATTTATATACTGCTGATTATTATTTATATTCAGAGTGCTTTTACAGTTACATTGATACTTCCTTGTCAAAAGATTTTGTTTACTCTGTTCATGGACTGTAATTTCTGTAAACCTCTTTTTGTATATATGTCCGTGGAGTCAATATGACACAATTGAAGCAATTGACTTTTCTTACATAGATGATAAGTTTGATTTAAAAAACTTAATCTGGCTACCCTGGTAATTTTGAAAAAAAAGAATCTTTAATTTTAGGCTCAGTGGAATTTGGCATAACTGTTGCAGTGAAATAGCTTTAGAAACGTCATTAAAATATTTACTTGATTGAAGCTCTTAAGATATGTCTTGGCAAAAAGAATTGATTGTCAGTAGTTTCTGTTATTTTCAAAGAAGTCATGTATTTGTCCATATCAAATAGACTGTAACAGAAAGTGAGGGTCAAAGAGTACACGGCTCGGATCATTACAATTTATTATTTTCAAAGGCTTACTGACGGTAACATTTCCCCAAAACGACCCAAAAAATATTTTCTCATTTTGCTTGATCGTTGACTTTAGATTATGTACACTGTTTTTTTCGACTGGCATACGTTTTAGAAACAATTAATTTTTCTAGCATTCGATATATATTATCAACAATGCGCCAACGAAATGGTTTACGTGGGTTAACAATAACTTCTATTTATTTTAGAAAAATGAAAAAAAAAAAACAGGTTATGTTCTCGATCATTCTTTAAATATTTTTTGCGGTATTCATATTTATATATCATCAGGCATGTTTTCGACCTAATAACTCTCCTCTTATTTGATATGTGTGATGCGACGCATATCAGGTACAATCAAACACGTGATTGTGGAACCCAGGACAGAGCACATTGTACTGTGGTAGTTTCTCAGGATTAAAGACAATTGGTCATAATTACTTTTTTTGTTCTTTGACGAACACATTTTGACATTTAAATCCTTGGAAACTCTGATGATAACACATGACGTTGCTTGTTTGTAACTCTACGCCGAACTAAAGGTTTTTTTATGTTAAACACTCAACAATAAGTTGTAATCCAATGACACGTTATTGCAGCTAATAAGGTGGATATTTTAAGGAGTTTTACCAATATCGTTTTCTGCTGGATCAAATTCTTTTTACTATACTAAAATGCCATCAAAGTGTTCAAAGAACGGCCTTTTTACGGATGATATTATATATCATAATGAACTTTAAGCACAAGAAGCTTCACAAATTATTCTTGATCATTTGGACAAATCATCTGAAGCTATTGCATGTAAATGTCATATTCTTCTCTTGTTAAAACTTGAGTACATGTCAGGTGCACTATAGAATGATTTTAATTACATTATTATATAAAAACGTTGTAAAGGGGCCGTAGCACGTTTTTTGT
This sequence comes from Steromphala cineraria, assembly GCA_916613615.1. NCBI lineage: Eukaryota > Metazoa > Mollusca > Gastropoda > Trochida > Trochidae > Steromphala > Steromphala cineraria. The sequence continues at coordinate 5,380,810 of OU744732.1, read as the reverse complement.
TAATTTTATATTTTAAATATTTCACTGATAATTCAAAGTTAATGGTAAATGTATTATTTTGACAGTGTCAAATATCTCAAAACACAAGTCAATCATCCATAGTCGAGGATAAAGTATCAAGATTCTTGGCGGCCATTTTGTGTGAACACCTTTAATTCAATTTGTGTAAGAAAAAGAAATCGCAAGGCTAAACTTTACGTTATATATTTGAATTATTACTGCTTCATTTAGTTTAAATACATTGTCGTCCAATGGGAACCATTAATTTTCATTTTCCTGACATCACCTTATATTCCCCCTGAAAACGTGCTACTGCCACTTTAAATAGACAGTCGCAGTTGATGGTTACCCATATGGTATAACGCCATAATAGCAATATTCTTTATTAAAACCATTACTTGTTTTTGAAAAAGCGGTATAGCTATGGTCTTTGTAGGATTTCATTCGTTGAAAACCAGAAACTCGATATCAGCAAAGACTGTCTATTTTGTCAATTAAACGTACAGCGTCTACAGCACAGTGTTTCAGCGCTTTCTAATTGGACGTGACTTTCAAATATCAAGGCAAACCTGCAACCTGGTTTGCTGAAATTGGTAGGATAAACGAATATTCTCAATAAGACCAAGGGCGGGATAGCGCTGTGGTTCTACGAGCAGTAAGGCTTGGGTGTAATGCTGCACCACCAATGTTGCTCTAGTTCCAACCGATGCTCGCATGCTTCACCGCTTACGCCTTGTCCAACCTCCTATCTCCCGATCATATCTTGCTACTCATCCTCTATCTATAACATATCAAACATAAACTAAATTAAATTACCTGTTTTTTTTAAAGGGATTGTGCACATCGTTTACTATTACTAAAACTAATATGCGAAAGCTGTTTCAAATACATTTACACATTTTAACGCTTTTATATGTACATCAAAAACTGTGTTAAATGATTGTTCTTGCTTTTTTGCATTTAAATCGGAAAATGGATATTTTCAATTTGCAACTCTTAAATGAATCAATACAAACTGATATAGACATAAACGCATACAGATACTGACATTGTCAGCGGCTTACCGCATAAGCGATAAAGCATTTAAAATTATTCATTTAATATTGGGCTTTTATCTCCATATTCTTTTATGTTATGTTCTTATTGAATATTTCGAACATTTTGAATATACTAAGTATTAGGTAAATACTCTGAATCGTTAAACTCGCTTAAAATAGCACTTATTTATTGAAAATAGTCACTTTGTCTGACATAAAGAGAATTGTGCTTCTTTGGAGGATGGGAATAACTTTTCTTTATAAATATGAATGACTAAGTGACTCTTAAATTCTGTCAATGCTTAATCATGAATATAAAATTGTCTATGGATTGACTCTTATAAAAGACAAGACCCCACATTGTCTGAGGCAAATTGTTGCTGTCAGAAAAATAGAGTACGCTGTAAGGAAATGCATTTTTTGTACGTTGTATGCAATTCCAAATTTAATGAAGTTTCCAGTTTCATCAATTTTTTAAAGGAGAACTTATCTTCTGATAGGATGAAAAATACTTTAAAACACATGTTCACGTAAACTATAAATAAAAATTGTGTTTAATAACTAATTTGGCAATTTAACGATCGCACCGCCCACCCGCTGTGCCCTTATGCATATTTCCCGGCTGACTTCGGAAAGCTTCGACCGTGACGTCATAGTTGCTTACTGTTCCAGCAGTATTCAAGTAAAGCTAATGGAGAACTATCAGTCACGAGCAAGAACTGGATGCGTATTGTGGAATTTGGTCTAACGTGATATATTGTTTACAACATGGGGATGTACTAACTCATCAAACCAAGGAAACATGTTTCATTTCTTAAATTTTATTAATGAAACGACAGATAGATGCAGAGCGGCGAAATGTGCATCTAGTCAGAAGTCTACAAAGGGAGAAGGGTTTGAAAGCGTTGCAGCTTCGAAGCTATGTTTAGAGCATATTGAATGATCTGCTTATTAAAAGGATCCGCTCTTTCTTGTCTTGCATCCTTTCAAAGGGGCAATAATATTTGGTAACATGCTACTATAGTGTTGTGAGTTTTAAAAATCGCATACAGTTCCAACAACCAATTTATAATGTAATCAATACTATGTAATCAGGCACAGATTATCTCAAAAAGGTCAACAATAACTCCAGGCACAACTATGGGCAGGTCAAATATACGATCACAATACATGTACATATGGCTTAAATGACAAACGAAACGAGTTCATTTAGCTGCGACTTCAATCACTGCATGGGCTATTTCAAAACAAACAGACAGACGGACGCGTATTTTAATGTAAGTCTTGCCCCTATACAATATAAGATTTACCGTCAGTTATTGAATACGTTTCGGATGAAGTTATCGATGCATACAAAATCTGCCTGTCATACTGCAACATCTGCAAAAGATCATCAAAAGAAATAGAACACATTGACAAGACAATGGCATACACAACTGACTTCTAATCGACCAGAAGTGTTCAATGTAGAAAATGGTGGTCATACAGTCGGAATTTCATGAGGGGTATGGAAACGTTTTGTTAATGAATGTTGCATTTGAAGAGGTTGTCATGCATGACACTGTATGCGAAAATGTCCTAAAAGATACATGTGGAAAATCACCAAAACGCTTTTGATTTCAGAAAAAAAACCTTAGTTAATCAAATATATAATGTAAAGTTCAGCACTGCGATTCCTTTTTCTTACACAAAATGAATTAAAGGTGTTCACACAAAAATTGCCGCCAATCTTAAAACAATTTTCTCTAAGTTTTGATGATAGGCTTGTGTAATGAGATTTGTGACAGTATGGAAATATTACATAAAGCATTAACCTACAATTATCAGGGAAAATTTTAAAATATAAATTTTCAAATAACGTGCTACTGCCCCTTTAAGACTTTTAGACAATAAGGTCATCAAATACTGTAAGCAAGGTTGCTTGCAAGAATTGATGACAAAAGCTTACTTCACTTATATAAATACCGTTTGCAATAATAATCATTAGATTATGAAATCTTATTAACAGCAAGAAAAACTTTCTGACTTGATTATCTTGTTGAGTTAAGCAGATTTCTCAACGGCGAATCCGTTAAAGAAGTTAATCTAATCAGATACTGTTGTAAAAATGAAGTAAATCAAAGTTAGGATGGCTTCTGAAATTGTAACCCTGTTCGTGTCGTCTTTATCAGTCGAGATTAGATATCTCGTATTTGTATGGTTAGTTTTTTTGTCTTATCATATGAGTGTATGAGTTGTTCACAGATGGTTAATATTGAATATAAAATAAGTGCTTAATTGTCTGTTCGTTTTTGGGAATTGGTACAATGTATAATGATCAATTTAAAAAAAGAATCACTTCTCACATTATCATGTTTCCAAAAGAAATAAACATGAAGTTTAAAATGTTGTACATATGTGCTACTTATATTTCAAGATCTAAATAAAAAAAACATTTTCATCCCTGTTAAACTTTACAAGTGGAAAACAGGCCTTAAACTATTCTTCTACTTTGATTTTACAAAATTTTCATTTTTTGCTTAATAACTGCTAAATAGACGGTTATTTAGTGGAAAGAATTCCTGTTCAAGCTATGTTCTTTTCAAATGATTCGAATTATAGATTAAAAAAATAGAGCCATTGGCTCTGTAGCTCATCAGGCTTCAATTATGCTGTAGAGTGTGGCCAATGTGATTCCCCTTTTGTAGGGGCCACAGGGTCACCAACCATAAATCAAGTATATAGGCTACAAGTTCAAGTTTTCTAGGCCTTATGCTTCTGGAGAAGGAGATCAATAGGTTTTTAGGGCGTGGCCCCTGTGGCCCTTATTAGGGGTCACAGGGCCACCTAAGCTACAATTTATAATCCTCACTAGTCAAGGAGTCTGTACACAAAGTTTCAGCTTTCTTGGCCTCATGGTTCTGGAGAAGAAGATGAAAATTAGGTTTTTAGGGCGTTGCCCCTGTGGCCCTTATTAGGGGTCACAGGGCCACTAAAGCTACAGTTTATAATCCTCACTAGCCAAGGAGTCTGTACACAAAGTTTCAGCTTTCTAGGCCTTATGCTTCTGGAGAAGAAGATGAAAATAGGTTTTTAGGGCGTGGCCCCTGTGGCCCTTATTAGGGGTCACTGGGCTACCGAAGCTACAATTTATAATCCTCACTAGTCAAGGAGTCTGTACACAAAATTTCAGCTTTCTAGGCCTTATGGTTCTGGAGAAGAAAATGAAATAGGTTTTTAGGGCGTGGCCCCTGTGGCCCTTATTAGGGGTCACAGGGCCACCAAAGCTACAATTTATAATCCTCACTAGTCAAGGAGTCTGTACACAAAGTTTCAGTTTTGTAGGCCTTATGCTTCTGGAGAAGAAGATGAAAATAGGTTTTTAGGGCGTGGCCCCTGTGGCCCTTATTAGGGGTCAAGGGCCACCAAAGCTACAATTTATAATCCTCACTAGTCAAGGAGTCTGTACACAAAGTTTCAGCTTTCCAGGCCTTATGGTTCTGGAGAAGAAGTCGAAATTCCACAAAGTTTACGGACGGACGGATGGACGGACGGACGCCGGACAACATGCCATGCCATAAGCCCATCGGGCCTTACAGGCCAGATGAGCTAAAAATCCTAATTCCATAAAATAAAAAACGTTAGATATTCTCCAGTAAAACTATTTGCTCTGTTAACAAGTGTTCAATAAAACATTACAGGCATCTATGCAGTGAATGAAAAATATTTTCATTTCATAAAGGTTGGCAAGACATCATCAAAGCCATATGAAATCATTCTGCTTCAGTCCCCTGTTTTTGGTTTAATGCATGGTTAATGTACATAATGCAAAGAATAAATTAAATCGTTTGTATTCAAATGAATAATAATTTATAAATACTCGTATATATCAAATATTGAGTTATTAAGTGTCTTGTCTTTTCAAAACTGGTATTTACGGTCTTTTTAAAACATGAATTTGAAGAACTGAAGATATTTTACTCAAATACAATATATCTAAGAAAGTGTAATGCTAGAAGTAATTGCTTTGAGAGAAAATCAATATTTCTGTGGGATCTTAACACATTTCGTTTATGTTTTTGAATTGAAAATATTGATTTTGTTATCCCCTTTCGAATTGCACAGCAGATGACTGAGTGTGAAATGGAAAATACGCAACTAGTCATAAAACCAGCCAATTCATTTTCAGCGAGAGGGGGATTGTAATTTTTTTTTCATTGTAGAAGTACTGAAATATGCGTATTTATATGCCTAACGTTCACACAAACATTTTATCATATCCCGGCTTTAAAGAAAACAAATTTGGTGTAAAGAATCCATTACATGGTTAATTCCGTCTGTACTTTTGTCTGTCTTTCTGAACATGTGTCTGTCCATCCAGTCCATTCAGTGGCGAAAGTTTAAATGTGTGGGTCCATGGAACAATCTTCTCAGTTTCAAAATTTAAAGCTCATAGGTCAAAGCTATCCTCATTTTTCTGACCAATACATTTTCTTATTGCAAATAATTAGTTGGTAAAAAATATGGTTTTCAATCAAAATGATAAGTATGTCATGTTTACTGTACATGTCTTGACATTGTAAATGTTTAATGGTCTTACATCTCAATTGTGTTACACCAAGAGATGGTTATTGCTCTCGATTTCCGACAGGGCCAGTACTTCTCAAAAACAATTGTTTGTCCACAGATTCATAATGAAGAAGAACCAGAAGAGCTTTATTCAGTATATTCATATACTCAAGAAGTGAACACCCGCAGCAGCCGTACTTGTACTTCTGTAAGTGTCACTTTTGATTAAAATGTGTCTATTTTAAAGTTTAAAAATCATGTTCCTCTAATGTTTATTTTATGTGTTCATGATTATCTATCTATCTATTCTTACAATTTGAAAATAAGAGATCGTTTGTAATATATGTGGTTTATTAGTTCAGACAGACAGACTCGAGTGTCAGTTTTTCTTACAAATTGTTTGTTGTGACATCATAAACATTGTCAAATTCGGTTTTTATTTACATCAAAATACGTCTAGCATTACACTGGCTGTCCACATTCAAGTTTCAAGTTGTTAAATGTGGTCGGTTATTTTTGATGCCTAAAAGTTTGCATTTGCATTTGTCTAAGTCACTTTTGTCTATTTTATACTTTTAATGTTTAAAAACCCTGTTCTTTTAATGTTTATATTATTTATTCACGATTAATCCGTCTAACATGGATAGACAGACAGAATCGAGTGGCAGTTTTACTTACAAATTGTTTGTTGTGACATCATTAACATAGTCAAATTCGGTTTCCATTAAACTTAAAACACGTCTAGCATTCCACTGGCTGTCCGCGCTCTAGTTATAAGTTGTTTAATAACTTTTAGTCGGTTATTTCTGATGCCTTAACGGTGCATTTGAAAAATAGATTTTTTTGTTTTAGTCACGTTTCTGTCTCTGCTATTAAATCATACCAGGTTACACTGTAGCAAGTGTAAACTTACTGCACACATCACGTGATATCATCAACCTACAAATGGAGGCAAGATCAAGACAAGGTTTCCTCGCTCCAAATGGCAGAAATTCCAACCCATTATATCCATCTCAGCTTGTTATTGGATTGAAATCGATAGCATATGTAGATTGTGAAATTCGAGTGCATGTTTTCCCGTTTTGAGATAGCCTTTTGGACTGTCTGTTGATATGTTTTATATGTGATTTGTATTTAAGCAAAGCACCAACACGGTGCTGATAATAAACAATACACATTTTCAGGCAAACCATTAGGGGTTTTAGATATAATGACCATGTGGCAGTGTAGAAACATAAACTTCACTAAACTTATGATTCACAGTCTCTGAATAACTGATTTTACTACGCCTTAGTATTTCTGAGTCAAATCCAAGTTGCCTTATGATTGAAAATGAAAGTCAATATGTTTGCTGCATTGTGATAATAATAATTCTCTTGACTGAATTGATGCTAAAGTAAGTCACTAGCAGTCTCAACTTTCACAAACACGATCAAATATCAAATTTGAGAAAAACTGCTACGACATAAACTGGCCAGTTAAAGATAATTGCTTATCTAAAGGGAGAAGAAATTCAATGTAAAGAATCTCAGATTTACTCACAGATTTAAAATTGTAGGCATTGGCTCGATGATTAATGTTATTTTATATTCTTATAAATCCACAGTTTCATGTGTAGTTTATCCCCTATGACTATTCTATTATTTCACCAAATTTGAGTTGGCTCACAATATCCCTCATTTTAACATTATTTTTGCATATTAGGGCTTACAGTTCACATACATAGTAAATAAAAAGCAATTGCTATATTTAGAGTGTTCAATATATCGATTTTAAGCAAAATATTCCAACATCAAATGCATGTTACAAAATAAGGGGGTGTTTAATTAAGTTCTGTATGAATATTTAAGAGTACAATAACAGTTTACAAAATAAGTTATACCATTCAGAGGCGGGGTATATGGGGGATGGGGGGGGGGATATTCGCCTCGAGCTTGGTGTTGTGCGATAAATAAACCCCGCCTCTGAATGGTATAACGAATTTGTCCTACCGAATGTTTAAACAAAACGCATATAAATCGAAGATAAAGAGTAAGAACTGCGTAAATTATTTTAGTATAGTTTGTTCAAAGCTACATGTACATATCGGTAATCAAAAGTAACCAGCTTGATCATGTGTTCGAGGTAACAGACATTGTACATTTCAAGACGCTCAATCAGCACGCTTTTTTCATGCTTTTTATGTGCCAGGGTATAAATGATTTATTGCCCAGCTCAAGAGGGTGATATCAGTATTTATTCAGGGTCACATGGACCAATCAGAGATCAAGATTCTTACATGAGGTAGGATAAAGAGATCTATTTTTTTATCTAGTTAGGAAATATATAAATTCCATCTTCATGCTTATATCAATGCCTCTCCATAACAAAGCATTTCATGTGAGGAACATATCCTCTTGTAATCACAAAAAGGTAGCAAGCTTTAAAAATATTCTTCGATTCTTTAATACATCAAATATCTACAACATAAAATAGATTTAAAAACTTCGGTAAAACGACAAGAAAATAATACGTTTATTATCTTATAACGGACTAACCTGCCCTTTTGAAAAGTATTGATTTTGCCACGAAACACCCCAATTCTTTGTCGATTTATAATATGACAACAACTCCCATGAAATCTTTTCACAAAACAGGGAGTGGGGAAATATTTACTGTCATGAGTCCTAAAGCTTAATCAAGATATAGGACCATGCCAACATCAAACAGATTATCATTTTCATACAAAGTAGTTTCCATATTGACAAAGTATCTAGCTTACGTGATTTTTCTTATACATGTACCATAAATAACTGGTCAGAGAAATGAAAAAATATAACAACTCATATTCAAAAATGTGAAAAAATTACCAAGAAAACGTAGGCATATGAAGCAAAACAATAAACAAAACTGACACATTTGCTACTCACCATGTCTTCATATGGCGCCTTATTAAATTTGTCTTTACCAAAATATATACGTAAACAGATAAGTATTCTTGAATTGAAACAGAATCTTGTTTACTTCTTTAGAACATTTCTGCCGGTGGTTTACTGAGGTTAGCGGGTGCAGCACTGACTGACAGTGAGAATATCGCCCAATTATATGCGACGGACTGGTTTGAATACTTGCCGTTGAAACAAAACAAGTTACCTTTAATATTGATACCATAATGAGCTTTAATATTGATATTCACCGTTATAAGCTTTAATATTGATATTTACCGTATTTAACTTTAATATTGATATTCAGCATGATAAGCTTTAATATTGATTTTCACCATAATAAGCTTTCATATTGATTTTCACCATAAAAAGCTATAATATTGATATTCAAGATAATAAGCTTTAATATTGATATTCATCATAATGAGCTTTAATATTGATAGTCACCATAATAAGCTTTAATATTGATATTCATCATAAAGAGCTTTAATATTGATAGTCTTATTAGTCACTAGTGATATTAACAATGGAACGTGTTATCAGTCACTAGTGACACAACACAAATATCCTCTAAATATTTATATTGACCATTATAAGCTTTAATATTGCTATTCACAATAATAATCTATACCGAAACGTCACTACTGTCAAATAAAGAAGTTGTTCATCCAAAGATTTACACTTGTGATCCTTTAATATTGTATTCACCATAATAAGCTTCAATATTGATAAGCACCATTACTATTGGGCTCAGTACATAAATGTTCTTTTCTAAAAGACATCTGGAAATGTACTTTTGAAGATTAAAATATGTTTATTAGTTTTGCATAGTGATATATCACGATTTACAGTAATAAATTGCTTTCGGGTTTTTCTTACAACATTAATAAAATCTTAAGAAAATAACTATATAGTATAAAACATAGTCATATTTAAAAACGTATTACAAAAACATGTTCAACATTAACTCTAAACCTACAACTCTTAGAAAAACATAATATTGTAAAGGTAAACTTGACTCAAGTGGATGTTTTATTTATGTATCATATATAGTTGACAACTTTAAATTTAAAGGAGTATCAATATTATTTGAAAGGTTTAAGTTATCAAGTTCAAATTTCTGGTATTGAAGCGCCCTTTTGGCACTAGATATCGAGGAAGCTTTGATTAGGGAATTTCAACAAGGGCAAGGAACTGTTATTAGTACTGAAAATAAGTAACAAGATAGGTTTTATGTTGTAGTCATTACGTGAATTGTATTTCAACCTGAACTGATTACTTCAGTCTATGGTTACACTGGCAATGCGTACATACGTCAACTCAGGTTTAGGCTCTTTTACGTTATACCAATGGACATTCTATCATCAAAAATATATTAACACCAAGCAGCTCTAATGACGTCATTTACGGCCTCTAACAAACTCTTTCTGGCGCAGCCAATACGTTACAAACGTTTTAGCGAAAAGGTATTTACACCCTATCCTAATTATTATGTAATGTGTTTTTAATTGTTACTTCTTGCATCCTGTAAAGTTTCAAAATTGCTTTACCTGATTGAACTAACGTTCATTGCCTCCAATCAAGCATCTCCCATTCTATCCCACAAAGTCGGCGTAATATAACAGAGGCTAAATCAACATGACTTGATGGGAGAATGGGACATTTAGTGATGTGTTACCTTTATGCTTGAAAAACGGTATGAGGATCTATACCAAATAAACAAGGTTCATCCATAGAATTATGCATTTCCTATGGAGGATATCGAAAGTGAGTTTGATACCGAATCATTCATGAGTTTCATAAACAAATGGAAGGAAATTTAATATTTTGTTTATTACTTACACTTTATTGCTACTGTATAGTTATATAATTTCATTGAATGTGCAAGATTGTTCTATATTTTGTTATGTCATGTGTTTGTTTGTTGACTCCCGAAGTAGTTTAATGGTTTCATGTTGTTTGATTCGGGACTCAAAAGTCTTCATTGGAGATGGTCTAAGATCACATAGATAGTTGGTAGAATTTAAGTTGGTGTAAATCCTTCATTCACAGTAGTCAATTACAATAAAGAGAGTTCGTCAGGATGAGAAAAATGCTGATACTGACGCGATACATAATATATATGTAATTCCAACCTGCGAGAAGGACAGCTCACTATATCAACAAAAGTACATCAAATTCCTTTAAGAATCAACTATTCGTGCTTCCTCGGCAGTATATCGAATTACTGAAGAGTTCAGGAGAGAGGTTCATGTACAACGTCTTTTCCTTGACCCTGGGGTTTAGAATCCAGACAGTTATAATAGGCTGACAATAGAAAATGACTCAGACAATAACTAACGAGGGACGGGGAATGGCAGATTATCGTTCCCGAATTATATCAATTTCGTTATTCTCGAACCTGGGCTAGTTAGTTGGTTATTGTTCATATTGCCAATTTTTTTTATAAGATAGAAACTTAGATTCTTAAAATAAATGTTTTCCTATAAAGGATTTCAAAAGGGATTATCTCCAAATTCATATGCCCTCGCCGTCGCTACACCTCCGACCTACCTACGCACTTTTAAAGTTCCCTTTCGAATGTGTTTACAAACTGAACAAGGTAACTGTGATTGGTGTATAAAGTTTACTTTGTCTTTATCTTTTAACGTAATTTCAAGTTGTGTATTGATTAAAAGTGATATATGACGCCTTCTGTAACAAATATACCAGTAGTCGCAAATTGAATTCTTAGATCGTCGCTGTTGGCACCGTGACGTCATTGCCGTTCGTGTCTATGACTTCGTATTGATGAATCGAATGAAACCCGTCGCATTTTTACCTAACTTCGGCTGTGGGTAGATCTAGTATTGGAGTGCCGCTTTTGCTACTTTGGTATTCTAAATTTTCCTTTTTTTCTGGTTCCCATTGAACTTTTGAACAATTTAAACTTAGAACATATGGGGGTAGGGTCATTTTCAGGCCTCTATCTTTTAGTATGATTTTATGAAACCTAGAATGTGGTTGGACCATTGATGGAGTAGAACATTGTAGTCTTTTTCCTTTTTCAAAAGATTATCTTTGAGGAATGTCGCTGCCAAATACGGCTAAGATAAAAAGATATCATGGGACGGGGGACATCACAGTGCATCACATGCACATATTTTTAGTTCTTTCTAGTCGTGTTTATTGCCTGAAATTCAATTGTATTTTGCACACCAAATCATCGTAAAACAGGCATTTAATGATCATGTAAATTGCCAGGATAAAAGCAGTATCAGGTGTATTGCAGTGCTACGACACTGGTTTCCCCTTTATTTCTTTGGTTCATCCGCCTTCCACAGCAAAACAATATCAACGATATATCGCCCGGAGAAATACAAATTATCAATTTATAACATTTCTTTAGCATAATACTTTTATTCGATGACTGGCAGCGGGTTAATCTTATCATCAAATGTGTTGTATAACTGGGTTTCCATATTACGGCTGATACTCCTTTAGGTAACAGAAGTTATAGAAATTTAAAGATTGAAATCAACGAATACAATCAAACCTGTGTATGTTACCCTCAGTGGATCATTCCGTAATATTCAATTAAATGTTTTATTGTTGCAAGGCCAATTGACCCATAATTCAGTACAATAGATATGGTCGAGAAATTTGACCTACAGCCGAGTGGTTATCGGAATATACACCACGTGGTGTGGTTATCAGGTCAATATCAGGGGTTTACTATTTCGTATAACCAGGCGTGCGATGGTTATATTGTATAACCTTACCTCCTCACATCCAATGTGCGTTTGGTCGATGTTTTCTCGGTTCGATACCACAAACAAGTTCGGCTTCGCCTCACTTCTTTGTGGTATCGAACCTCGAGAGAACTTTCAACCACTGTGTTTTAGGGTACGTCAAGGTATCCAACACCTTGAAATGTTGACTTTGTATCAAAGACATATTTACGAAAGAATACATAATATCAAAACATTTTTGAAACGTAGTTTATTTACTGATTTATAGCTTATTTTACTATAAAATGCACCACATAGTGATATCATTTTGTGCTTTGTGCTTATCCATGATGAATGCAGACCTCAAGGTCTTTTAGTATTTTCATCTTAACACTCACACACAAATTCACGTCGTTCTAGGTTAGCTGAAAAGCTTCAGTAAGTAGGACACAGAATCCAAGTGAACAATGTTTCCAATCCTTTGACAAGCTAAACTCTTTTCCATTCATATGGTCTTTGTTGAATTATCCATAATAAGGTCGACTTTAATGTTGTTTGGATAGTCAATCAAATGTCCATATGTAGTCCCTGAAACAAAAGTGTAACGTCAGTTGTTTAAATTTGACACTGATGATCTTTGTAAATTGCTTATTGATGTTTGACGTTATTGTTTAATGTTGATCTCTCACTAGGTATGAATATTTTTTCTAATTTTATTTCAAAACATTTTGAATCTGACTTTTGAATAATGTTAGAGACTACTTTTTAAAGGACCAATCAATTTTAAAGATGAAATTCGAATAATATGATAAATTGTAAGAAAGAAACATGCTAAATTAATTTCAAAGTAATTAGATTATAAGCACCTTGTTACATTATTTATAAATATTATGTAAACATTGCTATATACATTACTAAATGATATTGAAGATAATAATTACATTAACAATAATTTTTCAACAGCAAAATGCTTAAATATTAACTTGGTTGTTGACAGCTTGTTTTATACCGTGTAAATCCTCTGTAACATACTTCAGCATTTTCGTAGATCCACGCCTAAATAACATTCAACAGCAAATACATGTATACTTAAAAGTTCAACTCACCTTTACTTCCTTCTGAAAAGACCTTGAAACGCGGCCATAAATTTGTTCAAAACAAGAGACCACTTAATTTTCGTCTTCACCTTCAAACCATGTGCTTTCGATTGTGTAAAGCTCGTGCGATATGATATTTACTTAAAATCCGTGCATCGCAAGATGAAATTGACAACGTCCGTGCAGCAACACCTTTTGCTTTATAAAGAGGGAAATATTTGATGGACTGAATAGTGTATTCTAACATGACTCGAAAACTAGTTTGAAAACACTGCCTTCTGATTGGTTACTCATAAACATTTTGGAGTAATTATTTCGCTGATAATCACCTCTAAATATTTACGACCACTTCACATTCCTCCGCGCACGCGTATACAATCTGCACTCAGCGACTTTCTGTTTACAATAGACATGTTGGCGACGACACTTTAAATTTCAATATCAGAAACTTGTCAACATTTTGAAACACCTACAAATTTTAATCGAGTAACCAGGTTTTTTGTTCCTGTTTGAAGTGTTTCTTACTGCTTCGCGATGTAAATGGACCAGATCTAAAAACAAAATCAACGATCGCAACACCTTTCATACAGCGATTCGTCAAATGAACGGAAGCGACTTTATTCTTTAATTTCGCTGAATGCTGTCACTGCCCCTACCTCTTATTTACAAGTGACCACTTCTCCTGTCACAGTCTCCCCAACCATGACACAAAATATAACTTTCTTGACAGCTTCCACTTTCTTGAAACAGTTCACCGACACAACTATTTTCAGAGTAACGTCCCTTGATTTGGTCAGTCCTTGTCGCTCTTGTAGGGGTGATGGGTCGACCCATGTATTTAGGTAAAAAATCGTAACTTTGACGACATTGAAATCTGTTTTCTATTGATAATATGCTCAATAAATTACAGATGAGTCCATTTAAACACGTTTTTTTCTGTATGCAATGATATTTTAATTGTTATGTGTTCTTCATGAAAGTGGACTGTACCGTTGTTTTGCAATCGAGTGGAACCGGTCTGCACCGGTTTGACCTTATCACATTGCTTTTGCGCAAGTCAAAATAGTTCCACCTTTTTTTACTAATTAAATAAGCAGACATAGTCACCAACACCTCCTGACAAAATTAGTTTTCATTAAAGCTCCCAACCTTTCCTACATGGAAAATACTTCTGTACTTCAAAAATCCATCAAGCTATTGACACCCTGAAGACATAAGGTAGTTTGGTTATCCTATCTTAAATAGTATCTGAGAAATATTGCCCCCTTTTACAACACCATCGAACAGAGTCCAAAAACAAGGAACAAGGACAATAACTCTGTAAAAATAATTGCAAGTTTTTGTTTTATAAACTCAATCATGGAATTGATACTCTGAAAACACAGTAAATTTGGTTATCCTTTCTTTAAGAGTTTCTGGGAAAAAATGTCCCCTTTCCTGACACCTTCAAACAGATTTCAAAAACACGGAACAAGGGTAATAAATAGTTCCTTCTTTGCATCTCTATTTTGCACATCCATGCATCAAGATTGGAACACTTTTCATAAATACATCACAAATAGGTATATCATATTTGCGAATAAAACTGCTTGTTGTGGAAAAAAGGTTTTTAAGGTTCTTGTGCTACAATATGACATTTTCAAATGTATGTGTTATCATTATACCGAGACACTTGTATGCATTTTTAACTTCAATATTTTTATCATCATGTCCATTTTTCAAATCTCTAAGGTCGCACATTGTTTTGAGAAACATTCCGAAATGGCAAGATATATCATTTTGATTCTGTGCGAACCTGTAATGTAACTTTATTTGATTCAAACCATCTCTATAATTCATCCCGAAATTGCAATAACGTGACAACGACACGTGAATGTACATGTACAAACTCCGGATTTACAATTCCAAATTACTTTAATAATACTTATATAACCTTTCAAACACTATCAGTTCCCGAGATCAATTTTGAAGTATTGACGTCATTCAATTTTTAATTTCCATCAAAATCATAATGTTCGAGAGCAAGAGCAACCTTATACCATCTTTTGACAAATTGGACTGAAACAACTCCCGTCGAGCCCTTGAAGTTATCGTCCCTAACGTCGTATGTTTCCTTAAAACCAGATATTGACTTAGAATGCAGGCATAAATCATGGATTATGGAAAAATCGTTTCAATAGGTTTTTTCTTTATTTGATCTGATATGTATCATTGTCGTACTTTGTAGCAGATGAGGTGATTTGGCGTTGAACTCCGCTTTCAAGAGTATTTTACTTATACCTGCTAATATAATTGCAGGGAGAAAGGCCGTAACACTATTCTGATATGCATGGCGGTGAAACTTGCCAGCATCGACTTGAACTAGCGAAGCATGGGTGGTACTGCCCTGAAATTCAGTGAGCATTGCAGCCAAACCTGACTGCGTGTAGAATGTGCTGAGCCCCTGGCAGGATTCGAACCCTCTCCAGTAAGAAATTGTACGATGCTTCTACTGCCAGAACAATGTAACATAAATATTAATTCCATTATATTGTTTGAGATTTGATTGTTTTTTTTTATTTTCACTGTAGAAGTTGTTTCAATAGACATATTTTGCTTTCAAAATACTTAATTAGCCCCCACTCCTAAGCTCTATATCTACAGGCTATTTAGCCTTCCCTGTTAACCTCTGCCTTTGTTATTTGCTATCACTCATTTAAACCCAAGCTGCTTTGACCTTTCAGCGTACCTAATTCATTGTCCCCATGCTGTCTTATGCTCATCTATCATGTTAGCCTTTCATTATATTCAAGTCTGCCTACCTGTCAAGTCCATGTGGTTTAAAAAATCTCAAGTATTTTGTATATTCAAGTATCTTTATGGCCGAAAGTCAGAGTAAACGGCTGAGGTCTTCAATAGACTACGCGTTATATAATTCAAGTGGAGAAAGAAGACCTTCAAAAATGGCTGAAAAAGGTAGTGATGAAAATGGAGTAATCATAGTTAATAACGAAGAAGAGTTGGAAACATCGGAAGGAGAAGAAGGAGAACTTCTTGGAATGGTTGAAGAGTTAAAACTCCAGAAGGATTAGAAGGATAAAGAGATTGCTAGGGCTCAGAGACAGCAACGGGTCCGTGGTCTGAAGAAAGAGATAGAGCGTCTGCAGAAGGTGTTGGAGGATCCTGTACCCGAGCCGGAACAGAATGGACCAGAGCAGCCAGGAAGAGGAGGAGCTAAACAGAAGAAGACATCTAAACAAGTATCTGTGAGGGAGCTAAGAGACTTAGAAAGTCTCAACGATGCAGTCAGTCAAAAGTTTGGAGGAGTACTGGAAACTCTGGACAGTGAGGACGAGGAGGATCATCCATATAGGACCGGCCAGCAAGTCAACCGTTCAACCAGAGGTAACAAGTCCGGCATTGACGGGCGAAGTGCGGACATTGTTGTTGACCCCAGTTATGGCCACATTCATGTTTAACGTTTTCTGCAACATATTCATATTCTAGTTTTAGAGATTTGGACTTTAGTCTTTTTGTGGCTGGAGAACTTTACATTATAAAGAACTGTCAATCAAATTTGGAAAGAGCAGGTCGACTTGAGCTTCTTAAAAAGATAGCATATTTTTAAAAAGTTTATGAATGGAATGCTGTTCTTAACTTCTATGCTGCCTGGGTAAGACAAATTGAATTGGGCCGTAAGAGATGGGGAGATGACTCTAGTGGTTTAGAAACTCCAATATTAGCCAGGCATATTCGAAGTCAGGGTGGTAATTATGTGGATAGAAGTTCAAGTCTCCTCTCTCCTGCTTTAGCAAGTGGGCATGCCAAGGCTGAGCAAATAAGGGCAATGTGGAATTAGGGCCTAATGGTCGTCCTTGGTTCTGTGCTTTGTATCAGCGCAATAGATGTTTCAAACAAGCACCTCACACTGTCATGGTTAAGGACAAATTACGTCTAGTACAACACATTTGCTCTACTTGTTGGCTTAAGGATAAGGAAAAACGCCCTCACCCAGATTGTTCCTCGGCATGCCCACATGCACTATCACAACAATGACAGGAGGTTGGGGGGTCAGATAATTTCACATCCTCTCAATCAGGTACACCTAAATGTTGTTCAATTTCTGAAAGTGAAGATAACCTTCAAGGTGAATGTGAAACATTTGACCTCAACCAATCTGACTGCCCACCTTCTCATGAGGTAGTTAAATCATATGATGTTATGCATGGTATGTCTCCTGTTGTTATGGACAATAGCCCAGTTGGGGCAATTTAAGAATTTGACAATATGCATGTTATTTCTACTCATGTTAGAGATTTAGACCCAGGTGTGATAATTGACACACAATATACCAAGCATGGTATTGAGGTTAGTCCTGTAGATTCCCAACTTACAGATGGCAACCCTTGCAAAGATAACCCTGGTGAGTTTGACATCATCAAATATTATCTCATGGCACATGAAAGAATAAGATGTTCTGGAGTCCCTAATGCTTTAGGTTGTAGAATACCAGTTCCTAGTGCCCTCAATATCCCTCTCATCAGGGAAGCCTTACAGCAATATACTGAAAGTCAAGTTGCTGATTTCTTGCATTATGGCTGGCCTTTAGGTTTTCAAGGTTGTTCATATAGCACTACTCACAGAGGTGCTAAGGATCATCCTGATGCTATTGATGATTATATTCAGGAGCTACATTGGGACCTTTTCAAAAATCGCCTTTTCAGGTCCCTTTAGCTTTATCCCCAATAAACACTGTGCCAAAGAAAGACTGTAAAGACAGAAGAGTTATACTGGACTTGAGTTTTCCCGATGGGGATTCTGTGAATAATGGAATTGACAAGCATTTCTATATGGGACAGTTTTGTAAACTTAGCTACCAAACTGTTGATAATTTGGTTGAAATCATCAAAAAGAAAGGCCCAGGCTGTCTATTATTCAAAAGGGATTTAAAACGAGCACACAGACAGCTTCCTGTTGACCCGGGGGATATTCATCTGCTAGGTTTCTCTTGGAAAGGGAAGATGTACGTCGACACTGTTTTAGCTATGGGTCTCAGATCAGCGGCCATGATTTGCCAGAGGGTTACAACAGCTGTTTCTTATGATATGGAAAACAGAGGATATAGCCTGGTCAACTATCTTGATGACTTTTGGGGTGCAGAGCCCCCTGATGCGGCTGAGGCTGCATATGAAGAGCTTGGTTCTGTCTTGTCTCAGTGGGGATTAAAGGAGTCGAAAAGTAAAGCATGTCCTCCTACAACAAGAATTACTTTTTTTGGCGCAACCTTGGACACTGTATCCCTTACTCTGGAAGTTATAGATGTAAAGGTAAAGGATATTCAAGGACTTTTGAAACAGTGGTTAGAGCCTAATAAAGTAGTGTATCTCAGACAAGCCCAGTCTCTGTTGGGAAAACTCAGCTTTGTGGCAGCATGCGTAAGATCAGGACGAGTTTTCATTTCTCGTCTGATAGCTTGGATGAAATGTCTATCCAATCGCATTCCATCCCCTGTTCAAGGTGAAGTGAGAAAGGATATTCAGTGGTGGATGCATTTCCTGCCAACACACAGTGGAGTCTCCATGATGATGCTTGAAGAATGGTCAGAACCGGACCAAATGTTCGCCTCAGATGCTTGTCTTTCAGGATGTGGAGGTTTCTATCAAGGTAAATTCTTCCATGCAAATTTTCCTGATTTTATCAGCAAACAACAACTGGATATCAATTCTTTGGAACTCATAACAGTTATTGTATGTGCAAAGCTCTGGGGAAAGCTTTGGCGAGGAAACAAAATCTTGATTCAATGTGATAATCAGGTATCTGTGACTGTCATCAACATAGGTGCTGCCAGGTCGCCATTTCTCCAATCTTGTCTGCGTGAAATTGCTTATCTGCAAGCAACAATGGAGTTCGAACCCAGAACAGTTCACATAGCAGGAGTGCACAACAGAATCCCTGATTGTTTGTCCAGATGGCAGAACCCATACATGCGAAAAATGTTTCTTAAATACACACAAAACTACTGTAAATTATTCGAGGAGTCTGTATGCAATGAAATGTTTGGAGTCTCATGTGATTGGTAAAATTTTATTTTTTCCAGAGCAACAACTGATGTCACTGCAGGCGGAGGTACGTCAATCACGGAGAGCTGCCTTTGCTATGGGTACCCGGAGAAACTTGAAGATTCAATGGAAAACGTTTTTCTTGTTTTGTGAACACTATCAGTTACAAGCTTTGCCAGTATCGTCCGAGAACTTATGTCTGTACATACAATTTTTATCCGGATCATTTAAAGCCATCGCATCTGTCAAGAATTATGTAAACAGAGTGAAAGTGTTGCACCTGTATTACGGCTTACAGTTCCTTGATCTACAGAGTTTTGAAGTACGCCTTTTATATAGGGGATTGAACAGAATGAATCCTCATTGTCCATCGCAGGCACTTGCAATAACCCCTGATATTCTTCTACAATTTCACCAACTTTTGGATCTTAATGACCATGTACAGTTCACAATTTGGTGTTTATCACTTTTTGCCTTTTTCCTCATGAGTAGGAAATCACATTTGGTACCTTTGTCTCATGCTACCTTTGACCCCAAAAAACAGCTCTGCCGAGGTGATGTTTTGATATCAGACACTGCGCTGTTAGTCATGTTCAGGTGGTCCAAAACTAACCAGTAAGGGGCACGAATCCTCAAACTACCACTTCTACAAGTCTCTCTCCTTTTCGTCCAGTGAGTGCTTACAAACGGATGTGTTCTCTTACACCAGCCTCGGACAAGGATCCCAGTTCACACACTTCATCAAATCCTTGATCCAAAAATCTGGTAGAAATCCTGCTCAATACTCGTCTCACAGCTTCAGAAGAGGAGGTGCAACTTGGGCCTTTAAAGCACACGTACCATCCCATCTTATTCAGCTCCAAGGAGACTGGGCAAGTGATGCTTTCAAACAGTATATCCAGTGTGACTTCCATGATCGTGCCTTGGTGGTTGATCGCATGAGATCACTTATCTTAAAGTAGAAACCAAATTACACACCCTAGCCGTTTAGCACTACCCAATATTATTCTGCAAATCATTTTGTCCATGTGGTTTAATAAATCCCACCCACCCACCCTTTATATCTACCATTAATTCTCTTTTTCTTTATTTATTTATTTTTTTCATGGTATTATTGCCAAAACTATTGCAGTAACGCATAATAATTTTCAATTACCCAATGTATATTATTTAACTGTTATGAATGCCTCTACTGTTACAGACAGGCTGTTTTTTCTTGTATCACTGTCAATTCCTTATTTCGCTAGCGGGACAGCCTGTCTGTATAAATTTACATTGTACGATATTTTGCCATTAAATATATATTCCTACTTTTTCTTTGTTTTTAAAATGTGAAGGAACGGGAGCTAATTGTATTCAGAATGTATATTTTATAGCATGTTTTCAAAAATGGTAAGTTGTCATAAATCATGACCTTACAAATACAAATAAAGCGTTATGGTAGATGTTTTAGAAATAAATGCCTTAAGATATTTGTTTGATTGTTACGTGAATTACTTACGGACTGCTCAAAGGCTATTAGAAACGAACGTTAACGAGAAATCATTTTTTTTCTAAACTAAAAAGAAGTAGTTATCGTTTTCTTATTAATCGCCGTATATACCAAACTGCAAAAGATCAAGGCTTTTGACCCTGTGGAGAGTGATCTAGTCATGGTTTTATTCGAGCCGACAGGAAGGAAATTAGACTTCATATATGATTATTTCCAACTGACTGATGTTGACACTTCTCGGCTGTTACATTAATTAATTGAGGTTTTAGAAACAACAAAGCTCTTCATAGTCATCATCATGTTGTTTTCACTATAGCTTTAAACAGAACGCCTAGTACAATACTGTTTAGCATTTTCGCTTTTGTGATATCAAGTTGAAAAGTTGGAAGTGAGAACTGGACTTCTAAGTTAATTCGTTGTTTAGTTCAAGTGTTGGACTAGCATGTCAGTGTCGTTCCATGTAAATTGTGTAATACCTTTTTTTTATTTGAATGAAAATCCCCATTTTATCCCCACAGATCAAGTCCTAATTGTTGATCGAGCCTTTGTTCTAATAAGCCGTGTTTGTGGGCTAGAATGTGAGATGTCTGATTGAATCCAATCAAAGTTAGTTAGGCATCAGCGACGCTGTCCTGAAATAATCATTTCGGCTACTGAATCACATTCTCTCCCCACAAAGGTCGATCAAGTCATGAAATGTTGATACAGCCTCTGTTCCATTACGCTAAAATCCGTAGGTTCCGGCAGTTTCCCCTGGCGGAAAGAACCCGCATCACAATCCATTTGAATTTCTGAATCAAATAACAACGTTTCTCGCATGGAAAGGGTGGTTCATATCACAATGCTTTTGGCAATGCATCAGGCAAAATTATGATTTAAGAACAGCGTCGCTGATTGCACAACTAGCTTTGACTGCCTCCAATCAGGCATCTCCCATTCTATCCCAGAAACTCGGCGTAATAGAACAGTCTGTATCAACATTTCATGACTTGATCTGCCTCTGTGGGGAGAGAATGGTGTAGTATATGTAGTATTGTAGTGATTCTGCTTTGTGAAATTTACAGCAAAACCTCAACCGCGGCTCATCATTTACTGAAGGTTCTGATATATATCGTGTCCTCTTTTTTATGTCTCTTATGTCATGTAAATGACAGTGATGAAACAGAGCTGCCTTTAATGAAATAAATAACGTATTATTTCTGGCGTTACCGCCTCTGTAAGTAATCCAAATACATAAGACGGCGATAATCAAAGGTATGTGTTTCTTGTTTACGCTTACAGTCTCTTTGTTTAGGAATAACATGCAGTGAGAACAACGTAGATTTATCTGGTCTATAAAGGCTTCTGTAATGAGTTTTTAAGACAAATTATGTGGTCCGTCTCGATTTTTCACATCATGTACGACGGGCACGCGTGACATAAGAAACCAATTGTAGTTTCATTTTGGTAAGCTAAGCCAATGCTCTTGATATATTACTTCTCAACAGCATTAGCTCAATTTCTGGCTTATATATCTATGAACACTGCTAACCGACCATTCAGATGAGATCAATTTCAACTTAAAGTATTTCTTTTCACTGTCGTTCATTTAACATTTACTACTGCCATTATGAGACACTAATTTAATAGTGGGTATAAAAGGAAACACTTCGTTTGGAGGTTGGTGGAATCTAAGTTTACACTATTGGAATATTTCAAGTAAGCACATAAACATCTCTCGTTTACATTAACAGTGGTAATGTGATATGCTAGGTGTACATGTTCTCTCTACATATAACATCGATTCATGATAACTGTATTATATCGCAGTACTATATAGTACATGGATTGAATATATTGTTTATACGAAGGTTCACTTTGTGAGTTGTTTGTATATGACCTTACTTACATTTTTTGAAAAAAATCATGAAATAAGAAAATTCAACCTGCCTTTAACGGCAAAGTGACAGCAAGTATAAAATCGATATGGAAGTTCGTTTTCATTCTAATAAGAATTCTTCTGTTTTCATTCTAATAAGAATTCTTCCTCAATAATAATTGTTTAAACTAACATTTGAACTCACCCCAAGTAAACCCTGAAATACAACAAACAAATACGCATCATGAAAAACGGGAAACGCGTGTAAAGGTTTGATTAAACAAATTAGTCTCAATGTCCGATAAATTGCTATCCTACTTGATCTGACGTCAGTGTTTACGTTTCGAAAACAACATGATGTTTACCAGACAATTCAGATTTAAATAGACCGGTAGATCATGTGGATTAACAATTAGCAACAGTTAATGACATGCTTCTATCATTAAGCTCAATCTTGTCGGTCATAATGTATAATTTTGTTACATGATTGGCTTGACACGCCTTACCTAGTAACTCGTTTTGGCACACAAATATTGGTACCTCTATTGAGTTCATAACTACCGTTTATCCTATCATATTGATACTGTATTAGACACCGATGAAACTTGACGTGATACAATAACGCATATAATTATGAAAATGACCATCATGTCAATACCTTTCGGGCAGCGAACAAGTTAAAAAAATGTTGACTGACGGGTTTTGGCATAATAGTTTATCACCATGAGAGTAAGGTCCCTATAGAGGTTTATTACAATGTCATGTCAAGGTCACAACGAGACTTCGACATTAAAACCCTGTCAGTGGGATCTCACTTGTCACTTGATTCTCTTCATACCTTACTCGCAACTTTCACCGGGAAGGTATTCAAGTGTTGTTGTCACGTTATTGCAATTTCGGGATGAATAATAGAGATGGTTTGAATCAACTAAAGTTAAATTAAGGTTCGTACAAAATCAAAATGATATCTTTTGCCATTTCGGAATGTTTCTCAAAACAATGTGCGACCATCGAGATTTGAAAAATGGACATGATGATAAAAATATTGAGGTGAAAAATGGATACAAGAAAATGTCATATTGTAGCACAAGAACCTTAAAAAGTTTTTTTTCCAACAACAAAGAGTTTTATTCGCTAATATGATATACTGATTTGTGATGTATTTCTGAAAAATGGTATGAAAAGTGTTTCAATCTTGATGTATGGATGTGCAAAATAGATATGTAAAGAAGGAACTATTACCCTTGTTCCGTGTTTTTGAATTCTAAGAAACTCTTTTAGAAAGGATCCCTAGTTGTGCCTTTTAAGGGTTAGACCAACAAATTATTTTTATTTTTTGCGGTTTCCATGGAAACATGACTTAAACAGTGACTCTATTACCAAGTGCTTTGTTTGGAGCATATCTCCTAAACTATACATGATAGCTTCATCAAACTTTATATACATGTCAACCATGATCCCTAGTTGTGCCTTTTGAGGGTGAGACCATCACATTCTCTTAATTTTTGGCAGTTTCCATGGAAACATGACTAAAACAGTGACTCTATGACCAAGTTCTTTGTCCGGAGCATATCTCCCAAACTATTCTAGGCCTTATCCTTCTGGAGAAGAAGTCGAAAATGCACAACGTTAACGCCAATGGACGGAGGCCGGACACTATTTCATGACATCAGTTTATCAGACCTTACAGACCTGATGAATTATAAGCTAAAATTGAAATTATCATACCTCTATTATATGTGTTGAATTATTATTGGGCAGTTCACATCATGTAATCGAAAAATATGTCTTTTCATTGACTCAACTGAATGTCTAATAATCCGTGCATGACATGATTATTAGCCTTTCATTCATGGTACTATATTAAACATAAGTAGTAACACACTATTATTGAGTAACATTTTGAAAGGAATTATTTGAGTACTAAAATACTTTAAATGAAATTGCCTAATCATATGTGAACAGTAACTTACCTTTATGATACAGTTTTCTTACTGATTTAATTTACGTCTGATTAACATTTTAAGGACATTAATATTAGATACACCAATGCTATTTCAAAAATCTAATCAACTACAAAACTGATGAAGATAATCACGACCTGTCACTTTATCTATTCCACATTTCCCTTTGTCGTTTTATACTTGGACATCTTTTGAAAATCTGCAACTAAAGACAATTGACAGTGTTTTCTTAAAAGCATCAGTGATGTTGAATTCAACATAATGAAACTGTAATGTAATGTTCCATAAGTCCTACGTTACGTCTAGCCACTAATCAACTCGACATGCGCGATAATAACCAATGAACTAAGAACTGGCTGAGCTCTTAGGAAAGGGCGTCGTTAGGTTTCATAATGTATTTTATGAACAATGTACATAAATGTATATACATTAATGTTGGGACTTGTTGGTCATTAACATAACAGCTTGTTTTCACTAGATTCCCCGTTTCTAACAGCTAAGCCAGTTCTTTTTTCGTTTGTTGATTTCCGCGTATGCTCGATCGAGGTTTCTGTCGATTTGTCAAGTATTGACTCCTCTGGCCCACAATCCCGTACACAGTTTCGGTACTTGATATTGGTAAAAGCCAGACTGAAAATGAACGATTAATTTCCTATTAGATGTGGCAACGTGATGTCTGCGAGAATTTGGATGGTCATTATGTGACTTGTTTCCTCCCCAAATGGTTAAAATGAATTGTGATCCTCAGTTCCTGTACAACTTGACTTTGGTATGCCATTCAAACTGAATGCGACAAAGTTGACATACACGGCTAGTATACATACATTTATTTATACAGCGGGGAGATAGTATAGGTGTAGGATTAAGGAAAATGTTTAGAAACTTAGTAAACAATGGTCATGTAAAATAGAAACAAGTTTAAAAAATTGTCATGTTAATTAAAAATCTGTCTTAAGAATTTCTCAATAACTTTTCTCTATCCATGCAACAAACAGGGAACGAACAAAATGTGTTTTTACAACTTGGCGTCAATAAATAATCTAAAAAGGTCTAAAGAAATTTTTTTATTCTTGTTAGATTTTCTTTGATATCAATTTGAGTTAAAGGTATGGATAGATTTTGCGAAAACTTTAAATAGAGTTTACTGATCTACACTTGATGTGATCTTTAATTATATAATTAATTAATAATGATCTGTAATTCTACTGCCTTGGTACTTCACATACATTACTTCATAGCAAGTAATTTGTGATTTACCTTCCTAAAAAAACAGCATTTTGAATGTGACCAAAAGGAATAGATAGCTCTCCAAAATGCCAAAGGGATTAGCATCAATCATTCCAAGTAGAAGAAGAATATCGAATGAGAATGTCATTATAGCAGTGGAGCCAAAGGCCTTCCATTTTATCACATTTGGACTCAATTTGCAATAGAATATTGTTTGATGAAGTTCACTCCTCGAATAACTCATGTCTTTAAGCCGAAGAAGTTTTCACTTAATATGATAGTATTTATAAAATATCAAATGTTTACTCTTGTCATTCAATTGTGTGTTTTATGACGTCTTGAAACGTATCCGTGTACATCTATAGAGAGAAACATTAGAAAAAATATTATCATAGTTTGTCTGATAAAGAGCTGAATTACGCTTAAGATTTACAGACAGGGGCAGTCACGTTTAACAGTACAGTATTTATTCACTGTGTCAGGTTCATAAAGTCATCTGCATTCAGCTGTCATCCTATTAACAGTTATCAGTGGTACCTTTCATAATGATTGTCATGTGCCTCAGGCAGGTGTTGTTGTGAGCCTTGTCTATAAAATACAGCTGTCAAATTGATAATTAGTCGAAGGTCAAGGTCACAGCAAGGTCAACATATATGGAGAAAATGGATTAATTGTATTTTTAACACTTTATTTCATTACAATAATGTTATACTCAATGAAATGTGTTCATTGATTGTGTGACCTTGAGTGTCAAAGGTCAAGGTCACGAGAAAATTCCCAATTTGGTGAGGCCTGTAAAAGGCGGAACAGGGTAAGGCGAAACCCAAAGTTCCGGGGCTGCTCTGCTTTTGCGGTATCCCGCAAACGCTAATCTAGTTATTTAAATGTTCAACAAACTATGTTGTCATGGTCCCTGTAATCCGAGTCCGTCTTGCCCTGAAATGTTAAATTAAAGTAAACACAGAATATTTTACAACCGATTTAAGATGAGACTCAACTTTGCAGTTTTAAAGGTCTCAAGATAAATGTACATATCGAGCGATACCTCAAATTTGATAAGCTTAGACAAAACAGGAGTATCATGTATTGCCAAATTTAAGTATAAGTTATCGAAACACCCTTTTAAAACTTAAAATATACATAGAGAATTTAATAAATTTAATTTAATGTATGTGATTTATGAAACAGAGCAATTTAAAATTCGCATTTTTACACGTAAAAAATAGAGCCATTGGCTCTGTAGCTCATCAGGCTTCATCGTCAATTACAATATATGCTGTTGAGTGTGGCAAATGTGATTCCCCCTTTGTAGAGGCCAAAGGGTCACTAATCATTAAAATAAAGTATATAGGCGACAAGTTTCAGTTTTCTAGGCCTTATACTTCATTGGGGCAACAGGGTCACCAAACCTACAATTCATAATCCTCAATAATCAAGGAGTCTGTACACAGAGTTTCAGCTTTCTTGGCCTCATGGTTCTGGAGAAGAAGATGAAAATAGGTTTTTAGGGCGTGGCCCCTATGACCCTTATTAGGGGTCACAGGGCCACCAAAGCTACAATTTATAATCCTCACTAGCCAAGGAGTCTGTAAACAAAGTTTCAGCTTTCTAGGCCTCATGGTTCTGGAGAAGAAGATGAAAATAGGTTTTTAGGGCGTGGCACCTGTGGCCCTTTTTAGGGGTCATAGGGCCACTAAAGCTACAATTTATAATCCTCACTAGCCAAGGAGTCTGTACACAAAGTTTCAGCTTTCTAGGCCTCATGGTTCTGGAGAAGAATATGAAAATAGGTTTTTAGGGCGTGGCCCCTGTGGCCCTTATTAGGGGTCACAGGGCCACCAAAGCTACAATTTATAATCCTCACTAGCCAAGGAGTCTGTACACAAAGTTTCAGCTTTCTAGGCCTTATGCTTCTGGAGAAGAAGATGAAAATAGGTTTTTAGGGTGTGGCCCCTGTGGCCCTTATTAGGGGCAACAGGGTCACCAAAGCTACAATTCATAATCATCACTAGTCAAGGAGTCTGTACACAAAGTTTCAGCTTTCTAGGCCTCATGGTTCTGGAGACGAAGATGAAAACAGGTTTTAAGGGCGTGGCCCCTGTGGCCCTTATTAGGGGCCACAGGGCCACCAAAGCTACGATTTATAATCCTCACTAGCCAAGGAGTCTGTACACAAAGTTTCAGCTTTCTAGGCCTTATGGTTCTGGAGAAGAAGATAAAAATAGGTTTTTAGGGCGTGGCCCCTGTGGCCCTTTTTAGGGGTCACAGGGCCACCAAAGCTACAATTTATAATCCTCACTAGCCAAGGAGTCTGTACACAAAGTTTCAGCTTTCTAGGCCTCATGGTTCTGGAGAAGAATATGAAAATAGGTTTTTAGGGCGTGGCCCCTGTGGCCCTTATTAGGGGTCACAGGGCCACTAAAGCTACAATTTATAATCCTCACTAGCTAAGGAGTCTGTACACAAAGTTTCAGCTTTCTAGGCCTTATGGTTCTGGAGAAGAAGATGATAATAGGTTTTTAGGGCGTGGCCCCTGTGGCCTTTATTAAGGGTCACAGGGCCACCAAAGCTACACTTTATAATCCTCACTAGCCAAGGAGTCTGTACACAAAGTTTAAGCTTTTTAGGCCTTATGGTTCTGGAGAAGTCGAAATTCCACAAAGTTTACGGACGGATGGACGGACGGATGGACGGATGGACGGACGGACGGACGGACGCCGGACACCATGCCATGCCATAAGCCCATCGGGCCTTACAGGCCAGATGAGCTAAAAACAAATACTGTTGGGGAAAAAAGTTCAAAAACAGTTTGTTATTGTGTCATATGTTGGTTACATAAATCTTTACTCATCCTTTATTATATCTGAGTTGTTGGAAACTATAAGGTAAAACTATAAAAGCTTTATTTTAACTTTTGATCCGTCTATCTACTCAAGAAACAGCACATTAGATTCGAGAAAAGTGTTCCTTACCCCACTGTCAATTTATGAAATACATCTTTTTTTTTTATGAAAATAAAACTTTTATTTTTGTACTGGTTGTTTCTTATGTGTGT
Source organism: Steromphala cineraria (assembly GCA_916613615.1). NCBI lineage: Eukaryota > Metazoa > Mollusca > Gastropoda > Trochida > Trochidae > Steromphala > Steromphala cineraria. Next base: position 5,351,860 of record OU744732.1, on the reverse strand, counting down.
TTTATATGCCAGAATTTTAGACATTTTTAGAAGGTTGTTACATACGATCGATGCTGTTTTTTTAACTGATTTCAGAAAAGAACGAAAAAAAGTATGTTTTCAAATTCCCAAACCGTAATGCGCACGTAGGAGGTTTGCACCTATTTAATGTATCGCATGCAACAGTTTTCACTTAATATTAACGAACGTAATTTTTATAAGCGCTTCTGCAACACAAATTGTTACACAAACGGTTTCATGGGGTCAATATGACCCCACGTTCCGAATGACGTTGGTAATCTTTGATCCTTGAATTGTATACGGTACGGAAAAATGGCGGAGACGCTGAGACGAAGTTTTGCGAACGAAAGGTATGTGTTTCCAAGATTCAATATTATCTATGTTTTGTATTTGCAGTTTTGTGAAATTTTAAGCTAATGTTTTTAGCTGAATTTGTCCCCTATATTTTATTACCAATGTCTATTTGAACGAGTATTTCAGAAAAATTGGTGTTCACTACGAATGCCCACGTGTCAATACAAGCTATTTTAATGTATATATAGGGATTACAAAACGAGTGAGTGTTGAATATCGAAAATATTTCAACGAGATATTTTCAAATGTTTTGATTTATTCACGAGCGAAAGCGAGTGAATAAATCAAAACTTTGAAAATATTGAGATCGGAACCTGAATATTGGTTTGATAATTTTGCACATATATCTTTGATGTGATGCAACTTTATTTTGAGGGAAAATACGAAAATGAAAAAAATATGATTAATTAAAAATTTGAAGCGGCGGGAGGTTCGGTTGCACCCGATCAGCTGATTGCAAAAGTAGTACGGCATTATGACGTCAATATCGTTGAATAACCTGCTTTGGTTACACAACACTCGTTGAATAACTTTCAACTGGTTACACAACACTTGTTTTAAATATAAAAAATTATCTCATGAATATATTCAGAACACGTATGTAATAATATAACGTCTTTCAGTCTGGAATGTCCGGCGGGGCTGGAGTACTTGCTGCTCCACAAACCCAAGGGGCGAAGGGGGCCTACAAGGCCCTGTATGGAGTGCTGGTGGTATGTTTTGTTTTCCCCGTAGTATTTTATAATAAGAGCTATCATCTAAATTATTATTAATAATGAAATATTTATTAACCATCATTCGTTATGATTCTTGTTTATTATTATTATTTTGTTGTTGTATTAAATATATTCACTTAATTATTTTTTATTTCAGTTTGGAGAGGAGATCGCAGCCCCGGGGACCACCCTGGTTTATCCAGGGTGCGTCAGGGCGAGTAGCAATTTCCTGACACTCAATCAGGTCAGCATCAATATGAGTCATCGGAAAATATTTGTCATCAAGTTTAAAGCAAGGTTACAATAAACGAGTCAAAGAGAAGAAATAATATTCTGCTTGTAAAGTATATTTACAATAACAAAATATACATCTGTGAACTCATAGTAACTGTATGTTCAGATAGGTATCATAAAGTGTATGGGTAGGTCTATATGTTTTAACCGCTAATACGATGGGGTATATAACATCCATTTGGTGCGTCTGTGTCCATCCGTTTGTCTGTCAAAGGGAGCATGTGAGAACGTTTTCAAACTTGACAGAAACACATTTTTCAGTTATGATGGTTTAAATGCATTTAGAAGATTACAAATTTTGGACATGTTTTATTATTTTTGTGTCCATGGAAATGAATATAAACTGGAACTTAGGCTGTGAAACTCTGTAAAACAAAGTTCGTTAAGCGACACACGTTTGTTGTACTGTTTTCAGGGACGACCCGTGACTCTTGTAGAGTTGGCGAAGGCCAAATTCAGGGTAACAGGGGGTGATGAGGCGGGAGCCTGGACAAAAAGCAAAAAATAGAGCCATGGGCTCTGTAGCTCATCAGACTTTTGATGGAAAAAGGTTTTGACCCCTGTGACCCCATTTAGGGTCATTGGGTCACAAAATCTACAAGTTTGAATCCCCATTGGCCAAGGAGTCAACACACAACTTTTTAGCTCTCTAAACCATTTGGAACTGGAGGAGAAGATGAAAATAGGTTTTGAAGGTTGTGACCCCATTTGGGGTCATGGGGTCACCAAACCTAAAATTTAGAATTCCCATTTGCCCAGGAGTCTACACACAACTTTTCAGCTCTCTAGACCTTTTGAAACTGGAGGAGGAGTAAAATATGTTTTTACGGCTTTGACCCCTTTGACCCCAATTGGGGTCAAGGGGTAACCAAACCTTAAATTTAGAATCCTCATTGGCCAAGGAGTCTACACACAACTTTTTAGCTCTCTAGAACTTTTGGAACTGGAGAAGATGGAGTAAAAAAGGTTTTTAAGGTTTTGACCCCTGTGACCCCAATTGGGGTCAAGGGGTAACCAAACCTAAAATTTAGAATCCTCATTGGCCAAGGAGTCTACATACAACTTTTTAGCTCTCTCGACCTTTTGGATCTGGAGAAGAAGATGAAAATAGGTTTTTAAGGTTTTGACCCCTGTGACCCCAATTGGGGTCATGAGGTCATGAAATCTACAATTTAGAATCCCCATTGGCCAAGGAGTCTACACACAACTGGTTAGCTCTCTAGACCTTTTGGAACTGGAGAAGAAGATGAAAATAGGTTTTTAAGGTTTTGACCCCTGTGACCCCATTTGGGGTCATGAGGTCATGAAATCTACAATTTAGAATCCCCAATTGCCAAGGAGTCTCCACATCAAATTTGAGCTCTCTAGAGTCATTGGTTCTGGAGAAGAAGTCGAAAATGTGAAAAGTTTACGGATGGACGGACGGACGGACGCCATGCCATAAGCCGATCGGGTCTTTCAGACCTGATGAGCTGAAAAGCACTACTAAAACCCTACTGCAGAGGTGCCTACCCTAAAAGTGCCTTATCAGTAGTCAGTGATGACAAATACAGTTTTTTTCAGTAATTTTGGGGACCTGTCAGTAATGATATTTTAAAGTTAATTAAACACAAAAACAACATAAACTACATCACTAACCTTTTATTTTCGTGTCTATAAGCATCTGTTTTTTTTTTAACTAACATGACGTCTGCAATCATCACGACCGCCATGTGCTACACTCAAATGCGCTCCACAAATCTCGCAAAAAACGAAAGTTGCCCCTTTCGCTGACGGCTTAAAAGCATGGCCATGAAGTTGAATATGCTTCACGATACGTCTGCGACACTTTTGTCAACTTTGGTTTACTTACAGAAGCCCCTAATTCGACTTGATCGTTCGACTTTCGTTTCAAATCCGCGCTTTCAGTCGCCATTTTGTTTGAAACACCATGTAGGATATTACGTCATTGTTAATAGCTCCGAACAGCGATCGATAAACCTTTACTTTCAAGTAATTAACACAGCACAGCTCATTCCTCATAAGATCAAAATGTTGCGCTCGGCCATGCTGAATGACAACGGAGCAATGCCGCTTCGAATATTCGTCTACTTTTCACAAGTAATGTTTTCTTGCGTAGCTCTTACATGTGGGTAGAAGTAATCTTTGTTTCCGATGATATAGATTTCTAAATCAGAGCATGTTGTCATAGGCGATAATATTTCTGACTTCGTTTATTACCTCGAAGGCACTGTAAATGTACGTACATATTGACCGTCATGCAAAGACACAATGTATTGACGTCACAATTAAGACATAATTTGACGACATGAATTTTTTTTTGTTTACCCTTTGATACATATGCACGACAGTTAAAGGGGCAGTAGCACGTTTTTTGAAAATTTTATATTTAATTTCTTTCACTGATAATTGTACGTTAATGCTAAATGTATTATTTTCATATTGTTAAAAATCTCTTAACACGAATCAATCATCCATAGTCAGAGGACAAAATATATAGATTCTCATAAAATCCATTGGCGGCCATTTTTGGTGAACACCTTTAATTCAGTTTGTGTTAGAAAAAGGAATCGCATGGCTAAACTTTACATTGTATATTTGAATTACAACTGCTTCTTTTAGTTTAAGTACATTGTCTATCAATTGGAACCATTTATTTTCATTTTCCTGACTTCACCATATATTCCCCCTAAAAACGTGCTACTGCCCCTTTAAAGAAAATAACAATAATTCATATCAAATATGAACAAATAGAGGCATTGACATTCTGAAACCAGCCGCGGCAAAAGAGTAGATCATTACCTATTGATTTTAAAAAACCTACGGTAAACTTCAATTTTAATTTAGAATCACAGGAGTTAAGGAAAATGGATGATTGAGGAACGGTATATGAACATTTTTCTTCAAACGGGTAGGTTGTTACACATTGTTTACTAAAAATACGGTAAATTGTATTTTTGATTTAGATTCACAGGTGGTTAGGACAATGGATGATTGATGAATACATTAAATTTTAATTTTTTTAATTAACGGTTCTTTTATCATTAAAAAAAAAGAGCTCTGGGGTCAAATTGACCCTACTTAGCCGGATGAGGGTTAAAAACACAATCTTAGCTCACGCTTTTATTGTGACAGCCAATGAAAGCGGGCGATTGCATGTGGGAGTTACTCCGATTGAGACGGTATGGTCGTTCTTTTATTTAATCTGATGTGTGTACGTTGTTATAAAAATCCGATAGATAGTGCAAAGTGTAGCTGAATAATTATTCTACATCACGAATTCTTTGTAGACATGTGCGCTTTGTGAAAACACGTTTTTTACATTTCTGAAGTTTTCATCTTTACATCTTTCTTAATATTGCCTCATGAATATTTATGAGGCACGGAAAAGGGAGCGCGCGTAATCGAAAACGAGGCTAAGGCCGCTTCTACACCCGGAAGTAACATTCAATAGCATTGACATTGTCGGTAGCTTTCCTTAAAAACGCTTCGTTTTGGTAAATAATTGGCTATTTACAATGTCAAAAGTTCAGAAACGATGCAGTAATAAAATATCTTCAGGTAACACAGCCAATAATAGTATTTTACTGGCTGGGCGAGTTTTGTTGATTGATTTACAGGGCTGTTTACACGTTGCGTGCATCGTCATTTTGCTTCTGATGTTGCTCATTAAACGCTTTATACATTAACTATTCTTTACACATATCCTTAGCTTCTAGAATATTTCAATTATAATCTATATAGGGCCTACATATTTTATTAGGAAAAGAAAAAACAATAATAAAGCCTTCTTTAGTCTTTAGTCTTCCATGTCTTCAGTTACTTTCAGGTCATCGAGTGCAGGCCTTATGTAAACAAACTGCATAGATGATCTGCTTAATTCTTATATAATGTATTTGTGAGTAATTTCAGTCTAAAATAATACTTTTGAAAATTTTCATAATTATTTTTAACGTTTTCTGTGTTTCTGCTAACACCCACATCAAAAATATTCTTATATGAAATTTTTGCAGATCTAATATTTTACATGAATAATAAGTCATACTGTAGAGTGTACTCGAGCATATCTACTTATCTCTACAGCACATAGAATCATGTTTAGAAAATTAATGTAAATATATAACTTATTCTACTCAGATCTTCTATTTAGAAAATTTGAATTCAAACTAATCACAGTTATCTATGTTAGAATAGATATTTTTTTAGTTTTAAAATTTATTATAGATTTGTTTTAAAAATATTGTGGAATAAATGTTATGTTTATTATATGAGAGTGACTGTATAATAAGGGAGATCCTTACATATTACTGGGAATAGTATATTGGAAAACATTACACCTTTGCAGCAGCCTTTAAATAGGAAAACAATATTGATCATAATTCTCTTAAAAGCCCCTTTTCAAATGACATAAAACTTGTTTTCAGCATTAGAATTGACACATAAATTTGGTGGACTAGGAACATGTTTCAATCAATGCTACAAACAAATGTAAATGGTAAGTTTTTAATACTGATAATTACAAAATGTTAAAATTTGGTCTGTGTTTAAACTATTTGTTTATAAATATTTAGTTCTGTTGATACTTTTACTGTTTAAATCATTTTCATTTCCTTGACACAGAACCAGCAATATGTTAAGAGTATATTAATCATATTTATTTGTTTAAAGAGCTTATTCAAATATTCAAGATAATCACTAGAACTGATCTAAAAACCACTGTGAAATCATGTAACATGAATTATAAAAATTGTTGTAATGTATAAGAAGCAACTGTTTTTACTTTATTAGTTAAATAAGGAATATCTACAATTTTTATTTGGAAAAAATGTATTTAAAAAATGAATTTTAGAAAAGAAAAAATATTATTTTTATTTGATGTCAAAGTTAGGTTTAAATTAAGTTAAATCGATTATTTTTTATGACATAAATTTTCACCAAAAGAGATTATTTAAACTGTCAATTTATTTTGAAGGCCTAGATACATATTTAAAATTGTATCATTTATACCTAGTTAAAGGGTATTTTTTTGTAATGCTGAAATTCATGAATATTATTATTTGTGTTATATATTTAAGCAATTTTGTTGATATTTCATATTGTTTCAATTATTTATCTTCAGTGCCTAGAAACAATCACCCAGTTCAAATGTAGCATTACCCAAACAAAGATCTACATTGCCATTAATAGTCTTGCCAACACCTCCTTATAAACTAATCAATATATGTAATATTATTAAATATCATATCAATTCAAATAAGAGAGTATGTTAACAGTTAAATAATAACACATAATTAATTCGCTTCATTTAAATCGAATTGAAATTTTCAAATGCTCCATAGCAAGCAAAATCACATTAATTTATTCTCATTTTGTTAATATGATTATTAATATATATAATATACATATGTTAACTTGGGAACAAAACAAAAAAAACCCACAAAAATAGAGTACTTGTAATAGAGTATTGTAGCATCTATGTAATTCATTGTGCCAACAATTCCAATTATTTGCCCACATTAATGATATTTTCAGGGCCAAGTACATATATATCTGATATGAATAACATATCAAAGAAAGGCTTATTTATCACCATCACAATATCAATAATTCTTCATTTCATATTTGAATAAAGATTAATTTTTTTGTTTTAAAATATTCTGTTTTATGAAGCTTCTTACTTTTCAATCTATATGATGTGTCTCTTTGACGGTTTTTCAGCAAATCACAATAAACATTTGTAAACATGCCCTCTTATAAGTTACATCTGGATGGGCAGTTACTGCAGTTTGTTAAAATTGGCAGTGAAGATCGAGATAATAAACATAAATTACATTTTGTCGAATGATTGTCATAAATTTGCATATAAGGTACTAGCCTATATAACAATAATAAAAACCACTATAGGCCTAATCTTGATTGCAAAACTCGTCGGTCTTTTGAATTTGCCACGGATATAACTATCCAAAACAAAGGTTCGTTAGGGATTGACGTGAAATAATTACCCACCATTGTGTCCATTTTATTGTCATACAACAGGTTTTTGTCACGGGTGTAGCTGGAATACGATTCAATCATACAGGCACAATCATTTCTAGCCGATAGAAACCAGAGAGTCGCACTATAACGACACACGTAGCCATTACGCGACCAGGAAGTAAGAAGCGGCCTTAGCCTCGTTTTGGATTTGAGAAGGTCATAGGTCGTATGCATGCATAAATATTGAGAATCCCCTATTTGGGGCCACGAAAGCTACAAAACATATTCCTCACCAATCAAGGAGTCTGTACACAATATATCAGCTTTCTAGACTTTATACTTCTGGAGAAGATGAAAATAGGTTTACAGGGTGTGACCTCTATTAAGGGGCCATAGAGCCACCAAAATCCTCACTAGTTAAAGAATCTGTACACTTAAGATTCAGCTTTCTAGGCCAAATGCTTCTGAAGAAGAAGTCGAAAATGAAGTTTACGGACGGGCGGACGCCGAACACTATGCCATGCCATGAGCCCATCGGGCCTTACAGGCCAGATGAGCTGAGAACTACCCAAACATTAATTAGATAAATAATAAATACACGTAATGTTACATAGCTAATTTATAATGTCTCCCAAAATCACTTACTACATTTCTCTCCCCACAGAGGCAGATCAAGTCATGAAATGTTGATACAGCCTCTGTTATATAACGCCGAGTTTGTGGGATAGAAAGGGAGATGCCTGATTGGAGGCAATCAAACTTAGATGTGCAATCAGCGACGCCGTTTTTAAGTCATCATTTTGGCTCCTGACATGGCAAAGGCATTGTGATATGAACCACCCTTCCTAAGCGAGAAGCGTTGTCATTTGATAAAGAATTGCAAATGCACATGCTAGGGTAAATTGCCAGAACCCAGGGATTTCGGCGTGAGAGAACAGAGGCTTCATCAGCATTTCATGACTTGATCTGCCTCCGTAGGGAGAGAATGTTCTCACCCTTCAGATCAAAAACCGTTTACAATTCCGAATGGTTTTAACAGAGGGACGGACGGCAAAATCCCGAGGTTTTTTTCCTTCCAGATACAATTGTGCTGTCGGAGGATCAAGCGGTTGGAAGGGTCTGAAATTAAGGTGGCAAAAACGCGTCCGCAGTCCTACAGCCTCTGGTAGATATGTTTTTTGTAGTATTCCTTCCGGAGTTGTAGCCCTAGGGAGCTGCATTGACCCTGCTGACAAAATATGTTGTTGCATACGAGACCTCACTTGCAGCTCAATGATGTTCCCGCACCTGTTTGTCATCCAGTTAATATACATGGGGCGCATATTTAAAATAGTATGTCCTTCAAGATAATAGGTGTAGTTGTATTGACTACATGATGTGGGGAAAATAAAATCAAAGCTACACCACATACTTGGTACACCGTATTCTAGACTATTCACTAAATATTGCTTACAAGGATCAGATGCTGTAAGGGCAAATGTATTTGGTAAAGTGCGAGATCAATACCGGAAATGTCGCAGACACAGCTTATATAAAGGTAGTGGGAAATATTAATGCTGACAATAGTCAAATTCATATGTCTGGTAAGAGTAATTGGGGAGACATTACATTTGCCCTTTCTGTTCGCAGCTGCCAATTGGACTATTATGTTGGTTATTTTATTTTCATAGTCTTAGATCGTAAATACTTCATTTAGCTGATATCGACAGATATTTTACAAGGCATAAGAATATGCCCCTTATGTTTTCGGTTCCGTGGTTTCAAAATGCTTTTGTTTCCGGGCCGTATAACATTCTTTCTTTTACGTAAGATGTGGTGACTTTTGCTACGTTTTAACAATTTAAACTTAACTCAGTTAATAACCGGTCTCATCGAAAAGCCAGTCTCGATGAAAGGTCCAGGAGTCGAGAAGTGGCATTAATGAAGTCCGAGGGATTCGTTTGATTAGACAACACTCGAGTCGAGTCGTGTTGCGTTTGCCAATCAAAAGCCCTCGGATTCGCTAATTAGGTCAAGTGTTGACTCGTCATTTTCGCGCGAGTGAGCCGTGTTATGACGTCATCAAAATGGCTGCCAGTGACAAAGAGAATGGGTGAGTAGATAGAAAATATTATGTATTTTCAAAACAGACGTAAAATTATGATGGGCTTGTATCGCGAGTAGTCTTATATTTTGATTAAGTGAACTTTTCTTTCGTTAGATAAAGTGATCGTGTTCATTCGCTGACATAACAAATTAAAATTTGTTTTGAGTAGATATGGCGGGCGTTTCAAAATCGCCGCCCTCTTCAAAATAGGCAGCAATGCGACATGTTTCCATTTCATTAGTTTAAATTCATAACTTCACGATTAGTAACATACAACTTTTTCGACAGGGATAACCGATTCATGAGTTCTCTGCATAGGCGAAATATTTGTTTTCATGAACTGACCATCCGAACTCGTCTGCAAGTCATTTGTTTTGAAACTGTCTGGACATCTATTTCTTTTGAAAAACATGGTATCATCTGATCTATTTTCGATTTACATCATTAAGAACAATAAATCGATTCAGTTGAAAATTATGGGAATACAACACAAGCCACATTAAATTTTAATGTTTTTAAATAAATAATACTGTAGGCCGACGTTGTACAATCATGTGCCATATTTAGGTTCACAGTAACGTAATTCCCATAGACTTAAATGTTATTTAGGTATTGCGAGGATAATTTTCATAATTTTCTATTTTCATATAGGTGTAAAGTCATGTCAGCTTCATATACATAAATAATTTTACAAGTTGATTAGTTTTTCGAATGATACCTTTATGTGTATGTGCAACGTACGATTCCCTTGACTGCCATGTTAATCCATACTGGTATGTTGCATTTGTGTTTTTTTAAATTTATAAAATGTAGTTTCATTCAAAGAAAGAATCTGATGTTTTAATGAAAATTATGAGTATGAAGCTGTGAAGATTTAGGAAATGTTGGTTAATATTTAATACAAAAAGACAAGCAATTAATTTATGAAAATTATTCTCGCAACACCTAAGAACATGTTAGTCTATTGGGATTACATAATTGTGAAATTTATTATGGCACATTAGTGTAGAATAGCATCTAAATTATAGATGTCAAATATTTTGATAATTTCAATACCAATTCAATTATTTCACTGTCAGATATTTTATCAAAATGTTTAAATCCTGGTAAAGAAAAGAAACCTTATGGCAACTAAGTAATTATTTGGTTTTAAAAAGAATGTAAAGGTCAAATGACTTTCAGGTCCATTACCTAAAAATCATCAATAAAATTTCCCCAAATACCGTAAGTATTTCGTGTAAAGTATAACTATGATTCGTCACTCAAATGAGAGGTTGAACAGATTAGTAAAATTTTCATAAATTTATGTTTAGATCCTGGAAATATTTTAAGAGTGCAGTTAGTAAGAATTTTTTTGCATACCACGAATATACGTGACCCATATAAAGAGATTACTCGAGGGTTATAGGAGCATTTAATATCTTAATTCTGAAAATCTATATTGACTGAAAACACATGAAAATTGAAATGAAAAGCCTATAGAAATAAAATAATATAGATAAAGTATGAACATCAATTTTTGTCTAGTTTAGCCACTTTAGCCTGTACGGCTTGCTGAGGATATTTTACTTTTATCTATGAGTGGTGATATATTTGATATCAGAAGACACGGGGGTGAGATTCTATTTATAACATAAAATCATTTTTCATTACATTAGCATGAAAGTACATCTTTGAACACTGCATAGCTTCTAAAACTTCTGAAACATTGTAATAACATTGCGAGATCATGTTTATGATATTATTGTGTTTGTGACGTCATAGCATTGTGATATCATTACTGATGATGCAAAACGTTTGTGACGTCATGTCCCTGCTGATGAACGGGCATTGTTAAAAATCTACCAAGTTTTGGATGATAAATGTAAATAATACATAATTTGCTATTTTTAGAAGATTTTTTTTACAGAAAGAAATCTAATATCAATAATCTTATGATAGTGTCTATAAACATATCAAATATTTAATCTTTTTACAGATCCTACTGGCAGGAAGTCAGCCTCCGATATGCTGACGCGGAGAACATAACTGTAGTGTTGGACCTCCCAACGCTTCAGAGGGCAAGGAGTGGAGGTTAGCTCCTTTTACATTACAACACTTTATATATGAGATCTAACTACTTTTTGAATAACAGTAGATTATAAAAACTAGATATCGCTACTTATTTTTCAATAAGAGCTCTTAGTTTATAATGCTGAGGAATATATGGATGACAACTTCTTTGTTCATTGTATGCGACGTTTCGACACAGATTCTTGTGTCGTTCTCAAGCAGAGGAAGAGTAATGAGGTAGGGGCATATATATAAGTAAATAGTACAATGCACAGTGACAACAACCTAATGAAGAGAGTAAATGTAATTAAACAGTGATGAGTGGTAGGAACCAGTAATGTACAATGCAGTGCGTTAATTTAATTGATAGAGGCCAGTGATGTACATGAGTGATTACAGTTAATTAATTAAGGAGAAGATCATAGGCTGACGGGATGAAGTAACCTTGATCGCGGTTAATTGATGGATGAATCTTTTTGATTTCCAAAGCTTATCTTAATTTTCGAAGTCGGTAATCCGGTTGATTGGTAACAAGGCATTTGGTTTCTGACCATTGTATTTGGTGATTGGGGTTGGCTTTGATGTGGTCGGATATAGCTGATTTGCTGTCCAAGTTGTTTACTGATGTTTGATGTTCCGTTAGTCTTGTGTTGCTAGGCCTGGATGTCTCACCTACGTAGTTATGTCCACAGTCGCAGTTTATTTTGTAAACAACTCCTTTTGGATTGTTGTTGGAAGCTGATTGTTTTTTTCCATTGGCATGAAGTAAGTTCTGTAGGTTTTGAGATGATGAAAAGATGGTGTCGATGCCGGCTTGTTGTTTGAGTAGTCCGCTGATATGGTGAGATGGCTTTCCTATGTAGGGGATGACGATTTTCATGGGGGCTGATTCAGGTCGAGGAGATCGGTTGGGTGCTGGGTTTAATGCTGCAGTCATTGATTTTTTCACAAGATCCTTCGGGTATTGATTTTGTTTGGTGAAGACATGTTGAAGGTGATGGAGTTCATTTTAAGAGAAGCTTTGGAAATAAAAAAGATTCAGCCATCAATTAACCGCGATCAAGGTAACTTCATCCCGTCAGCCTATGATCTTCTCCTTAATTAATTAATTCTAATCACTCATGTACATCACTGGCCTCTATCAATTAAATTAATTAACTGTAATCAGTCATGTACATCACTGGCCTCTATCAATTAAATGTAACGCACTGCATTGTACATTACTGGTTCCTACCACTCATCCCTGTTTAATTACATTTAGTCTCTTCATTAAGTTGTTGTCACTGTGCATTGTACTATTTACTTATATATATGCCCCTACCTCATTACTCTTCCTCTGCTTGAGAACGACACAAGAATCTGTGTCGAAACGTCGCATACAATGAACAAAGAAGTTGTCATCCATATATTCCTCAGCATTAATGTCATCCCAACTTCTAAAATGCCTCTCAAAGAAGCTCTTAGTTTGCTAAGCTTGAGTAGTAGTTTGGCTAACATATAAATGAGGCAACAACATGTGAAAAGAAAATTAGGCCAACTTATAAAATCCCAGAGAAAAACAAGATGTGTTTGTGAAACACGAGTGCCCCCGGATGCATATGTCAAGTATCAAAGACCTAGCTCCGACCAATCAAAAGTTATGACCAAGGTTAAAGTTTTTGTGGACAAACGGACAGACAGACAGACAGACAGACGGACGGACAGACGGACAGGTGAAAAACAATATACCCCCGGAATCTCCGATTCGGGGGCATAAAAATTCTTATGAAATTAAACCTTGTTGCCAATGTTTTTGAATGAGCTGAAACTGCTAGGTGGTTGCCAAAAATCAGTTTAGAATAACTAGCACTTTCTCTTTGAAAATCTTTTTATGCGGCAGTGGCCTGAAGGTTTTTAAAACAACAGGTCAGTGACTTATGAATTCAGTTGAGGTTCAAAATCACTGGAGTTCATATTCTGGTTTAGGATATTGAATTCAAAACTTTACAATTCTTAATTGAATTTCAGACCTGGAACTGATGGAACACATAAGGAGACAATACAAAGAAGCTGGAGCTCAAGAGTCAAGCACACTTACAAAACACACAGCTCTCACCCAGCGACAGCTCTCAATCAACATCATCTGCTAAAAACTACGAAAAGCAGCCTAAAGTCTGGAAAAGAAACGAAACTCAACTACTCTTTGAAGATCGATGAAAGAGGAATTTGCCAGTGCTAAAGTTCACAAACTCTTGTGGACAAAGGTACAGAAAATCCTTTTAGATGCTGGACACTCTGTTACAAGAGAACAATGTGAAAACAAATTCAAATCTCTGAGAAGGGAATGGAGGACAGTGGGTGATCACAACAGTATCTCAGGAAATGACAAAAAAAACCATGTCAATTGTTTGATGAATTCAACGAAAATAATGGAATGAAGGCAACTACAAGATCGATGTTTACACTGTCAAGTGGAGTCAACGAGACAGAAAAGGATGAAATATGTACTCCTACATCAGCAGCCAAACGAGCACGGCCATCTTCCAACAGTAAAACACCAACGTCCACACTCGAATGGCTGCAAGCTTATGAAGAGAGGCAAGTGAAACATCAAGCCAAAATCCATGAGGATAGAATGGCAATGCATAGGGAAAAAATTACATTTTTTGATAGACTATTGCAGTCACTCGAAAAAAAGTCTTAAATTCTGTGAAGGATGGTAGATACCAGGTTGCACTAGTGGGTTTAACTTAAAATGGTAATCTTTTATCATTTCTCCAGATCATTTCGAGTCTTCTTATGTATAAACTTCCTGTTTTATAACTGAGTTACTGTCTATATTGATAATGTAATATTAATAATGATAATACTTTTTCCTAATTACATAGTAAATCTGCAAATGTTCTATCCTAATAACAATATGATCCTAATGCTGAGAAAGCATCATCTAATATCTTGTAACGTGTTATTTTTACATGATAAATGAGTCTTGAGATATTATGAGATTGTAGATCATTGTACTCTCATGATTTAACCCACACCCACTCAGGAACTAGTTTCTTCTACACTTATGAATTTTAATTACTTGTGAAATGTTATATTTTCTTAGTTTCTCAATAGAAACACTAGTTGTACGTGTTAATTGGTATTAAACATGATATAGTATGATCAGAAATATTAATCAACAACATGATATAGTATGATCAGAAATATTCATCAACAACATGATATAGTATGATCAGAAATATTCATCAACAACATGACATAGTATGATCAGAATATTCATCAACCGCATGACACACTGCAGTGGCATCAATTGTACAATAACTGTCACCCTATGACACAACCAGTAAAGTAGTTATTAAGATAGATTTGATCAGATAACATGTTTAACATTAAACTTGTTTTGTGAAGTTATTGTTGAAAGACAAGTTTTCATTTTGTTTTATATAGGAACCTCTGGAACTTGCCTTCAGACATACTGAGAGAGATCACTGGCTACCTGGACCAAAGCAGCCAAATTGCTTTGGCAAGTGTAAGCAAATGTTTGAGATCGTTAGTCCTAAGAGAAATGCAAACTTTTACAATATGTTCTTCTGCCATCCAATCATCCTGTTGTTTAAATCTGATGAGTTCTTTGAGAACCTTAACAATTGTAGGTGTTGCAGACAAACATTCATTTCAATCATTCAGGTATTTACATGATGTGGTTTCATCAGGTGGATTGCAAAAATTACATTGTCTTGAATTTTGCTCAATGCAGATCAGTTTTCCAGCATTGTTGTCAATCATTACAAAGTTATCATGTTTCGATCGGTTAAGTACTCACAGAATTTGCAATGAACTCAACTATGAATTTGTCAAAGATCTGTTGAAGTTGAAACAAGTGTCATCAGAAGATGACATATCCCACCGGTCCCACATGGTCGTAAGATTTAAACCGTTGAAAGATAATTGTAAATTTTTCAAGCAAGGTTCATAATAGTATAAGCTAATATATATGAAACGAAACTTTTCATGAACAGAGTCCAAATAAGAGCCGTTTCCATGGAAATAATAAAAAATAAAATTTTCAGAAATGTTAAAATATCAAAAGGCACCACTTCAGTAGGTGGGCAATACACATGTAAAGTTTCAGAAAGATATGTGGACCGGTTTTTGAGTTCTGCTCCGGAAACTAAATGATTACGGACGGACATACCAACAATCGAACATTAGGAGGTAGTGACCATTATAAGTTAATAACTCTTAAGTTTCAAACTTATACTAAAAAGTTTCTAGCGATAGACCTTTAGGAGTTTTTAAGGGCATATATCTAGGAGTTAATTATATTACCACTTAAGTCTGACATAAGCTAACATATTTGTTTTTCATTTTGATATACAGTTTAATTGTATTTTAAAACATTTCTTTACTATCATAATATCAGTTTGACATCTTTGCTGTGACATATTGTCTTTTTGTGTGAATAACTTTATTTTGAATATTTACTACTTGAGTGATGTGTTGACACATGACTGATTTAAATCAAATATGTTAAATAAGGTGTTAAGGTTTTTCGAAAACATATTTCATAAAATACTTGATTTATATCATAAGGCTTACGACATTAATACCATAGGGGCTTCCGCGGGCAATCTCTTGCATGATTATTACAGGTCTCAACTCCAAACTAGAAAGTGTTTTTACCCGTAAAACCAGATGTCTCCGCCTTCCTCAAATGCTCCCAACCTCTAAACAATACTATCATAAAGCACCATTAATGTTCTCTGTATAATTCAACTTGAATAAATATTATCTACTCCACAATTGTAGCAAACTGTTGCATGGAAATAAACAAAATAATGTTTTACCTCATTAAACCTCGATTGAAATGACTCGTTGTTACATGGACTACAACTTATAATTACCTCATAAGACTTGGACAGTAATAACACTTTGGTACATGGACTACAAACTACCTCATAAGACTTGGACAGGAATAACTCTTTGATACATGGACTGTAATTTTTTTTAGACACTTATTACAGAGTTATCTTGATAATGAGGGGGGTCTTTTAGAAGAGGGCACTAATCATGTTGAATACTGCAACTAGATAAGTGAATATCCGCTCAATGACAAGATGACACCAGTTACTTCTTCAAATTATTTATTAGAATAGAAAGTATATAACCATAAAAGGTATTCCAACTCAAATTTCAAAATCATAATGTCGATGAAATTCGGAATGTACCCATAATCAAGTTACATAAAACCCAATCTGAAAGCACATAATAGACTAAATCAGATATTCTTAAACACTTCCTCATGTTGATAGAAAATTGTAATTAAAATGTCATGGACATTTTGGTGTATCTTCTACTATAGATAAAAAGAAACCTCTGAACCTTCCATATTTTTTATTGAAAATTACCTCAAGCTTTCTAGCTCTCCAGGCCTTCGTCTCTTGTACAACAGCAGTCTTGCTTCTGTGTACACGGTCACTCTCCTGAAGATTTCTTCATTGGGTTTCGGACAGATTCATCTTCTTCAGTGTCTGCACAAAGAATTTCGAAAGGCGAACAATGTCCTTGGGAAAAGGCAGATTTTTTAGTTTGTTAAAGTGTCTTTCCTCGAGAGTAACTCGGGCGATTTTGTTTACACGAACTCCCCACTCCATACTCAGTAGTTTGAGGAAGTCAGAAGCTTGTTTTTGCCCTTCTTCGTCGCTCTTCCATATACTGAAACCTAGTTTCAGCGAAGCTAATCTGGATAAATCGTAACCCATCTTGATGGCAGTACTTGGATTCATAAGTTCTTCGTTTACAGTTTCTTTGCATGCCTTTAGTGCACATTTGACAACAGTGTCAAAGTGACAAGGGTTGATGAAATCATTCATTGAGGCTTCAGTTTCTTGGGTCTCATCTCTACACAACTGTAACAGTTTTGCAGAGAGTCGCATGCGAAAACTTGTAAAGTTTTTACGGCGAAGTCGATTTCCAATATTTTTCAAGAGCCATACATCCCCAAGTGACACAATAAGGGAATCATTTTGAGCAAGCTCTGTCAGACCGTCTCGCCTCATACAGGAAAACACTTCCTTTTTTAGCTGTTTCGATGCCTAACTGTTAATCTGTTTTTTCATTATTTTGGCTTGTAGAATGATGCTTTCTTTCGTGTAGTCCTCATGTGCAGGAGAAACCCTTCCAGGGCAAGTAGTTTGGTGTTTTGAGGTATGGTCCAAAATAATCTACTCTTGACAGAAAGGGCAGGGTCCATAAAGGGACAAGTCAAACTCATCGGAATCTTTCCTCCTGGAAAGGATGATCTCACCGCTTTTATTTTCAGAGACTTGCGTGTTATGAAGATGATTTCCTTTGTTTCTGAGGAGTGTCTGTTTCTTGTGAAGTAGATTCTTAAATGCAACGTTGTCTTTTGTTTCATCTATCTTTCTCTTTAGATCCCTGATCTCTTTGACTTCTTTATTCTTATGGTTCAGCTGATAATGTGTCTGTATATTAGTCATCATTTTCTTGCAGAAATAACATGCATGACGTCGATCATATGTCCGACCATGTTTTGAGCTCAGGTTAGCTTCCTTGATATATTTCAGAATGAATATTTGTGCATTGTTTGCATCCAATATTTTAAGATCATCTCCGATTTCATGTGATTGAGATTTGCAAGTTTCCTTTTCAGTTTGAGGTGCTTTCAACGCTTGAAATTGTAACTCGTAAACATCAGACATTTCTTCATCCGAGCAACTGTTTGGAACGTAATCTGAATTTCCTTCTGTCTCGCTTGGTCCGGAGCTGCCTTTCGAGTCACCACTTCCTGGAAAGTTCCCACAAGCCTGTGAAGTACTTCTTCTCCCTGTATAAGACATCTCTTCATCCGAGTAAATCTGAATTTACATCTATCTCACTTGGTCCAGAACAACTGCCCTTAGAGTCACAACTTCCTCCACTTCCTTCCGCTCTCTGCGGATCTGTCTCTGTAGGAGTTGATCTCTACGGATATGTCTCTGTAGGAGTAGATCTCAGGGGATATGTCTCTGTAGGAGTAGATCTCGGCGGATATGTCTCTGTAGGAGTAGCTCTCTGCAGTTCAGTCTCTGTAGGATTAGATCTCTGTGGTTTTGTCTCTGTAGGACTAGATCCCTGCGGATATGTCTCTGTAGGTGTAGATTTCTGGGGATCTGTCTCTGTAGGAGTAGCTCTCTGCAGTTCAGTCTCTGTAGGAATAGATCTCTGCGGATATGTCTCTGTAGGTGTAGATTTCTGGGGATCGGTTTCTGTCGGAGTAGATCTCTGTGGATCTGTCTCTGTCGGAGTACATCTCTGTGGATCTGTCTCTGTCGGAGTAGATCTCTGTGAATCTGTTTCTGTAGGAGTTGATCTCTGTGGATATGTCTCTGTAGGAGTAGATCTGTTTCTGTAGGAGTTGATCTCTGTGGATATGTCTCTGTAGGAGTAGATCTGTTTCTGTAGGAGTTGATCTCTGTGGATATGTCTCTGTAGGAGTAGATCTCTGTGAATCTGTTTCTGTAGGAGTTGATCTCTGTGGATATGTCTCTGTAGGAGTTGATCTCTGTGGATCTGTTTCTGTAGGAGTAGATCTCTGGGGATATGTCTCTGTAGGAGTAGATCTCTGGGGATATGTCTCTGTAGGAGTAGATCTCTGTGAATCTGTTTCTGTAGGAGTACATCTCTGTGGATCTGTTTCTGTAGGAGTACATCTCTGTGGATCTGTCTCTGTCGGAGTAGATCTCTGTGGATCTGTTTCTGTAGGAGTAGATCTCTGTGGATATGTCTCTGTAGGAGTAGATCTCTGTGGATCTGTTTCTGTAGGAGTACATCTCTGTGGATCTGTCTCTGTAGGAGTACAACTCTGGGGATATGTCTCTGTAGGAGTAGATCTCTGTGGATCTGTCTCTGTCGGAGTATATCTCTGGGGATATGTCTCTGTAGGAGTAGATCTCTGTGGATCTGTCTCTGTAGGAGTAGATCTCTGTGGATCTGTCTCTGTCGGAGTAGATCTCTGGGGATATGTCTCTGTAGGAGTAGATCTCTGTGGATCTGTCTCTGTAGGAGTAGATCTCTGTGGATCTGTCTCTGTCTGAGTAGATCTCTGGGGATATGTCTCTGTAGGAGTTGATCTCTGTGGATCTGTTTCTGTAGGAGTACATCTGTCTCTGTCGGAGTAGATCTCTGGGGATATGTCTCTGTAGGAGTTGATCTCTGTGGATCTGTCTCTGTAGGAGTAGATCTGTCTCTGTCGGAGTAGATCTCTGGGGATATGTCTCTGTAGGAGTTGATCTCTGTGGATCTGTTTCTGTAGGAGTACAACTCTAGGGATCTGTTTCTGTAGGAGTTGATCTCTGTGGATCTGTTTCTGTAGGAGTACAACTCTAGGGATCTGTTTCTGTAGGAGATGATCTCTTGGGATATGTCTCTGTAGGAGTACAACTCTAGGGATCTGTTTCTGTAGGAGTACAACTCTAGGGATCTGTTTCTGTAGGAGATGATCTCTTGGGATATGTCTCTGTAGGAGTAGATCTCTGTGGATCTGTCTCTGTCGGAGTAGATCTCTGTGGATATATCTCTGTAGGAGTAGATCTCTGGGGATCTGTCTCTGTAGGAATATTGCCTCTTTCCGGACTGACTTGTATTACAACATATCTAGTGAGCGTCTATCCCTGATACTACTCACACTTTGATAAGAATGAGATTAAAAAATAGAGCCATGGACTCTGTAGCTCATCAGCCTTTGTATTGTTCGGTGTTGAAGACTATTATACATCACCTGACATCACCAACTGTGTGAAGTGTCGGTGCATAATACCAACATGAATTAACACCTAACTGGAAGAAATCAATCAAATCAAACCATATACCTTTAATAGTAATACAAAATTAAAATCAAAATCTTATAAAAACTAGATAGCTGTGAGGGAGAAACTAGATTTTGATCTTTTTTGACACTCTTAAATATTTGCTCTCTAATCTTACATTATATATATTTGATATATCTTGTAAAAATACTTTCTTCTTTAAAGGGGCAGTAGCACGTTTTTAGGGGGAATATAAGGTGATGTCAGACAAGGAAAATAAATGGTTCCAATCTAAAGACAGTGTATTGAAACTAAATGAAGCAGTAATAAATCAAACATATAGTGTATAGTTAAGCTATGCGATTCCTTTTCTCACACAAAATGAATAAAAGGTGTTCACACAAAAATGGATTTTATGTGAATCTTTATCATTTGTTCTTTGACTATGGATGATTGGTCTGTCCAATGAGATTTTTGACACTATCAAAGCTATGCATTTAGCATAAACTTACGATTATCAGTGAAAAAATGAAAATATAAAATTGTCAAAAAACGTGCTACTGCCCCTTTTAGAGGCATTGACCCTATATATATATATATCAATATATCTAGATCTCTCCTCCTGACCAGATCCGGCACCTCTAGACTAACACTCAGTCACTGAAAAATTTATTCTTTAAAAAATATTTTATTAACTATAAAGGAGCCTCAGAGAAATAGGATTTTCAGGTTATTGTTAATCTAGTTTTGCTTTTCAAGAGGTGATGATTCAGGATAGGGTGAATTTAAGGTAAAAACACTATGAACAATGGTCTTAGAGTAAGACATTCACAACAGGCACCAGTGAAATTGAATAGCATCAGCCACTGTTACAATGCATGACATAATACTCATTAACAAGGTATCAAGTTTCCACTCTTAGGCAGAAAGTCTTGAACTCGTTAAGTAAGAACTGTTATAGAGACAAGTTGTGTTGCTTGTATAGAATAAAATATATAATATATATAACTCCAGAATCCTTATTAAGATGCTACAGACATTAAATTGGGCTCGTTGGAAAGCTGATTACCACAGCAATATGATTATGTTTTTACCATTTTTACATAGCCCTTAAATGGGCATTTTTCATAACTTTAACTTTCAATTGCATCTCTTTAATTTCCTTAATTTTTGGAGTAGGGTAATGAAATTTACCAATCAAAGACTCTATCCTATGAGGATGTTATTTCCAGCTTCCTAGCATTACTGGTTCCCATGGAAAATGTCAAAAGAAGATCTTTTTAGGGTGGATACCCTGCCACGCCCATTTTAGATGACTGTTGATGACCAAATTTACAAATCTGAGTCTCCATGTAACATTACAAAGATGTTATTTTGAAAATTTAAGCTTCCAATGATCACTGGTTTCGAAAAATAAGATTTTTAAAAGATTTTAGAAAAATGCCTGCCACGCCCATATTTGAGGGGGGTAGGACGGATCAAATAAATAAATAATAAATAATTTTGGATCCCCTAGGTGATTAAGCCTCTGTTATATTACGCCGAATTTGTGGGATAGAATGGGAGATGTCTGATTGGAGGCAATTGAAGTTAGCTCTGCAATCAGCGACGCTGTACTTAAATCATCGTTTTGGCTACTGAATCAAGACAAAAGCGTTGTGATATAAACCACCCTTTTCATGCGAGAAGCGTTGTCATTTGATAAAGAAATTCAAATAGATTGTGCTGCGGGTTTTTTCCGCCAGGGGAAACTGCCGGAACCCACGGATTTTGGCGTAATAGAACAGAGGCTAGATCAACATGACTTGATCTGCCTCTGTGGGGAGAGAATGCACTGTACCCAACACACATTTTCTCTTTCATCACGTGACACCCTATTGCTGCACACGAAGCACATTGTAGGCTGGACTTTAGTTTTTGGTTGTTTTTTTATTTTTTGGTTTCTTGATTTCTAATTTACGTTCTTTTACTTTTCGTTTCTTTTCCTTTACTTCAAATTGCTGCTTTTTCGACTCTACGAATTCATCACTAGTCAAAAACACGACATGATGTGATCAGTGTTCTCTTTTTGTTTTCTTTTGTTCAAGAGGGCCACTTTGAGATTCGAGAAAACCACTGGGATGTTCAAGAGAGCCACTGGGTGAAACAGGAGAGGCATTAGAACTAGCAGAGACTTTGTAGGCAGTTGATGGCGAATAGGCTTCATCGGGGACAGCATCCTTGTTCAACTGGTAAATGCCGCAAGCTCTAAAGCCGTTGACAATATTTATGTTGGTGAAAGCTGCAGCGGATCCAAATATCTTGTTGACGGGTGTGTCCCGGGTTGTCAGCTATGAATGTTGGTCAATGCCTCTTTGTTATAATTGCTTTTCAAAGAATGAAGTACACGCCAGTCTAGAGGTTGATGATAATGCATGGTGTGTGGTTGAAACGCAAGAAGGGTAACATCTGACGCACGTGCTGCCCGGAGAAGCCCAATTAAGGGTCTCATGACTGCCTGGAGTTGCTTGTGCTCCCTGGTACTCACTTACTGTCCCTCTTGGCAACGACTCCACTTGGCGTATGTTCCATTATCTCGACTTGCACAGCGATGTCGGCTTACCATTGGTCAAAACCGGTCACGTGCCGTAGGTATATTTAGCTATGTTAAACTTGGCCACGCGCTCCCCTTGTAACAAGCAACGACGGAGTCAAGAGTTATCTCCCTTGCCCTTTGTTCGGTAAACAAGGCTACGCTACGCTCGATTGCTGTAACGTCATGTACGCTTGGTGAATTCCCCTACATGCTAAAGTCATCTTTATGTAATAACTTTAAAGGTACAAGTAAATGTTAGTCAAATAAAAGATTGGTACCGCTAAAATACATAAGCAAGTCATACGGCATCTCAACGGCATTTTGACACGCCAATATTGGCTATCGGCGAGCTCAAGATTCAAATCACGCAAACAGAAAGCCGATCTATGAACATCAGTTAAGTTAAAAGTCACCGCTATTTGTTTATTGTACTCTCAAACCAACCTGTACATTCTGTTATGATGCCTGTCTTATCTATAACTCCGACACTATCAATCTCTCTCGGCCCTACTCGACAGTCCGCCATGACAGTAACTGGGCTTCTACGGCCGCTTCAAATCGAATGTGGTGCGAATGCACGAGGTCAGGTGACAATCAAACAATCAAGATATAGGAATGCCCACATTGCTCGGTATTTTGATTTTTTTTTTGTAATCCTAAATTTCTATCTAGTACTGTGCGCTTCGCTCGGGTACTAGACCATACTTTTGGTCATTAACATGATGGTTTAAACATTATATTTGTAAATACCTAAATAAAAGAGTAACACTGATCTGATCAGACGCCATTTTGGCCAATCCTATCTTTCAAGCCAGATTTAAGCATTTAGAAAAGGTGCTCGTCGAGATAAATTCGTTACCATGTGTCCGCGAGTTTGATATGGAGATTTATCATGTGTCCGAGTTAAATATCAAACTCGAACTTCGTTCTCGTTTGATATTTTACTCGGACACATGATAAATCTCCATATCAAACTCGCTTATAACACACGTCTCACCCAGGTTCCATATCTAGACTTGAAAGGAATGTGAAACCTTTTCTCGATCTCCTTTTTCCAAATTTTTGACCATTAGTGTTGACATTGACTTTCATCGAAGAAGAGGATTCCAAATCATGCTCTCAATCACATTGGCAGCATGTGGTTTCTCATTTCAACATTCATGTCTTGTGATGAGGTCACCTTTTGACAGCTGTCGATGGAAATGGTAATATCAGGAACTGTCCCAATATTTTTTCAAAACAAAAACGAGCGAATTCATATTTCCAAAAGTACCAAAGCACTTAACTATGTTATGTTATGATAAATAAATAATTAATAAATTAATAGATTTGAAGCAAAGCCAGTTGTAATGGAATATCACTTAAACGATCACTTAAAAGGGAATTAAAGCGCCACTCTTAAAACGTTTTCCTTATTAATAGCGTAAAATGGCATGAAAGGCCGCTCTGAATAAAACCTAAGAACGAACCTTAAAATGATAATTATTATAGAGGAAATTTGAGTAAAGATTGAAACTAAAAAGCCTTGAAATGAATAATGTATTAATAGATGTTTCTACATGTTTTTTTATACCCCCGTTACGAAGTAAGCGGGGCTATATAGCGGTTATTCCGTCCGTCCGCCCGTCCTTCCAGCCGGTCACATATCTCCTAAACTACTTGGTCTACATCAACCAAACTTTGCAGAATTGTTAAACATGTCATTCTCATCAATTCTTGACCATCTGTAGCATTCTTGAATTTTAAGTTTTGGCCGTTTCTTTTGGACTTCGTTTAATAGGGTTCAATGGGGACTAATTTTCTCAGAAACTATTGGACCTAGATGAATAAAATTTTGGTTATAGATGCTTCTGATGATACTCTTGATCGAGTTCGAAAGCCGCTTCCGTAAAATTAATATTTGCGGAGTTATCGCCCTTGAATCTCCAATTTGACTTGGTTCAGACAGCGGACTTGGTGGTTCAATGGGGACAAGTTCTCTCAGAAACTATTGTACCTAGATGAATATTTTTTTTGTTATGGATGCTCCTGATGATTGTCTTGATTGAGTACGAAAGCCATTTCCGTAATTTTATTTTTGACAGAGTTATGGCCCTTGTTTCTGAAATTGGACTTCAGGCCAGTAACAGGCCTGATGCTCAAATGGGGACAGATTTGCTCTAAAACTATAACACCTAAATGAGTGAAATTTTGGTTATTGGTGCTCCTGAGGATACTCTTGATCGAGTTCGATAGCCATTTTCGAAATTTTAATTTTGACAGAGTTATGGCCCTTGTTTCTGAAATTGAACTTGGAGCGAGTAACAGGTCTGATGCTGCAATGGGGACAGATTTACTCAAAAACTATAACACCTAGGTAAATGAAATGTTTGGTTATGGATACACCTGATATCACTCTTGATCGAGTTCGAAAGCCATTTTCGAAATTTTAATTTTGACAGAGTTATGGCCCTTGTTTCTGAAATTGAACTTGGAGCGAGTAACGTTCTAATGCTGCAATGTGGACAGATTTACCCTTGATTCTGCAATTTGACTGAAAATGGATCCACTTGATGATACTTTTCATTGAGTTTGAAAGCTGTTACCAAATTCGCCCTTGGGTTTGGGTTTGAACTTGGTGCAAAAGACTAGTTTGATGCTCCAATTTGGACATGTTTTATCTGAACTTTAACAGTTAGGTAGATGAAATTGTGGTTTTTGTTCACCTGATGATACTCTTGACGCTTGAGGTTGAAGAAAAATCAGACAGGATGCGGGGGTATGTGAGCCATGCTCACTTTTTTCTTGTTTCTCGGACATCTTAGATATGGATGTTAGTTGAGGTTTATAAGTAAGTATACAATGCCTTTGGTAAAAGATGACAATACAATACAGGTACTTACAAGCCAAACTTTGCTTTACAACTGGCGCCTAATGCAGTATCTCATGAAAAACATGAGCACACATATTGACTGATATTACATAACAACAATAAGTAAAAGACATACATGAAGTCAGTGATTATAACAGTCAAGGATGGCTTAGGGTGAGGTAACGGAAAATAACAATCGAAGTCATGAAGTTAGAGCATTAGACGAAATATGAAAATGTTAATGCCACCTAGAGAATAAATTGGTAATATCAAATTTTATTTTTAGCTCATCTGGCCTGTAAGGCCCGATGGGCTTATGGTATGGCATGGTGTCCAGCGTCCGTCCGTCCGTCCATCCGTCCGCTCTCACGAGAGCTGCGCTTTGGGTTGCAATATCAGTACCAATACAATTTGTGGGCTGATTTGCCAAATTGTGCGTTGCAACCCACATTGATTTGTTCAGTTTGTCTTCAAAGACGTATGGAAACTACTTCTGTGAGCACCCCATAAATGAACTCGGATGTTGTCCGTCCGAAAAATATCCGTGCAGAAGTGCAATAGCACCACCGCACCACGATTTTTACATTCGGAAATCATCGGTCATTTCCGACACCTAAATGGTTTTAGTCATTTCATTCATACTAATATTTATTCACAATGTTTTTCCCAACATTTGTTTCATCAGACTTTTTTTTTTAAAATCGCCCGAAGTATATGAATTTACAGGAGAGAAAAAACGTGTCATTTTCACGCCTCGAAATTATTTCAAAGTCGAAATGTACGTTTCTGATGCAAGCTTTAGTATGTAAATTACCTGTAATCTCAGTACCATCCGTTAAAATACATTTCTACTATTCATCTCATATGATTTAAAAATTCCTTAAAAATTCCTTTGTGTTTACAGACATAAATGCGTTACAACCTACTATTCTTACGAGTTCATTCATAACCTCTGTTGCCAATTGCATGTATATTTTCTCACCAACTGCTTCGAATGCCAAATGCATTGAAAATATGCAAATTTTGGGCGGTTTTACATGAACAAGGGTAATGTAAAATATATTTTGCAATAATTCCATAAGGCCTAGTTGGAAAACTTAGTAATTCTTCCAGATGTTCAAATTACTAACATTTGTCGAGTAATAAAAAAATAAACGCCAAAACCCATTTTATATCTATTTCCGCTAGTACTTTAAGAAACAACAGGGCATTTCAAAATTGACAAATGCGATTCGCTTGCCAGACTTGCACGAGTAATTTTCATTGCTATTTTCTATTAGTTATGTTAACTATGAAATATTTCCTATGAATATTATTTTTCGAAATTTTGAATTGATCACCAGATTTTAAGAAATTATCTTAAGGAGAGATTGGACGTAGCATTTTCGACTCCTGCGCATGACAGTTTTAACGTATTTCGCGTTGTTAGAAATTTTACGTCTATGTTTAAAAAACAAAATTTATGCATTTAAAATAATGTATCTAAGTATTTATAGCATGAAATGTCAGTTTACTGTTATTAAATTCATACATCAGCGTTTGGTTTCCAGTTTTGAGAGTTTTACGGCACCCGATCGGTTTAAGGCAATGTTTGTAAACAACGATCAGCTGATTTCGTAATGAGTTGGCACAATGCTCGATCATCGCGATCGGGGCAATTTTGTAGCCTTCCGAAGTTCAAAAGATCCCAGGTTGTCTCCAAAGCTTTGTCTGTGTGTCAAAGGGAAACTTTGCACGTTTCTTTGCCCTGGCCGATTGACCACCACTATCATCATGCGGTAGAAGTACCAAATCAGAAAGTGCCCGCACCCGTCTCAGTTTCACTCGGCCATGTTATACGTGAAGAGGTTGTCGATCCGGCTCACACTCCCGACACCGATTCCGATGACTTTAATTATTTCCTCTCCCACGAGTAAATTCAAGACTGGACAGAAGGAAGAAGAGTAGCTGACCTGCAAGTTCTTGCCTGTCAACTTGACCACTATGTCCACTGCAGTTCTCGTCTCAGGTAAATTTCTTTTATGATAAATACTGTCACATAAAAAACGATCCACATTTTTCTAAAAAGTGCAATTGGTTGATTATTCATAAAGTTTTAACTTGATTACAAATTATTTTAATTTATCAAAGCTAAAAATTCACCATTTTGAAAATTCAAAGTTGTTTTTCATAACTTTATGAAAATGGAGAAAAGATAATCAACTAATATATGAAATTAAAAAACAAGATATTTGTATGACGTCTTGTAACTAGCTGTTTATTTCAATTCAAACTTTTGATGAAAAGTGTCATAAGCAATATTTAAAATATTTTTGATGAAGTAATTGGATTTCATTATTCTTATTAAAAAAATTGTAGCATTTTAGAAATTTGAAGCATAAAAATACTTATATTCTATTAGACCATGAGCGATATGTTTTTCTCCATACTTGATAACATTAGGGGAAATTATAAGATTAGAAGAAAAATAATTTCTCTTTTGTTTCTCAATTTTTATTTTGCAACTAGGATAAATTCATTCACAAATAAATTAATTGATGAATACCATTTTCATTGTAAGATAAATCTCCATTAAAACATTATCTGGGATGTTATCTACTCAAAGTCATCATGACAGCTAAGAAAATTATGAGATACCGTAATTCCTCCAATAAGCGCCGGATCTCCAATAAGCACCCAGGTCCAAACCATTGAATTATGTCCCTTAGTAATATTGTTACAGATATTCATTATAAAATACTGTTTAACACAAACTTCAATTTTCCATGAAAGAAAAGTGCCAGACCAGACCTCCAATAAGCGCCGGGGGTAAGAGGCCCAGGCGCTCATTTGAGGAAATACAGTATTCTCTTAAATCTATCAGATAGATTGACTTTGTCTATTGTTTCCACAGAAACTGATGCCCACATCACCCTGATTGCCATCTTACCCCCGCAAACCAATAACTAAGCAAGCCTGAGATGTGACTGGTCTTTCTTGTGATGGTCAACAGATGTTCAAGCATTATAAACCT
Organism: Steromphala cineraria; assembly: GCA_916613615.1. Classification (NCBI taxonomy): domain Eukaryota; kingdom Metazoa; phylum Mollusca; class Gastropoda; order Trochida; family Trochidae; genus Steromphala; species Steromphala cineraria. The sequence continues at coordinate 5,323,151 of OU744732.1, read as the reverse complement.
GTACCAGAATGCTGTATCCATCACAGTTGTTTGAAATCATTCTTGGGATTCTTGAAAAGATTTCTTGAAAAGATTCAACAAATTTATTTTATGTGGCCATAATGCCAAAACCTTTATTCTAGGGTATTTGCCAATTCAATTAATGTGATAAGTTCAATGATTATGCACCAACTTTAGTTGGTTTTATTGACACACTGCCATTGTTCAAAGAAATGTTTATAGAAAATCTTGTTACAAACAGGACTTTCACAGATTGTCACACATTTGCATGTCACGAGACCAAAAGGGCCCAATTGTACGTAATTCTGAGTCTTTATTATTGTACAAACACATTACTGCAAATATTACAATTTTACAATATTACAAAAAAAAAGCCTTGGTAGAGGATGTTCAATTTGGAATTAAATATCATTAGCCAAGTATATGTATTATCTATTTAGTAATAAAGAAACTAAAACATCATTGAATCAACATACAGGTACTAGAAAAGTAACAAAAAGACCCAACCATCATGTAATTTATAATTAAGTACAAAGTTTCCTTTGATATTACAACTGTAACTGTCAAGACCAATATACTTTAGTTAATTTGTCTTGAAATAAGTTTATGTGGATGAAAAATTTACATTGCATAATTCAATTGTGGTCCCTAAATTTTTAAAAGAGAAAGTAAATAAATTGAATGAGGATTATGAGCACATCTTAGTGAGTAAGATATTTGTTTACTTTATCTGATGGACAAAAAGTTCTATAATGGAGAAATTTTCCAAAAACAAGCTAGCAGAATATTATTGCCTTTTTGCTAAGATTAGGTCTAAAAGATACTTGCTAATATTATATATTGTTTACTATGTATCAGTCCATAGATTTGATGAATGATGTTAGATCTTACTACCTACAGATTCAATTAATAGAATTTTCACATCACAATTATTATTTACTACTGTTTGAAGATTTACTATGAAGACATTGAATTCTTAGAAGTTATTTTGTCTTGAAAGATATTTTGTTATTTAAAAATCTGAAATTAAACAAAAAAATACTATGTGGGTGTCATATTGTTTATTAGTTATGTGTGCTCTTATCAATAGGTTAAATTGTGTATTGAATATAATGACTGAATCATTTGGTGCTAAATTTACAACAAATAAAGCTTTTGACATCAGTTTTTACTTCTGTTATCATTTGTTAGCAGCCAGATATAGTCTGTCAGCCAGACCCAAAAATAAAATAAAAGCCTAAGCAAGTCTATAATAATACTTGGGCGCTCAATTTTAGGAAATGAAGAAATCAGTCTCCTTTTCATTATATTTATTAATATTTTTAGGGGGGTTGGAGGTGCACGAAATTTCCTCTTTGAATCGTAATGATGTTGTCGATATTATCTGAAGAGTACTGCAGAATTAAATTAAATAATTTTTTTGGAACTTTCGGACGGCACAAACATTTTCATAAAAATCAAGATGACTTGAGTTGTGAAGAATCTCCGATATATAAATATGACATGTTGATCAAATAATCTACATTATGAAAGAGTTTCGGTGTGCAGGGCTGAATAGTACTGCTTTACAATGAAGGGTTATCTGTCTATAATACGTAGTGTGTTCTGTAGCTACCTGCATAACTTTATTTCGTCCTGACCAGAGAATGATGTCGTATCCATTGCAAACCCGGAAGTGGGATCGTGGCTGATTTCTCTAGCCTCGAGCCAAACTTTGTTCCTTAACTTTGTTAAAAATTTACTTATGCATCTCAAATGTTAATCAATTTAATTCACCGATTAAAACGTGTTTCTTGTTGTTTTCAGTCTGTTTTCAAATATCATTTTGTTTATCATTTGATATGGTCCGCAAAGCGCCCGGCGCAAGCGCTACTCTGTTATGAAAACGCGCTGCACTGCAGTACTGTCCGGCGACGCGAAAAATCTAATTTCGGCTTTCATATAATGTACATTTCCTGTCATAACTTTTTAATTCGTTCGGTGACCCCTAATGAATTATATATTTTTGGAAAGAAGAAGCGATTTTCTTTCATGTCACAAAGTATGGGAAAATCGTAAAATGTGTGAATATAATTTATCAATACAATCGGTTAGAAAATGTTTTCGTAAATCGCAATTTTCATTTTCATACCATCATAACTTTTAAAAAAATATTAATTTTTTCCAAAAAAAGGCATTTACAATACTTTTTTATATTTAATCCCACATAATATGAAAAATTACAGCAGTATTACAACTTTTTTTATCTAAAAAATAACTTCAAACATTGATGCCATTTTTTGACATTTCTCCCGTGGCCACAAATTTCAATTGGCTGTAGCTCCGAAAATCGTTCGGTGACCCCCATTTTTTATTTCATATTTGCATTCTACATATAAAAAATAACCAATGTACCAAAAATTAGAAAATTCTAAAATATTTGCGTTGTTCGTCCCATCTCTCCTTAAAGTCAAAATGTTGGGATCAATTGGTAAATTGGTCTTATCTACACATGTGGCATGCCTCATGCAATTCTGGTTTTATCTTTCTGCAATTTGTTTTCAATTAAACACATTTTAAACAAAGTGTCTGCCAAAATATTCAATGTTATGATATAATTTACAGTTTGATATTTTCCCATAACATACTGAAATATGAAAATGAGTTTTCTTCATCTATTATAAAAGTCATATCTTTTGGTACAATACTGCTCGTGTCGTACTCAAGTGAACACAGAATTGATGATTGCTATTACAAACTAGAAAGTGTTTTTACGCGGATGTCTCCCCCTTACACCATTTAAGTTGAATTGAGTTTTTGAAAATACCTTGTATTTTTTCTAAACTCAAATGAAAACCATATTCTTTATATTAAACCTAATAACTGTAAGTATTGGTTACATTTGATTTTTTTTGGGAATTGTTAATCAACATCAACACGGTTTGTCATGAAAATGAACTCTTCCCTTCAAAATGACAAAGTCCAAAGTGTTACCATGGAAACCATAAATTCAAATTTGAAATGAAGTTGTAACCCCCAAATGGCATATCTACATGATATGGAGAGGCTGAATACCAAAGTTGATGAAGATTGGTCAAGTAGTTTCAGAGTTATGCTCCGGAAACTAATCCAACCTTTCAAAATGACAAACTGTTGCCATGGAAAGAAAAAATTCAAAAATAGAAAAGAAGTCGAAACCCCCAAAAGGCACATCTACATGATAAGGGGAGGCGGTATACTAAATTTGGTGAAGATTGGTCGAGTAGTTTCAGAGTAATGCTCCGGAAACTAACCCAACCCTTCAAAATGACAAAGTCCAAACTGTTGCCATGGAAATAAAAAAATAAAAAAATTAAAATAGGTTGAAACCCCCAAAAGGCACATCTACATGATATAGGGAGGCTGTACACCAAATATGGTGAAGATTGGTGAAGTAGTTTCAGAGTTATGCTCCGGAAACAAATGGGAACGCCAACGCGGACGCGGACACGGACGTGACAGGAACTCAACCGAAACAAATATGTCTCCCGACCCTTCGGGAGGAGACATAATTTTTGTAAGCAGCTGTAGAAAGGCCTAAGGTGGCATATACTTTCACATTGAAACTCAAACTACACCTCATTTTGAAACAAACTTTAGCGATTAGTTCCTCTGTGTTTGAAAGCTGCAGACTATGGAAAGATAAATAAAAACAGACGAAAAGATGAAAAAAAAGACTGAAACATTCATTTCCAATGACTTTATTTGTTTAAATGCAACATAGATGCATGTAACTTTAAAAGAAAATGGTACAAGGCTGTACTGCACATAAATACATTAATCCTTTGAACAACGTCAGGCATTATGTAAGCACTTCGAGAACTGAATCATGTGGATCTTTAGGATTGTGGAATGGAAGTTCCGGGAGTGTACATGTCAATGTAGGATTCGCTTGAACAATTCTCTGAAGTATTTGGACTGGGATGTGGAGCAAGCAGTATCATCGGTGATGGTCGTTCAAATGATCGTGGTGGAAGAGGTGGAGGGTGCGTCTTCAAACACTTCAGTTCACTTTCAACTTTCGACAATCTGTCCATATAAGAGCAATGTTTAGGACACTCTGCATAACAATAAAGCTTATCTATGTCCCTGATCATGATCCTCATCCTACAGTCAATGCTATCAAGTGTGTCTTCACAGGTGTTCAACCGTACTCTTAACTTCCTACCACAGCACTGACCCATCCTGAGTCCTACTCTTGTCGCCATTTATATTACCCACAATTTCATGCAGAACCCAGAAATGTAGAATTTTGCAGACATAAGTATATCTGGGTTGCAACTCAAAAATATGCACTTTAAAACAAAATATGATAAAATTAACCTAAACAGTCAAGAGTGGTTTGATTCTAAATGTTCTTATACTTAAGGCAACTAGTTACAAACTTTAGAAAAAGAAAAGAAGAAATCTTGATGATAGGATCCCTTTCATAATCAAACACACTTAATCTAAGCATCAAATGAATAATTAATCTATCAGAAGTGCATAAAACCTTTTAGCTCCATACATGTGTTCAATATTTTAAATAAGCTGTTAAGAATCATTTAAAATTGTAAAAATGTTACATATCAGAAGACTGGTGCAAGAATATTCTCCGACAGAAAATCTTTCATCTTAAGAATATAAAACGCCCACTGTTGAGCTATAGTTTTGAAATGAACCTCCTAAAATGCATTGTTGCCATGGAAATCATTAAAAAACTAGAAATATGTGCATTAGGTCTAACCACATACCAATTTTTGTAACAAACTATTTAACTGTTTTTTAGATATGGCCAAAAAACAGACCATTCCCCCTATATGCTTTAAGTTTAAATTGTTTACATGGAAACCAGGGAAAAAAAATTCAAAATTAACAAATAGCAAAAGGCACCACTCAACCACTACGGTATATCTAACTACATACCTTATTTTGTAAAAAAAATATATTGAAGGGTTTTTAGATAATTATGGCCCGTAAAACTCAAGAATTTTGGGGCGATGGATTCCTGGAAGGAACTGAAAACACTTTGTCTCCCACAACGCTTTCGGGGGACATCAAAATAAGTTAAAAACAAATTGTTTTTACTCGTAAAAATAGGTGTCTCCCCATATACCATTTGAGCTAATAGATGTAATACATTTGTAAAACTCAAATGAAAACCATATTTTTATATAAAACAACAAACTGTTTTAGTCACATTTTATTTCTATTTATGGGAATTGTTAGTCAACATCTACGCAAACTTTTGCCATGAAAACCAAAAAATTTAAAGATATTAAAGAAGTTAATACCTCTAAAAGGCACATCTACACGATATGAAGAGGATGTACATCAAATATGATGCAGATTTGTCAAGTAGTTTCAGTCTTTAGCTCCGGAATTTAACCCTTCCGTTAAATGACAAATTTCAAAGTGTGGCCATGGAAAGCTAAAAATATAAAGTTGAACAGAAGTTGAATCCCTCAAAAGGCACATCTACATGATATGAAGATGATATACACCCAAATTTGGTAAAAATTGTTCATGTAGTTTCAGAGTTATGCTCCGGAAAATAACCCAACCCTTCAAAAAATGACTAAGTGCAAACTGTTGACATGGAATAGATCAATTTAAAAAAATGAAAAGAAGTTGAAAGTCCCAAAAGGCACATCTACATGCATGATATGGAGAGGATGCATACCAAATTTGGTGAATATTGGTCAAGTAGTTTCAGAGTTATGCTCCACATAGAGACATAATTCAGTAAGACCGAACTCTATTAGGTTATCAAGATCCAATTAAGATGGATCTCCAAATCTTACAAAATTTTCCATACCTTACCTGATACACTATTTTGCAAATTTGGGTATACAGTTACCAATTTCAACTGACTATGTTACAATGAAAAACAGAATAAGGTAATTGTTATTTGTCCTCCAAATCTACTGTCTTCTCTATGACGCATTAGACAAAATACATTTATGTAACAAATGAACTTGTACTTCATTCTCTCTTGCGAATCTTGTCAATCATCCTGAAAATCTTCTTTTTCAGCGTTGATTTTGTGCGCAGGTGAATTCAGTTCCTCTTGCTTTGCTTTTCCTTCTACATTTCTCCACCTCTTTGACACTAGGACGTCTACATCTATCAAAACAGTCCTTAAGTTCACTTCGGATTTCATCCTCTTCTTCTTGGGTCCACGGCTTTCTTGTCAGATGGGCCCTTGCTTTTGCCATTTCAACGTCTTCATCTTGATTTTCATCATCATCAAACTAGTCCTGGGGCTGAGGGGGGTCCTGTGTGCAAAAATATGTCCCCGAAGTTTGACGCTTGATTCCTGTAGGACACCCTTAGGAGATCGAAAAAAACTTGGGTAGACATTCCAAATGTGGGGCAGGAAGCTGTAATTCAAGATGGCGTCCAAGATGGCCGCCGTATCCTTATAAACCATATAAATCTATCTGGATCTGTCCTAGAATATTGAATTTGGTGTCTTTACCTAGGTTTTCGGGGTCAAGGAATCCAATGGAATCATTTTGAAGGTACGAAAAGTAATAGATAATGGTGAATTCCAAGATGGCTGTCAAAAAAGTGCCAAATCCTTTCGGCCAGCATATCATGGTTCCTAATTGACACAGGAGAGTAAACTTAGTGTCCTTTCTGGGGTTTTAGGGGTCAGTAATTACGGTCAGACCATTCACTTAATGCTTAATTGTTTAATTCAATACAAAGTAGCATTTTATCAGTATATTGATGTAGACGTGCCTAGAATGCATACATTTTCACCAGCAATGGTGTATCTGAATACTTTTTGTTTATCTTAGTATCCTTGCACGGTATGTGGAATTATCCTTAAAACATGTTTACATTGAAAAGTAATCAAATAACATCGCGACCACTACTTTACACACTTTAGTTTGTACCTGTAATACATTGCAAGGCTTCATAGTAAAATGTGATGTTGACTAATTCATTTTCATTACTAGACTAGTAGTAAAATTTGCTGTTTATCATCTAATATCTTGAAAAGGCAATAGTTTGGCTGAAACGACGCAAATTGCTGCAACCTAACTTGATTCTTTATCGAAGCACATTTATGTCAAGGTCCTAACTAACATAAGTTCGTTAGTAACATGAGCACATTGCCTTTGTACTGGTAACGATGTCTACTCTCTGTGATGATTTCAATCATGATAAGCTCCTATCCGTTAAGTTTCCATGTCCTTTTGCAAGCATTACGGGAATATGGCAAAGCTATCATATGCATGTATAAGAATCCGCACAAACAGCCAAACAACTTCTATGTTCCTCTCCCTTGAGGTGTGTGAAGGCCTATCCTTCGCCTTTCCTGTAGTGCATTTCTGTACTTCCCCTCAAACAAGTCAATCATAGCATAAATGTAGTTGAATGAAGTTTAATGCTTCAAGCTTGTTTTCAGAAGCAGGTTTGCAGAGTATTGCATGTTCTCCTTAAGCGACTTTATCTCCATCAACCATATCGCCTTAATACACCTTATAGACTGTGTAATGGTTTTATTAATCATATTCAGCGTAGTGTACGTGTCTGAGAGAAATAGATAAAGATAATTTAACAATCAAATTTCATCACCTTTTCGGTCTTTGCTTTCATAGACATCACTTCACAATTCAGTTGACAATCCGTTGATGTGCGCTATCTTCAATCATTAACCAAATCCATTAATTCCCGTCTTTGAGTATCCAGAGGATTTATGCTGCACATCCATTTGCAATAGTACATCCATCACACAGAATAAATTAACTAGCTGATTAAACAGATTTGGACAGGCGTAGACATACATTTGTAAATTTGTAATCCTCCATCCTTAACATTGACTGGAAGAAATACCGGTAAGTCAAGTTTATTCCATTGCTAGGGTGTAAATTGATTAAGGAATACATTCAAGGTTGCCTTTTACATCATCATCATCGTCGGTTGTCCTGTTGGTATGCCGGCATGCTTCTTCTCTGTTAGAAGTAAGCTGCTATATGATAGATTAACAAATGTCCTTCTGGTCTTAAACCACCTCCAAATAATCTGATAATATTCTTGGTTCTTGGGCAACCCTATTCCAATTTTGTTGTGTTGTCCTCTTTTGTACCAAACTGTCACATTAACTTTAACCCATCTTTAAATCAGTCTAATACAAGCTCGTCTGTCAGAGATGTTTGTTTTATCTTCAATGAGTGTATTAAATCATCTACAAAACATTACTTAGTAAGTATTCTGAATCCCCTGAACTGTCCATCCTGATCGCTGGAGCGGATGTAATGTAGATTTGCTTTTCTGTCTTTGGAATCCACCATCAAGGAATCCAATGAAATTATTTTGAAGGTACGAAAAGTAATAGATAATGGTGAATTCCAAGATGGCTGTCAAAAAAGCGCCAAATCCTTTCGGCCAGCATATCATGGTTCCTAATTGACACAGGAGAGTAAACTTAGTGTCCTTTCTGGGGTTTTAGGGGTCAGTAATTACGGTCAGACCATTCACTTAATGCCTAATTGTTTAATTCAATACAAAGTAGCATTTTATCAGTATATTGGTATGTAGACGTGCCTAGAATGCATACATTTTCACCAGCAATGGTGTATCTGAACACTTTTTGCCTTTAGTATCCCTGCAATTTATGTAAAACTACTTTTCGAACATGTTTTACATGCACTAGTAATACAATTACAACAAGATCATTTCTGAGAAATGTTTCTTTAGAAAAGTACATCCGCACCTAGTACCACATCGCCAGCCTTCATATTACAATGTGATAATGACCAATTCTGTTTGACATCAAGGTTCATAGTTGAGCTATGAGAGTACCCTTGGTGGCTTTTATGGGAAGTTTGGGCTCAGACATTTAGACTGAACATTCGCTTTGCCAGATATCATGGTTCATTTCTGTACAGACCCCAGTTGAGTAGCCTATAACTATGTTGATGCACCACAAAGGTGAAAAAAAGCCTAGTGGCATCGACAGTCAACTCAAATGACCGACATTCTCTGACATTCTATTTCGTACCACGAACTTTAAACGAAGGCTCATGAAGGACCTGAAAGTCTCAAAAAACTCTGAACACAAAAGATATTGAAGACATCGTTGAAATTAACGTTGGGATCATGCTTTTCAAAGTAAAAGTCGAAGATTGCATTGGCACTCCATCAACCATTTCCGAATTAATATTTACAGTCAATAGTTCAAGTTCATCCTGCTACATCAGCGTAAAAGTCTCTGTGTTATGCTACAACACATCGATGTGAGACTTATACGCTGATGTAGCAGGGTGGTTTTAGTTAAATTATAATTGTATTTCGAAGGGATTTGCCTAACAGTTTTTTGCTAAAAGGCACGGTTGCTACTTGATTGCATCATGGTCGGTCTCGTACTGAGTAGCATGAGAAGGACGTCGTATTATTTGCATACCTAAAGAGATGTTCAATTTAATACATTTGGAAGCCATGGAACATCAATTTAATCAAATCTCATGGTGGATTCCAAAGACAGAAAAGCAAATCTACATTACATCCGCTCCAGCGATCAGGATGGACAGTTCAGGGGATTCAGAATACTTACTAAGTAATGTTTTGTAGATGATTTAATACACTCATTGAAGATAAAACAAACATCTCTGACAGACGAGCTTGTATTAGACTGATTTAAAGATGGGTTAAAGTTAATGTGACAGTTTGGTACAAAAGAGGACAACACAACAAAATTGGAATAGGGTTGCCCAAGAACCAAGAATATTATCAGATTATTTGGAGGTGGTTTAAGACCAGAAGGACATTTGTTAATCTATCATATAGCAGCTTACTTCTAACAGAGAAGAAGCATGCCGGCATACCAACAGGACAACCGACGATGATGATGATGTAAAAGGCAACCTTGAATGTATTCCTTAATCAATTTACACCCTAGCAATGGAATAAACTTGACTTACCGGTATTTCTTCCAGTCAATGTTAAGGATGGAGGATTACAAATTTACAAATGTATGTCTACGCCTGTCCAAATCTGTTTAATCAGCTAGTTAATTTATTCTGTGTGATGGATGTACTATTGCAAATGGATGTGCAGCATAAATCCTCTGGATACTCAAAGACGGGAATTAATGGATTTGGTTAATGATTGAAGATAGCGCACATCAACGGATTGTCAACTGAATTGTGAAGTGATGTCTATGAAAGCAAAGACCGAAAAGGTGATGAAATTTGATTGTTAAATTATCTTTATCTATTTCTCTCAGACACGTACACTACGCTGAATATGATTAATAAAACCATTACACAGTCTATAAGGTGTATTAAGGCGATATGGTTGATGGAGATAAAGTCGCTTAAGGAGAACATGCAATACTCTGCAAACCTGCTTCTGAAAACAAGCTTGAAGCATTAAACTTCATTCAACTACATTTATGCTATGATTGACTTGTTTGAGGGGAAGTACAGAAATGCACTACAGGAAAGGCGAAGGATAGGCCTTCACACACCTCAAGGGAGAGGAACATAGAAGTTGTTTGGCTGTTTGTGCGGATTCTTATACATGCATATGATAGCTTTGCCATATTCCCGTAATGCTTGCAAAAGGACATGGAAACTTAACGGATAGGAGCTTATCATGATTGAAATCATCACAGAGAGTAGACATCGTTACCAGTACAAAGGCAATGTGCTCATGTTACTAACGAACTTATGTTAGTTAGGACCTTGACATAAATGTGCTTCGATAAAGAATCAAGGTTGCAGCAATTTGCGTCGTTTCAGCCAAACTATTGCCTTTTCAAGATATTAGATGATAAACAGCAAATTTTACTACTAGTCTAGTAATGAAAATGAATTAGTCAACATCACATTTTACTATGAAGCCTTGCAATGTATTACAGGTACAAACTAAAGTGTGTAAAGTAGTGGTCGCGATGTTATTTTGATTACTTTTCAATGTAAACATGTTTTAAGGATAATTCCACATACCGTGCAAGGATACTAAGATAAACAAAAAGTATTCAGATACACCATTGCTGGTGAAAATGTATGCATTCTAGGCACGTCTACATCAATATACTGATAACATGCTACTTTGTATTGAATTAAACAATTAAGCATTAAGTGAATGGTCTGACCGTAATTACTGACCCCTAAAACCCCAGAAAGGACACTAAGTTTACTCTCCTGTGTCAATTAGGAACCATGATATGCTGGCCGAAAGGATTTGGCACTTTTTTGACAGCCATCTTGGAATTCACCATTATCTATTACTTTTCGTACCTTCAAAATGATTCCATTGGATTCCTTGACCCCGAAAACCTAGGTAAAGACACCAAATTCAATATTCTAGGACAGATCCAGATAGATTTATATGGTTTATAAGGATACGGCGGCCATCTTGGACGCCATCTTGAATTACAGCTTCCTGCCCCACATTTGGAATGTCTACCCAAGTTTTTTTCGATCTCCTAAGGGTGTCCTACAGGAATCAAGCGTCAAACTTCGGGGACATATTTTTGCACACAGGACCCCCCTCAGCCCCAGGACTAAACGTCTCTGACTGAGCTAAGACCTGTGATAAATCTTCTTCTTGGTTCTGGTTGCTGGGATCATCAAAGATCAATTCGTTCGTTTGGATTTCCTCCAATTTGCGGTGGGCAAATTCTTTGATTTTTGAGTGATCTTGCATTAATAGAATTTTTGCCACTTGCGTCCTCTCTATCACATTGCTTGTTGCTCGATAGAAAATCTTGTGTACGTCCAAGGTGTGTCCAAGATGGTTAAGTACCCAAGTCATCTCGTTTTCCTTCAAGTCAAGGACCTGAAAAGGGTTTAGTGATAGGTTTTACTCTAATATTGGGCATTCAAGCTGCATTTATTATTGTTGAAGTCGTACGATAAAATGAATAATTGTATCGTTTAAGTTATTCATTACTTACAAAATATGTAAATGTGGATTAGAAAAGTTATTAAACCTGGACAGTAAGGACTAAGAAAAAGGGAACATATCTTTAATTAATTCATGGAAATATATTTACAAATGTATTCAGTGTTTGGTACAAACATATTTAAGAAAGAAAAAAAAAAGATATAAAGAAATCAACTGATAAATTTACTGATGTGAAACATTCACTTGAAAATAAATCTACATCTACCCTTTAAGATGCATTCAGCATCAATGTGTTAAAGGAATAGTGTGTGTATATATATATATATAGATGAAATAAAATAAAATTAAGGAATTGGGAACTTAAAAACATTCATATAAGCTAACTAGCGCTTTCAGCCATGTTGGCTTCTTCAGGTTAGTTTTGAATGACAATTGTCACGTTGATTATGCGTGACGCTCCTTATGACGTCATAGTGGTAGGTAGTCATAAGAGAAGTTCAAGAAAATTTACATTTTAGCATTAAGCAATGGTTTAAATTGTTTGATAAATCCATTCTCCATCAGTTCTAACAGCCGCGGATTATCGTATTTCATTTTATAAAAAGGAAACACTTTATATTTTCCACCAGAACACTTTTCAAAGTGACTACTTAAAGGGATAGTCCTATTTTCGGGCCGGTTGATTTGTGAACGATGGAGATTCATTCTTTCACTTAAACGTCTCTCTGTCTTGCCAATGTACAATTCTTTGCATCCTTGCTGAAAGCGCTAGTTAGCTTATATGAATGTTTTTAAGTTCCCAATTCCTTAACCTTATTTTATTTCATCTATATACACCTGAAGTGTATGTATGTATGTATATATATATACGAATATATAGGATTAAATGAATAGTCACCTGTGTGATAGTTGCCATGTACTTTCTAAGTTGTGTACTGGTCACTCTTGAGGGTTCCTCAACTCCAGCTGCACTTGAAGTTTTCTGTTATGCATCATAGGCCCGAACAATGCCATCTCCTACAACAAAAATAAAACATAGAAGCTGACAAAAGATAAATATATATATTCATCTTTTTTTGATATGACAATAGTAAAAAACGTTTTGACTTAACACATAGGATAAGGACATAAGGATAGGACACATTGCAGTTAATAAAGTAAAAGATCACTTGAAAATATTCAAGGAAAACAATCACACTTCATTTTTGTAATTAAAATGAGATTGACAATTACTTATTTGAAATTCAAACATTCTTATGAAGATAGGAATAGAGCAGTTTTTGAAAAATTTTGAAAATTGTTTACTGGTAATTGTATTAGACTGCTTTGAGTCAATTAAGCACTTAATTATCAGTATCATATTTTTGTACCGAGATCATTACCTTTCCTTGCAAATAGGTATGGACTCCTCACACCACAGGTTTGCCTTACATCTGAACTTGCAAGGTAGTCCATAGACTTCTGGACATCATTTGGAATGAGAATAGGAACCCCTCTTCCTGTCTGTAATACAACATAATGATAAAGTTACACCATTCAGACGCAGGGGTTCAGCATCTTACTTGGAGTTTTGCGACGATACAAATAATTTAAGAAATTGATCTTACTGTGTAAATGCTTATAATATGAAAATAAAAAGAGTAAGAAAAACTGCATAAGTGTTTTGATTATGGTTTGTTCGCGGCTCCATATCAGTTGATCTTAAGTAACCTTGATGTGTTCGAGGTAACAAACATTGTACTTTTCAAGAGGCTCAATCTGCACATTCTTTTCATGCTGTGTTTGGCAGGGAATAAATATTAAATCAACCTGCTCACGAGGGTGATATCAGTATTTATCAAACGTCACCTGGACCAATCAGAGATCAAGATTCTTATATGAGGGAGGATTATGTCATTATGTCCGGGCTCACTGTATTGTTAAAGATCCTTTATCCACAGAGGGGGCAATATTAGCGGAAATAATTCATAACATAGTTAAGAATGAATATCAACTATTTAGGTTCATCTCCACCTGAAAATAGCAGAAAACAGATGCCAAACGTTTTATTAGGCAATCAGGTGCTAGGGGAGGCGTGACACGTTAGCCAGGAGTCGCTTACGACTGGCTGATCTGTCATTGTTTACATTATAGATTACAGCGGTCGCGAACGTATATATTTTTACTGATTGTACTTATTAAAAAAACACCTTTAAGTCACCATAGCTATTAAAATCAATACATTGACATATTCTGTTTGACATTAATTTACTGTTGTTATGTTTGGCTTGTTAATCTCAAATAGGCCATCGAATGAACCCAAGCTGGTATCTGCCACCATTGAACACCTAAAAAAATCGACGATCCCACTGTGTAGCTGATTGACCATTGTATATATGTAGAATATTTGTTACTACTTTGTGCCATTTTAAAGTGTCATCTCAATATACGTTTTTTCTGCTTTGCATGACTGTAACAATGAGATCTCACTTTCGATGGACTGCCTCTCGAATAGAATATGAATATGTTAATGAATAGACAATATCGATGGTTTCTAGTTCCAAAACTTTATCATAATAGTCATAAAAAGACATGAATATTTTCAACCTACAAAATTGACAGTGATATTGTTTACAGTATTGAGGCAAGCAGTGACAGTTACTTGGCGTATAACTACACAAACAAGGAAACAACTTGGCAGCATGTCAGTTAGTGCGACATATGTTAAATATATTTTTATTGATATTTTTAGACTCTTAATAGCTTAATCACATATTTAACGTGGATCGCTTTATAAATAAATAAAACTACATGGAATGTACGCTTATTCGGAAACAGTATGTCATTGCCGCATCTTGAAATGATAACCTCATGTTTCATTTTGTTTGCTTCTCAGTCAATTACAGAAACACTGTTTAGGTTCCAAAACAAAACTCGTAAAAAAAGTTTTACCGTTTTATATGTTCATTTATGATGATGTTCATTTCATTCAATTAGAAATTTTTAATGCAGAGCAATTTTCTAAAATGATCAAAATGTAAAGTGATGCATGTGATGTAAATGAACAAGTCTAGTTTACATGACGTCTAATAGAAAGCATGTAACAGAAACCTACCAATGTGACTTTCTATATGCAACCCCAAATATTTCATCTGGTATGTCTGTGCTAAATATGTTCATCGCAAATCACATACTGTACACTGAAAATGATAATTTCTAATAGTTTGATATTTGATTGGATCTGGTTTGACCTATTATCGACCAATGAATGACTAGTGCTTTAACCACTGGGCGTCACTTTGATGACACAGTAGACAGCCAATTCTCTTAATCCTTGTAATAACATAGTCAAAAAGTCGGTGAAATCCAAAGCATGACTGCCCGTAATTACACAGTTACGATGTGTAAAACTGTTCTATTACTCCTCTCATGTTTTATTACCATACAAACGAAACTGTCATAGCGTGTTAATACCTGTTTTATCTGTTTATTTACCACTATTGTCTGTCATATTTAAATTGATTAGCCCCTATTCCATTCTGTTTATGATGAGAAATGATCAGAGCAGATGACAGACTTTGCTCTTTTCTGACTAACAAACTTTTACCAATATTTGCAAATTGGACAGCATCCTTCTGAAACCTTTGCAGTAGAATGTCTCCTGATTTCTTATTACTAAAGCAATGCAGGAAGAAGGTATGTCTATTTCACAATGAAAACGTAGACGAATGCGACCCATATCTGCATTTGGTATATATATATACTTGTTTACAAACAAACGCAGAGTGACTCCTGTCTATAGGAGAGCTCATAGGCGAGCAGGCCACTCTGGGGACCTTTTTCAATTAGGCTTTTGAGGTTGCCATTTTCTATGCACTTTGACCGTTATTTTTATTAAAGGTCGCATCAAAAAGCTGTTTAGTGTTTGATTAACTTGTATGTACATGTATTGTATATATCAAAATGGGGGTTGAAAACATATAAAATACAGGGATAGTGTATCTATAACAGAAATTTATGGCTAGGTACGTTTAGCTACATACCGGTAAAAGACTGTCTGAACAACTTACCTTTCCTCTAACCTCCATAACATCTTGAGTTTCCAGCAGTCTCCTCTCAAAACTAGTCAGCTCAGAAATGTCATTGACCACGCCTTTTGTTCGTCTACAGTAGTCTTCCACCCTGCAACCACACAATGACACAAATTACAATGCTACCATTAGCAAAAAAAGGGTACAAAACAGAAAGATCTAAATTAATGTCAACAAATGTTCGTCACGGACCAAAGGTTATAAAAATAAGAAAGAATTAACTATCCTTTTTAAGTATTTCAAATTTATTTACTGAATTAATTAACGTGGATCATGTTCAGCTTAAGAGAACTTGATTATGCGATGAATAGATTTTACTTGCCTCACTGCTTCAACTTCTCCAGTTCTTCTTCTGTTGTAGGACACAATTCTGGAGATCGCTAGTTCGGCAACCTTGACGAAGTTGTCGTATGTCCTCAATCCTAGATCAAGCTTCTGAAGCTCTTGTTTGAGATGGTCTGTCAGCTTCTGGATATCTTCAGCTGCCGGGAGTGGCGAATTTTTCTGAAATTTCCTCGAATCCAGTAGCACCCTTGCTGCCTTGGTCACTTTTGGGCCCCACAAAACTTTCATCATCTTTAGCAAGTCTTCTGCCTCTTTTCTTGCTTTTTCATCCTTCCGGATAATACCACAAAATACAATCTTCAGGTCTATTAACCTTTTCAGGTCATGTCCAATCTTAATTGCATTGCTAGGAGCATTCATAATGTTTTGATCATTGAGTGCAGAAACTTTCAGTACAGCTTGTACAATGTGATTACAATTCTCTGGTACCAAATAGTCTGCAAATGAGTTTAAGTCCAGTTTTGTGATTGTCCTCAATTCCATTAGAAGCTTGGCACATAGCCTCATTATCTGAGATGTGTATTTTCCCCTTTTGAGTTCGTTGCCAACATTCTTTTCGATCCACTGGTTTCCCAGTGCTACTATAAGAGGATCTTCTTGTGCCACCTTTCCAACATCATCTGACCTCATAATACTGAAGACTTCCTTAACAAGTTTCTCTGAAGCATCAGTGTTTATCCTTCCAGCGAGAGCATCACTTTTTATCTTCATACATCCAAGACTTGGAAAGCTTCCTGGTTTATTCTTCTTTAGGCATTTCTTCTCATGGTTCTTTAAAAGTCTCTGTTGAACCCATAGCAAGCAGTCCGGGCAAGGAAAACGTTTTCCTCGCCTCTCCGGGCTGCGTTCTGCGCATGCCCAATTATAGCGCAAACTGTTCATCGCTACTGACTAAAATACTGGATACTGGTTTTAGTCATCAGTAGCACAACACAAGTAGCTTATGTACTGTTGAGCACCCCACAAGAAAATTTCCCCGCAAGTGGTCTCTCGTGGGTACGTCCGTCCAGTCACATATCTCCAAAACTACTTGGTCTACATCAACCAAACTTTGCAGAATTGTTAAACATGTCATTCTTATCAATTCTTGACCATCTGTAGCATTCTGGAATTTTAATTTTTGGCCGTTTCCATGGAAACGTCACTTTTTGGACTTAGTTTAATAGGGTTCAATGGGGACTAATTTTCTCAGAAACTATTGGACCTAGATGAATAAAATTTTGGTTATAGATGCTTCTGATGATACTCTTGATCGAGTTCGAAAGCCGATTCCGTAAAATTAATTTTTGCGGAGTTATCGCCCTTGAATCTCCAATTTGACTTGGTACTGACAGCGACCTTGGTGCTTCAATGGGGACAAGTTTTCTCAGAAACTATTGTACCTAGATGAATAATTTTTTTGGTATGGATGCTCCTGATGATGGTCCTGATCAAGTTCGAAAGCCGATTCCGTAATATTAATTTTTACGGAGTTATCGCCCTTGAATCTCTGATTTGACTTGGTATAAACAGCGGACTTGGTGCTTCAATTGGGACAAGTTCTCTCAGAAACTATTGTACCTAGATAAATAAAATTTTGGTTATGGATACACCTGATGATACTCTTGATCGAGTTCGAAAGCCTTTTCCGAAATTTTATTTTTGACAGAGTTATGGCCCTTGTTTCTGAAATTGGACTTCAGGCCAGTAACAGGTCTGATGCTCAAATGGGGACAGATTTGCTCAAAAACTATAACACCTAAATGAGTGAAATTTTGGTTATTGGTGCTCCTGAGGATACTCTTGATCGAGTTTGAAAGCCATTTTCGAAATTGTTTCTGAAATTGGACTTCAGGCCAGTAACAGGTCTGATGCTTAAATGGGGACAGATTTGCTCTAAAACTATAACACCTAAATGAGTGAATTGTTGGTTATTTGTGCTCCTGATGATACTCTTGATCGAGTTTGAAAGCCATTTTCGAAATTTTAATTTTGACAGAGTTATGGCCCTTGTTTCTGAAATTGGACTTCAGGCCAGTAACAGGTCTGATGCTCAAATTGGGACAGATTTGCTCTTAAACTATAACACCTAAATGAGTGAAATTTTGGTTATTGGTGCTCCAGAGGATACTCTTGATCGAGTTTGAAAGCCATTTTCGAAATTGTTTCTGAAATTGGACTTCAGGCCAGTAACAGGTCTGATGCTCAAATGGGGACAGATTTGCTCTAAAACTATAACACCTAAATGAGTGAATTGTTGGTTATTGGTGCTCCTGATGATACTCTTGATCGAGTTTGAAAGCCATTTTCGAAATTTTAATTTTGACAGAGTTATGGCCCTTGTTTCTGAAATTGGACTTCAGGCCAGTAACAGGTCTGATGCTCAAATGGGGACAGATTTGCTCTAAAACTATAACACCTAAATGAGTGAAATTTTGGTTATTGGTGCTCCTGAGGATACTCTTGATCGAGTTTGAAAGCCATTTTCGAAATTGTTTCTGAAATTGGACTTCAGGCCAGTAACAGGTCTGATGCTCAAATGGGGACAGATTTGCTCTAAAACTATAACACCTATATGAGTGAAATTTTGGTTATTGGTGCTCCTGAGGATACTCTTGATCGAGTTTGAAAGCCATTTTCGAAATTTTAATTTTGACAGAGTTTTGGCACTTGTTTCTGACATTGAACTTGGAGCTAGTAACGTTCTAATGCTGCAATGGGGACAGATTTACTCAGGAACTATAACACCTAGGTATATGAAATTTTGATTATGGATACACCTGATGATACTCTTGATCGAGTTCGAAAGTACTTTCCGAAATTGTATTTTTGACAGAGTAATAGCCCTTGATTGCGCAATTTATTTTGGAGCGATTAACAGGTCCGATGCTGCAATGGGGACAGATTTCCGCAGAAATTATTACACCTAGATGAATGAAATTTTGGTTATGGGTACACCTGATGTAATACTCTTCATCGAGTTTGAAAGATATTCCCGAAATATTATTTTCACAGAGTTATTGCCCTTGATTCTGCAATTTGACTGAAAATGGTTCCACTTTGGATACTTTTCATTGAGTTTGAAAGCTGTTACGAAATTCGCCCTTGGGTTTGGGTTTGAACTTGGTGCAAATGACTAGTCTGATGTTCCAAATTGGACATGTTTTATCTGAACTTTAACAGTTAGGTAAATGAAATTGTAGTTTTTGTTTCACCTGATGAGACTCCTGACTCTTGAGGTAGATGAAAAATCAGACGGGATGCGGGTTTTTTTCCACTTTTTTCTTGTTTTATTTACATCTCTCTCAACATTCACGACCAATCGCCAAGCGATTTATGGGAGATGGTTAAAATAAATTATTAAGCAAATAAATAAGACCATGAATAAAATATGTATATGAATTAACATTACAACAATGTACAAGTGTCGGAAATAGAGATTAAGGATATGTACAAGAGATGTCAGTTAAAACGTTTAGTTTGAGAGATATAAATGTGAACAGATTTGAAAGCATCTTGATTTTCACAATCAGAGAGGCCTGCCTCGCGATTTAGAATAAGATAATGATTAATAAGTGCTAATAAATTTCAATTAAAAGCAAAATCCTCATGGTAGTGATTTTGGTGCTCACAAAATGTACACGTTTGAATAATTAACTACCTCAGTATCTTCCTTAGAAAGTGCGTTTAAGCGCTGCAAACAGTTCTATTGGATTTGTTTTGAGCATGAATTGATGCTTTTCAGAAGTTTTGTCACTTATGTCATACATGTATGTGCACGTGTTTAGCGTTAAAATATACTATTTCAACTAGATTTTACTGGAAACACATTTTGATAACTACAAGTCATCAAGCATGTTTAGCAGAAAATGGCCATTTTGGATATCGCTTGATTTGCTGATGGGGATTGATAAAGATACGGATCATGTAGGCTGTTCTGTTTAGAATGTTAATGCTGATTGAAAACTTGTATCAAGTACAAAAATGTTTTGAGATTGAATGATGAGAAAGAATAAATTCTTCTCTTATTCATTATTACAAAGGTAATGCAATGAAAAAATGTAATTAACGAAATTCGGTACATTATATATCAATGATTACTTCTTAACATTTACACAATCACAGAAAATGTTATTATTTAAATTAGTAAATACTAAGCAAACCATCCTTTGAAACAGTGAACATTGTTACTAATCGGTGTATAATTTACGGTTGGTGTGTTGGCGTTAGGTTTGAATCCCTTGTGCGAAACTGAAATGTGGTTGGGACATTGTACTCGATTGATGTCTTGCTTATAGTTTGATGCGTTTAGATAAAAATAAATGTTAATTAAAAAGCATTTGTGCATTTACTTCAAATTATCCTATTCTCTGTCATATACGCAAATATAGATGTTATTTTGTTTAATATTGTGATTCATATATTATGAAAAATGAATACGAATTGGCAATAATAACTTCTTTTGTCTTGAGCATTTTATTTACAGGTATGTGATATCTAATAAATATAATAGTAATAAAAAGAACCTTAATAGACACGACTAGGTCGGTACTTTTAAGTAAGGTGTGTTGACCTTTACAGTTGTATCTATTCTTAATTTGTTCATGTGTTACGTTATCCTTTCCGTTTTGATTTTATTGAAGCTCAGCTTGTGACATTTGTGTTAGAATTTAAAAATGTGGATGTTAGAAAACGCGAAACAGTCAAATGTATGATTTTGTACCTATTATGCCGTATTGCATTACAATGTTCCTCTTTTATACCAACATAATCATGCTGATGTGTCCATAAGATTCACTTTCCGTGTTTCTATCCAGTCAACACGGCACTTGCCGCATAATGATACTGATACATTGCAACCTGCTTTCAGTAAATAGAATAACTATTCGCAAACTTAATGACTGCAAGTAAAAAAAAACAAGAACAGCCAACTTACAATATGTTGATTTTCAAGTATCAACGTCATGCCCAAAAACGGTCGGTAGGTGCGATTACCATGAACATCACCGTCTCATTTATGTCAATACACTTCAGACGTTGTACCAAAGATTATATTTGTTTCAGTCTGATTAAAATCGACCGTGCTTTGAGGAATAAAATGTAAACAAGCAGCTGACATGGTCGAGCTATATCCCCCGCAAATTGCACAATATGTATAGGTTTTTCTTATCATATTGCTGATTAATTTTTGTCGCACAAAATAAAAAAAATTTCCAGGATATGAAAGAAACTATTCTAATAAAAAAACTAAATCATACCAACTTGCTGTTCACTGTTGGGCATAATTCGAGTTAACTGACAAAATTAAAATCAAACGAATAAATTTATGTATTTGGATCTCCAAGATCAATTTGATCATATTTAAACAAACATATTTTCAAAACTGTTCTTCATGACACACCAACATATGATTTTGTATCTCCATAACAAATTTGATTAAAATGTGATGATTAGTTTTGTTGTGAGATAGACAGGACTTGTAACAGATTTCCAAAAGAGTCCTCATTTTTTTGCCAAAAAAGGAAAAAATTTATAAAAACATTTTCAAAATTGTTCTCCATGACACACCTTCATATGATTATGTATCTTCATATCAATTTTGATCAATTTGTGATGATTAGTTTAGAAGCTATGAGCCGGACAGGACTTGTAACAGTTCTCCAACAGAGTCCTCATTTTTTGCCAAAAAAGGCAAAATTTTATAAAAATATTTTCAAAATTGTTCTTCATGACACACCTTCAGATGATTATGTATCTTCATATCAAATTTTGATCAATATGTGATGATTAGTTAAGAAGTTATGAGCCGGACAGGACTTGTAACAGTTTTCCAACAGAGTCCTCATTTTTTGCAAAAAAAGGCAAAATTTTATAAAAATGTTTTCAAAATTGTTCTTCATGACACACCTTCATATGATTATATATCTTCATATCAAATTTAATCAATATGCGATGATTAGTTTAGAAGTTATGAGCCGGACAGGACTTGTAACAGTTTTCCAACAGAGTCCTCCTTTTTTGCCAAAAAAGGCAAAATTTTATAAAAACATTTTCAAAATTGTTCTCCATGACACACCTTCATATGATTATGTATCTTCATATCAATTTTGATCAATATGTGATGATTAGTTTAGAAGCTATGAGCCGGACAGGACTTGTAACAGTTTCTCAACATAGTCCTCATTTTTTGCCAAAAAAGGCAAAATTTTATAAAAATATTTTCAAAATTGTTCTTCATGACACACCTTCATATGATTATGTATCTTCATATCAAATTTTGATCAATATTTGACGATTAGTTAAGAAGTTATGAGCCGGACAGGACTTGTAACAGTTTTCCAACAGAGTCCTCATTTTTTGCCAAAAAAGGCAAAATTTTATAAAAATATTTTCAAAATTGTTCTTCATGACACACCTTCATATGATTATATATCTTCATATCAAATTTAGATCAATATGTGATGATTAGTTTAGAAGTTATGAGCCGGACAGGACTTGTAACAGTTTTCCAACAGAGTCCTCATTTTTTGCCAAAAAAGGCAAAATTTTATAAAAATATTTTCAAAATTGTTCTTCATGACACACCTTCAGATGATTATGTATCTTCATATCAAATTTTATCAATATGTAATGATAAGTTTAGAAGTTGTGAGCCGGACGGGACTTGTAACAGATTTCTTACGAAATTGACCACTTTTTCTCCAAAATCCTAATATTTTATGTAGATTTTCAGAAAATTGTTTCTCATGACACATTATGACATGTTTCTTCATGTCCATGACGAATTTGAATTGAAATGGTTGATAAGTTAGAAAGTTATGAGCCGGACACAAAGTGTAACCGACGGACGGACGGACGGACGGTACCCATTTTAATACCCCCCGCAACTTCGTTGTTGCGGGGGATAAAAATATTGTCTCTATCGGGGCTCGAACCATTCGGGATATCCTCTCCGCCTCGGTCTGAATGCACCCACCTCTATCGCGTGTTGCTACAACCAGTTTAGCGCAGACAAACCCAGTCGTAAGCTAACCAATCACATCCTCGTTTTTAAATAGCGTTTAGCGGCGAATGGTACACTGGAGTTACCTGCCCCAAGTATGATATCGAAACTTTTACTGTGCTCCTTTCGATTGGCTAGATGAGCTTGCGTCAGAACATGCGGGAAATGCGGTGCCTTCAGACTGTGAATGAGAGGAAAGCCGGGCTGGGTGAGGTTCGAACCCCGCAAGAGATAATATTAACACTTTTTTTCCTCGAATAACAGTCGATTTTAATCAGATTGATATTTGTTTATGACGTGCTTTTGACAATGTTTCAAATTAAACACTCGTATATGTATCATCCTCTGAATTTCATTGGTTCATCAGCTGTCACGGCAGTATGTCTATATAGAGCGTGACCAATCTGACACTCCTTCCCCTTACCGCAGACGTGATTCTTTAATTATCAAACTATTTGCTTTCCAGCATGCATGTTGTTCCATTTTCGTTGCAATGCAACACGGCATATTGAAGCAGAGACGTGGTTCTTTAATTATCAAACTGGTTGCTTTCCAACATCTATCTTGTTCTATTTTAAGGAAGGAGATTTTTAGGTCATTTTTTCCAATGCAAACGGACAGATATGATGACAATGAAGAGTTATCAGATTGTATCTTTATTTTGTCCTGATGATGCCAATAACCCAATCACATTTTCGGCATTGTTTTGGACAATATAGTAGTAGAAGGTATAACAATAATCTTTAATATCCAGATGGTGAATTCTCTGATACCTAGTCTTTGCTTCTTCACATCTTATGCGAACTTATGAAAGTATTGTTAATAGTGGTTTCTAATGAAATCTACTTGATGAGAGATTTCAAATTCAAGCAATTTCACTTTTGGTTTCCTGCACTAAGTATTTTCTGGATTTTTAGAATTTTAAATCCTTCATACGGAGATGAGAGCTATGATCTCATAATCAAGATCAACCTTCAAATCATCAAAGTGTAGAGCAACTGGCTTGTCGCGCTTCTAACTGATGTCGGAAATATGTTCAGACAACCATTCTTAACTGACTTATAGTTTCACCCACATATTTTTTGTATGTAAATATTTTGCATGTTAATAGTTACGTTTCATTTTGTGATTGACACATGTCTTCGCGGAATACATTGTTTGTGAACTACTTAGGTTTTCTAGATATTTTGCATTGATTTGACTACAGATTTTCAAGTTTAGTTAGTAATACAGAATATCAACAAACCTTACACAGCGGGAACTAACTTGAGGATTTGTTGTAGGGTAGGTTAAAAGGGACATGACCTGAGGATTTTGTTTCTTATATATGTATATACCCCAACATGAGAAAACCATGTTCCGTATTACCGAGCCAGTGAGTAAGTGCCAATGTTAAACTAGCAGACAAGATCCCATTTATTCCCGCTGATGAAAAGGAGTTTTGAGACGACCCCTTGATTTCAACGCTGACATAGTGAATAGAAGGCAATGAGCATGTACATGTACCTACCCCGATCGATAAAAAACAAAAAGTAATTCAGTTGGTCAGGAATGCCCGTTTGGGGTTGACCCATGGTCTATTGTTTATATGTTGATCAATAAGTTTCTGATATCGTTAACTGCTATTTGTAATCAAGACCTGTCTACAAAACTGGTTATTTGAAATCTATGATGCACATGAATGTCTTCAAAAAGATGGATCTGATTGAAATATCTTTGACATTAAAGACTCGTTACTATATTACTGTAGTTCATGTACATGTAATGAAAACATATGTCATGTCAGTGGTACATTTTTTGAGAATTTTATAATTTCAAGTTTTCACTGATGATGGTACGTAAATGTTAAATGTTATATTTTGATAGTGTCAACAACCTTATTAAACAAGCAAATCATCCGTTGTCAGAGAACATGTTATAAAGATCAACATACAGTCCATTGGTGGCTATTTTTGTGTGAAAACCTTTAACTCATTTTGTGTAAGAAAAAGGAATCGCATCTCTGAACTTTACATTATATATTTGATTAATACTGCTTAATCAATTCTAACAGTTCTATACAGTGTCTTTCAATTGGAACCATTTATTGTCATTTTCCTGACATCACCTTATATTCCCATAAAACGTGCTATTGTCCCTTTAAATGCCATTATAAAGACATAATTTTGAAGCAATCTTGGGGTTCTGTCAATTTGTCAAACAAGTTACAGTTGTAATTTTTTTATTTTTTTTCCAAATTAAAAGTGACTTGTATAATTTGTAACATTATGCTTTGATAATTTGTAACATTATTTTAAAGAGAAAAACAATCCAATTACAAAAACTAAATCAAGATAAATATGCTTTTAGAAGGACTGAAAAGAAAATTTACAAAACCAAGCCAATTGTTAAATATAGCAATAAATGAAGGAACGTCTTCTCTTATTGGATTTTCGCCATCATACTGATCCGATGTAGATAATTAGAATTACCAGGTGAGTGTCGTTGCCAGAATTGATCCAGCAAATAGCATATGGTGATTAAAAGTACGACAGTGAAGTCTATTTTCGATTTTGTACATTCTTCATTACAGGCGTAGATCCATAAAGAGATGATGTGAAACAAGTATAGGGTATTAGACAGCTAGGGAATATATATGTACTTTAGTAACATTTAATAACAACTTTTATAAGTTGGTATATATTTAAAAATTAACTTGATGAAATACAATGTCGAATAGAAGTTGATAGTTGATAGTTGATTCATTCATATCCCAACTTAATAACATTGTATCAATACTTTTACCATGGTTGTTCGGACAATTGTTTCATTCACGAAAGTAAATTGTTGATATTGATTATGATATGATAATGAAGTTTTACCCTCTCATTATGAGTGATATGATAGGGGGCGTCAACACAGGCCCTGAATTATCAAAAGACTATATTCCTGCTGCAAAAATATATAAGCGAAACTACAGACGTTGAATAAATGTAATTTTCAAAACTTATTATGTATATCAGAATAACGTTGTTTGAGCAATTATACTGTTTCTAGGATAAGAATTAATTGATGTACTTTACAACTGTCCTGGAGATAGAGAAAATAATTGCAAATGTTAAAGGACTATAGGCAGGAGAGCGGTATTGATTAGTGGTCCCACAATCGTGTTTCCTTTATTTTGCTTTGACACGATTCCTTGCCTAAAGGTTCTAGTCAGATTGTCACAGATGTTAACAATAAGACAATTACTTTTGTACTTTGTTTCCTGCAGATACTTTGTTTACGGTAATATACCCTACACTAATACACTTTGGATCTTTACTAGACATAATCAAGTCCGAGTTGTCTATTACAATTATTTTCAAACGACATGTCCTGTAATGATAGCTTACTGCATCCTCTGCCCACAATACTAATGTCCTGACAATCCTTTCCCATTTTATTGATAACTGACGACATTGCCTTTTAACATAGCGCACCCTTGTTGTTATTCGATATAAGAATCTCACTTATCCTATATTGAAGTGGGGATTATTTAAAATGTTATTGAAATTTCTCATATATCAGAAACAATTAGCATGTCAGATGTTATCTTGATTATGAATCTTACTTATCCTAAAGTGAAGTGGGGATAATTTTAAAATGTTTTTGAAATTTATCATATATCAGAAGAAAATAGCACGTCGGAGGTTATTTTTTTTAGTTTTCAGTTTGTTTTTTTATCCAACCGGTTCGTCCTAACCGGTTTTCAGGCGCACGGTTTGCACGTGCAGTTTCTTGGGCTAGCGAGTTTTCGTCGCCATGTTTCACAGGGCAAAGCCGTCATTTATCGGCCAGGCAGCGTTTATCGCTGATGTGTTTCATATACACTCTCTTTATGTATTCAGGACCAAAGACAAATCACCAAAGTGTATGTATATCTATTATTTTAATTATTTTATGGTGACATTTCATGTAGAATTTGTATTTTGGGCAATTTATTGTTCGTAAGCAGGCACTTGAAAATCCATGTTTTCTATGCATATTCTATGCTATATTTTGCTGGTATAGTAATTTATAAAACTATATTCATTTCCCATTGTAAGTTCAGGTTAATATAACTTCTTATTTTTGCCTATAATGTTGTGTAATATTCCCACTGATGTGGTTTCGGAAATACCTATTGAAGCGCTAATAAAATATCCAAATTTTCCCTTCTCAGTGACAACCTAGGGGCAGGAGTTATCTCCCTTGATTTAATGTTTGTAAACATTACAGCTTCATCTTTTCTTTGAGGTTCCATGTACTTGGAATGTAATTTTTACGTGGCGCTTCATTTATTTTCATAGGTATAAGCAATTTATTGCAAAGCTCTGTACTTTATTTGTGAATTTATTTTCACCAGGAATTTCTTTCTTGAAATAGGTATTTTATTTATTTCATACTTTTCTTAAGATAATACAACACATGTTGTTGAGGTTATTTATGGTATAAGTTATGGTAATTTTCATATTGTCTGTGATTTAATGGTATTTATTACCCAGGAATCTTCTGTAAAGGCACAATACATTTGTGAAAGCAATTCTAACTTGCACTAATCTGTTAAGGGTATTTATCAATAGGTACAATATTGAATAATTGTATTTTCCATGTTGTTTACAAATGGACTTATGATGCCCTTAACTGTTTCAGCTTTTTACCGCAAAAACACATACCTGGTATGCAACTTCCGCATCAAGTCCATCAATTGTACCACCATAACTATGCCACTGCCACTGAAATAAAATCTGAATGAATAACTGATGTTGGAGCTAATGTTTTGGTTCGCTATTCAGCATAGTAAAAAGACTTTGAAAAGGACCAAGGCACTGTGGAATGGACTAATCCATGACTACCTTTGGAATGGATAGTGAAAAGAGGCTGAGGACTATGACTGAGAGGGGTGAGCAGATGTATGTGACTATTAGGGACAGGCATTTATTTAATTTAGATGAATCTTGGAATAGACTTGGCTTGCAACTGAACCTTGATGTTGATGTTCTAACACTTCGTCAAGAAGAAAGGGATTTTATGAAGAGAATTGACAGTTTCTATTCATTGTGTACTGGTTATCAGCTGTTTCTTGAGAGGACCAATACGGTGATTAGTAAGGATGATTTACAGGACTTCTTGCTTACCTTTGATGAACGGCGTATTATGATTGAAGAAGCCCGGTCAGCAATTGACGATGCAATGCAGAGACACCTAGAGACAGTTTCTGATCACGTTAAGAGTGAACATATGAGTGCTGTTGGGAGCAGATATTCTAGAGGAACGTCTACATCTGCACGTCTGAAAGCAGAAGCTGCAAAGTTGGAACTGCAGTTTACAGTTAAAGAGAGCCTTGTTAAGAAGAAACAAGCACTGTTAGAAGAGGAAGAAAGAATAAGGTTGGCAAGAGTTTCACGTCAGAAGAAGGATCTCGAGACAGAACTTGACGTCTTGAGACAGGAAAAGGTTGTAGCCAAAGTTATGGCTGACTTAGAGGCAGATGCAGAGAGTGTTGGCTTACCCATTCTTACACAGGATCTATGCGAGAGGACACAACGGTATGTTGAACAACATTCTACTCATGATGTTATGGACACTGGACACTGGGAACAGAAAGCTCAACCAAACGACCCTTCGGTAGAGTTCAGCAAGTATATGCTGAAAAGAGACTTACAGATGTCACGGTTGAGGAGCTACGATGACAGACCAGAGACCTACAATTGCTGGAAATCCAACTTCAAGGATGTGCTGAGGGACCTGGACGTGACTGCCACAGAAGAGATGGACTTGATGATTAGGTGGCTTGGCCCAGAGTCTGGGAAGCAAGCTCAGGGTATCAGGGTATCTTGTTCGACAGACCCAGTACTTGGTCTGCAGATATTGTGGGACAGACTTGATGAACGTTATGGTTCCCCTGTGTTGATTGAAAGTAATTTAAGAAAGAGACTTGATAACTTTCCAAAACTAAGTTTGAAGGACAATGTTAAGTTATATGAGCTTGCAGATTTATTGTCTGAAATTCAATGCTTAAAAGCTTCTGTTAAGTACAGGTCATTGCTTTCATACTTTGATTCTACTGTTGGTGTTTTGCCCATTGTATCTAAACTGCCAGTTAGTTTTCAGGAAAAATGGAGGTCAGCAGCCTTCAAGTATAAGGAAGTCCATGGAGTTCCTTTCCCGCCATTCACCTTTTTTGTGGACTTCATCAAGGAATTGAGCCGCATACGCAACGACCCTAGTTTCTTTGTGGACCAGGGAAATCAGAAAACAGACCAGCCGACCAACGAGCAAAACAGATGGAAACCGAAGGTAGCATCAAAGAAAACTGAGGTAACATCTAAGCCTGACACCATGAAACCAGTTTGTCCATTTCATAATACAAATCACTCATAAATCAATGCAGAGCATTCAGATCTAAAACTTACATGGAAAGAAAAGACTTTCTCAGGAATCATGGATATTGTTACAAATGTTGCAAGAGTAACAAACACTTAGCCAAATACTGCAATGAAGAAGTTAAATGTGATATTTGTGGTTCAAGTAAACATCCTACATTCCTTCATTGTGAGTACTCTTCAGTACGGCCTGAGGAAAGAAGACCACAGGAGAACGGTGGGGAGAGGCAGAAGTTCAGTGAGGCAAGACAGAAGAGCAGTGGAGAGAGACAGAACCAAGTGATCTCCAAGTGCTCACAGATTTGTGCTACTACATTTGGAGGTAAATCTTGCTCAAAGACAGTTTTATTGAGAGTATATTATAAGGACAGGCCAGGAGTATCTGTAAAGCTGTATGCAATCCTTGATGATCAAAGTAATACCACACTTGCTCGACCAGAACTGTTTGATATCTTAAAGGTTGATACTGATGACATCCACTATACCATTTCTTCATGCAATGGAACCTCTAATGCCATTGGTAGGAAAGCATCTAACTTTGTAGTTGAAGCACTCAATGGATCTCACTCCCTTGATGTTCCCCATGTCATTGAATGTGCACAGATACCAAACATGAGAGAGGAAATACCCACACCAGAGATAATTCGCAGTTATCCACATCTAAATGATGTTCAGATTCCCCCACTTGACAATAACGCTGATATATTGTTGTTGATAGGACGAGATGTTATTGAAGCGCATCACGTTTTGGACCACAGAACTGGCCCCAAGGGTTCTCCTAATGCACAACTGCTGCCTCTCGGATGGGTCGTCATAGGAGAGACATGCCTTGGGAAAGTACATCCACCTGGACAAGTGCAGGTCAACAAAATCTACATCTCAGGGTCAGGAGACAATCAACGAGGGTCAATTTTCTTACCATGTCCGAACAGCCTACATGTGGATGAGGTCAGCCCGATCTTTGAGGTCACAAAGGAGGATGACAGACTTGGTAAATCTATTGAAGATTTAGACTTCTTGCAGATAATGGACAGTGAGATGACTATGGGTCAAGAGTGATTCTGGACAGCACCCTTGCCATTCAAGCCAGAACGACGACGTCTGCCAGACAACAAACCACAGGCTCTCAAGCGGGCATATTCTTTGGACCGAAGTCTGCAGAAGAATCCCGTGAAATGTGCCCATATGACTGATTTCATGAAGAAAATCTTTGAAGCTAACCATGCAGAAGTGGCACCACATTTAGAAGATGGTGAGGAATATTGGTACTTGCCCATTTTTGGAGTATACCATCCCAAGAAACCTAATCAGATTAGAGCAGTCTTTGATTCATCGGCAGAATATGATGGAGTTTCTCTCAATGATGTGCTGCTACAGGGCCCAGATCTGATGAATAGTCTCCTTGGCGTACTGTTGAGGTTCAGGAAAGAGCAAGTAGCAGCTATGGCAGACATACAGAGTATGTTTCATTGTTTTCAAGTGAAAGAGAATCATAGGAATTTTCTACGTTTCTTGTGGTACGAAGATAATGATCCTTTTAAGAGATTAATTGATTACAGGATGAGAGTCCATGTGTTTGGGAATAAACCCTCCCCATCAGTAGCTACATATGGACTGAGGAAAGCAGCAATTCAAGGTCAAGATGTCTTTGGCAGTGACACCAGAGCCTTTATTGAGGAGGATTTCTACGTTGACGACGGTTTGATTTCACAACCTACACCTGACGAAACTGTAGATATTCTGAAGAGGACGCAGAAATCCCTCCAAGAGAATGGAAAACTCAGGCTCCACAAAGTTGTCTCTAACTGCAGTGCTGTAATGCAAGCTTTTCCTCAAGAGGACCTGGCTAAGGATTTGATGAACCTTGACATAAGTACAAACAACCTTCCTGTACAAAGGAGTCTCGGATTGTTATGGGACATCAACACGGATACTTTTACCTTTCATTCATCTGAGGAGAGAAAACCTTGCACAAGAAGAGGTATACTTTCTACAGTCAATAGTATATTTGACCCCTTAGGATTAATTGCACCAGTGGTAGTTCAAGGAAAGAAGATTTTGCAAGAAATAGTAAGGGAAAAGTATGACTGGGATGCTCAACTGGACTTGGACAAGGTCACAGAGTGGGAGAAGTGGAGAGGTTCACTCTGTCTGCTTGAGGACTTGCATATCCCTCGCATGTTTGTTCCTTCATCTTACAGGGACTCTGAAAGAAAGGAGATTCATGTTTTCTCAGATGCCTCACAAGTAAGCATAGCTGCTTCAGCTTATCTTCAAACCGTAGACAAGGCCGGGATATCGCACATCGGGTTCATATTAGGAAAGGCTAAAGTTGTTCCAAGTCATGCTCACACCATACCCAGGTTGGAACTCTGTGCAGCGGTCTTGGCAGTTGAAGTTGCCGATTTAGTATCCAAACACCTTGGTTTGCCTCTTGAAAACATACACTATTGCACTGATAGCAGGATAGTTTTGGGGTATATAAAGAATGTGTCCAAAAGATTTACAGTGTATGTTGCAAATCGCATACAAAGGATCAGAAAAGTTTCACAGCCAGAACAGTGGTCATATGTACCGTCAGACACGAACCCTGCAGATGTTGCCACCAGACCGGTCTCAACAGCAAACTTTGGAGATAGCAAATGGCTTAGAGGCTCACCAGATTTCATCAACAGGAAAAGTACACAACAATTTGAGGATGAACAGATAGAGCTTGAAGGCACCATTACAGTTGCAGCAACCAAAGTTGACATAAACCAGTCTCTAGGATCAGAGAGATTTGACAGGTTTTCAGATTGGGATAGTCTGGTAAGAGGAATTGCATTTCTTCAGAGATTCATAGCTTCAAAGAAGTCTGACTCGATGAATGAAGGTAAAGTCTGTAGAAGCATTTCAGAAAGCAGAGAAATTCATCATACAAGAGGTACAGAAGGAAAACTTCAAGAAGGACATTGAGAGTTTAAGGTCAGGATCAAAGATATCACCGAGCAGTAAAGTTGTCTCGCTTAACCCATGTCTGGATGATGGACTCTTGTGTGTAGGCGGCAGACTACGACATTCTCCCCTTCAAACCAAACAGAAATGCCCAGTTATTATTCCTAAAGGACACCATATCGCCACATTGATAGTTCGTCACTATCACTCGGAAGTACAGCATCAGGGACGGCACTTTACCGAGGGTGCGATTAGAGCAGGAGGATACTGGATATTAGGAGGTAAAAGACTTGTCTCTTCAGTCATTCGAAATTGTGTTAAGTGCAGGAAACTAAGAGGGAATCCCGCAACTCAGCTCATGGCGGATCTACCAATTAACCGTGTCACACCATCTCCGCCCTTCACATACACTGGTGTAGACACATTTGGACCTTGGACTGTATCAACGAGAAGGACCAGAGGAGGTATTGCCCAAAGTAAACGGTGGGCCATCTTATTCACCTGTTTAGTTTGTAGGGCCATTCATATTGAACTTGTTGAGGAATTGTCATCATCGTCGTTTATTAACGCACTGCGCCGCTTTGTTGCCATTCGAGGAAGAGTAAAGGAATTCAGATCTGATAGAGGTACAAACTTTGTTGGGTCAGCGGACAGTCTAGGTATCGACTGTATCAAGGTTGAGGATGAAGAAGTTGGAAAACTTCTTGCCGATGACAGGACTCAATGGATTTTCAATCCACCCCATTCTTCCCATATGGGCGGCTGCTGGGAGAGAATGATAGGTGTGGTAAGGCGTATTCTTGACAGCATGTTAATGGAAGTCTCCCCAAGGAGGTTTACTCATGAGGTCTTGAGTACTCTGATGCTTGAGGTATGTGCAATTGTTAATAATAGGCCACTTGTACAGGTTTCTTCTGACCCGGAGAACCCATTCATTTTGACTCCTTCCGTTCTACTGACCCAGAAGGTGGACACAGGAAATGATTCATTCTGTAACCTGACTGATATAGGAACCTTATACAAGGAACAGTGGAAACAAGTCCAGGCACTTTCCAATACATTTTGGAAGAGATGGCGAAACGAATATCTTCACACTTTACAGAAAAGAAGGAAATGGCATCATTCTGAGACTGATATCAAGAATGGTGATAATGTATTACTTTGTGAGGAGAATGCTCATAGGAATCAGTGGCCACTTGGTATAGTGGAGAGAGCTTTACCAAGTGGTGATAATAAAGTGAGGAAGGCTGTTGTTAGAGTAGCCAGAGAAGGAAAGACAACTCTTTTAACACGTCCAATTTCTGACATTGTTGTCCTTGTTTCCGAGGATTAATTGACATTGTCATTTATCGAGTTCTATGGATTTTTCATGGATAGATGCTGCTGCATCAGGACTATAATTTAACAATTTGTGAAAAGTATCATGAATGGCCTAATGCATTATTTCTTCCCATACAAGTTGTATTAACATTATAATTTTCTTGTAGGAATTAGGAGCAATGACCTGATACCCACCCTAACTGCAATGTATTGCCTAATGTATTATGTTTATTTATTGAGTTGTATTTTCATTTTTTGTAATGTAATATCTTCACCAAAGATATTAGGTGGGGAGTGTGCTGTCACAGTGACAGCGGGCTGATTTTAGTTTTCAGTTTGTTTTTTTATCCAACCGGTTCATCCTAACCGGTTTTCAGGCGCACGGTTTGCACGTGCAGTTTCTTGGGCTAGCGAGTTTTCGTCGCCATGTTTCACAGGGCAAAGCCGTCATTTATCGGCCAGGCAGCGTTTATCGCTGATGTGTTTCATATACACTCTCTTTATGTATTCAGGACCACAGACAAATCACCAAAGTGTATGTATATCTATTATTTTAATTATTTTATGGTGACATTTCATGTAGAATTTGTATTTTGGGCAATTTATTGTTCGTAAGCAGGCACTTGCAAATCCATGTTTTCTATGCATATTCTATGCTATATTTTGCTGGTATAGTAATTTATAAAACTATATTCATTTCCCATTGTAAGTTCAGGTTAATATAACTTCTTATTTTTGCCTATAATGTTGTGTAATATTCCCACTGATGTGGTTTCGGAAATACCTATTGAAGCGCTAATAAAATATCCAAATTTTCACTTCTCAGTGACAACCTAGGGGCAGGAGTTATCTCCCTTGATTTAATGTTTGTAAACATTACAGCTTCATCTTTTCTTTGAGGTTCCATGTACTTGGAATGTAATTTTTACGTGGCGCTTCATTTATTTTACATAGGTATAAGCAATTTATTGCAAAGCTCTGTACTTTATTTGTGAATTTATTTTCACCAGGAATTTCTTTCTTGAAATAGGTATTTTATTTATTTCATACTTTTCTTAAGATAATACAACACATGTTGTTGAGGTTATTTATGGTATAAGTTATGGTACTTTTCATATTTTTTCTGTGATTTAATGGTATTTATTACCCAGGAATCTTCTGTAAAGGCACAATACATTTGTGAAAGCAATTCTAACTTGCACTAATCTGTTAAGGGTATTTATCAATAGGTACAATATTGAATAATTGTATTTTCCATGTTGTTTACAAATGGACTTATGATGCCCTTAACTGTTTCAGCTTTTTACCGCAAAAACACATACCTGGTATGCAACTTCCGCATCAAGTCCATCAATTGTACCACCATAACTATGCCACTGCCACTGAAATAAAATCTGAATGGATAACTGATGTTGGAGCTAATGTTTTGGTTCGCTATTCAGCATAATGAATCTTACTTATCCTAGAGTGAAGTGGGGATTATATTAAGAGTTATTGAAATTCACCATATATTAGAAACAAATGGCACGGCAGAGGTTATTTTGATTATGTACGCAGGTTTTAAAACATTTGCTTCGCCAACGCATTCATATCAATCAAGCTTTTTCAAATATACTGACCTATCAAAAAAATGTTCCTATTCAAGGCGGTGGACGAAATTAAATTCATCTCGTCCGTGCAGTCTGACATCCGGGGACTGCCGCTTCTTCTGGATGCAAGTCGTTTCATTGGATTGTGTAATAAAGAGCTATACGAGGGTTTTGCTTATTCGTCGATAGTATCATTCTCTCCCCAAAGAGGTAGATCAAGTCTTGTTGATTTAGCCTGTTATATTACGCCGAGTTTTTGGGATAGAATGGGAGATGCCTGATTGGAGGCAAACAAAGTTAGTTGTGTAATCGGCGATGCTGTTCTTAAATCATCGTTTTGGCTACCGAATCAAGGCAAAAGCATTGTCATATGAACCACTCTTTCCATGCGAGAAGCGTTGTCATTTGCCAAAGAAATTCAAATGTATTGTGATGCAGTTTTTTTCCGCCAGGGGAAACTGCCGGAATCCACGGATTTCGGCGTAATAGAACAGAGGCTAAATCAACATGACTTGATGTGCCTCTGTGGGGTTAGAATGCGATTGTATTTGTAATTATGATATTTTCCTTTTTCTGTAATGTATATGATTTCTTTTGCTGTTAATACGAAACGTTTAATTGTTTGTTATAAGAAATAACATTTCATATCCTGTCTGTGGTTGTTACGTGCTGAATCGAGTTACTGAAGTTGATTTTTATATAAACATATACATTGATTATTTTCAATTCCTGTTCAAATTACCTATAACTAAGTATCCAACAGGTACGAAATTCGGGTTACTGTTTTTCTTCTCATTAAATTAGAGCTGGATTAATGCTTGAAAAATGTTTTTTTTACCGTTTTATTCATTTTCTCGAAGTGTCAGCATGGTGCCACTTTTCAGTCCATTCTGTGGGCATGTCCTGTTAAACCTTTTAAAATAAAAATAAAGGGAAATATAAGAACATTTATTTACTTTGTGATCGGGAAAGTTGTTAACAACTTTCAAAAGTCACAAGCCCAAAAGTTTTGTTTTAAAATTCATAGTATATAAAAATTATATTCGTATCGTCTAGACATCGGTTCTTGCCGCAAATGGGTGCAATACTGCCTAAGTAGCGCTAACAAATAACTCACTCACATTTAGGTTGTATGAGCCAATGGAAATTGTTTTACATACACAGGAATAAATCCACTTTTCAACTGACCTGAATGTGCAATAAACCCTTTCTTATTGTTGATGAAACGACTATCTTTTATCGCTTACATGCTTCATACTTTTTGGCCCTCAAACTGACCTTTTTAACAGAGGTTAGGTATTAATAATTTATGCCTCTTCTAGCAGGGAATGCAAAGACCCAAAAACAAGAGCCATTGGCTCTGTAGCTCATCAGGCTTCACATTTGATTTTGCTTTAGGGTGTGGCTTCTCCCCTTAGTAGGGGCCACAGTGTCACCAAATCTACAATTATTAATCCTCACTATTCAAGGAGTCTGTACACAAAGTTGCAGCTTTCTAGGCCTTGTGCTTCTGGAGAAGAAGATGAAAACAGGTTTTAAGGATGTTGCCCCTGTGGCCCTTATAAGGGGTAGCAGTGCCACCAAAGTTACAATTTATCATCCTCACTAGCCACAGAGTCTGTACACAAAGTTGCAGCTTTCTAGGCCTTATGGTTCCTTGAGAAGAATTCGAAATTCAACAAAGTTTACGGACGGACGGATGGATTGACGGACGCCGGCCTCCATGTCATACCAAAAGCCATTAGTAAAGATGAGCTATAAAGGGCAAAGGTAAGACTTTCCTCTATATCCTATCGCATAAAATGCACCCTCATGTTTGCATGCTGTTCGTGATGGAACTAAGCTATTGAGAAAAGAAGTACATCACTTGGTCGAAAATTCATTCATCGTAAGTTTGAAGTCATATATCTAATTTATTAATAAACAACATATATTTCGACGTCATAAGTGTAGTACCAGAACAAACAATATATATTTCGACGTCATAAGTGTAGTACCCTTTGCAAATTTGCCGAAGCATTAAACGAACAGGTTTTCGTTTACGTTATCATTATGTGTGTAGGATTTATCCAACGTCTCAATTACCGTAATTGCGTTTGAAGAATATATGATTCAAAGAAAAGGAAACGGAAATCTAGCCGTGCGCGAGAAAGACGGATTCCAAGCCTATATTTAGGAAACGCAACTGTGAGATGGCAACAGCGGTTGACTTGCCTTCATATCGACAACTAGGAATTAGGGGATGACGTTTCTCTCACCTTTTGATGAATATGGTTTCGATTTTCTCTAGGTTGATCGTAAAATGATTCTGAAAATAAAACCTACACTGTAATAAAACTTTGTAATATATTGAAATTCACTTCATTTTAAATGTGGATATTTGAAGTTCTAGTCGGAATGTTGGAAACGGATACTGGAAGCAGTGTTTCCCCCATTGTGAACGGTGTCCTCCACTAAACATCGCCAGCTTATATCCGTCCCGTTTTAATCAATTTGGTTCCGTTTTCGCAAATGCGTTCTGGACCCTACAATTCATTAATGCTTTGTTAAACACGATCTGGCCCTGTGACCCCTAATAAGGGTCACAGGGGCCACGCTCTAAAAGCCTATTTTCATCTTAAGAGTTGTTTTTGTTGTGAAAACTCAAACGACGTGTCCTGTAATACGCATGCATCCTAAAACAATTTTCTGGATAAGTGGAACTATTTATATCATTTTAAAAATCTCTCTTAACATGGTTGTTTAAGGACTAGATGATATTCAACATGAAATTTAGTACGTGTTATTTTAACTGTGTACGCAGATAATTTAAACAGCTTGGTTTTTTTATATTTAAGATACCATTTTTACCTTTTTTTTGGTATTGTTGCTTTGAGGATCTTTATTTAGACATTGAAAGATAGTAACCAACATTTAGGCAACAAATTGATAATAAATAAATGAATAAATAAATAAATAAATAAAGAATATTTCTGGTCTTCATACGCAGTAAAAAGTGATTCATTGACGTGGTTTGCAGAAACAAATTACTTTTTTTCTAAGCCTAATATCGTAATCGACAGCTGCAACAGGAAACAGTAAATGGAGCGACTGTCCCATATACTACCTCCAGACATACAGAATGGTCACTTGAGAACATCGATCATTCTCTTACTTGTCAGTTGGCTGTGTCTTAGACAGTTGTTTGACAATTACATTGAACCCTCTCTGGGACATAGTACCCTTGAACCATATAAAATGTTACCACTATAACACTCGATTATCTGTTGTAGACCAAAATGTTGAGGATAAGATGGGAGATGATTAAGCTTTGTCCCTTCAGAGTAAAACATGCAGAGTAATCAATACGATTGTGATGATAAATAACGCTGAATCGGTGTCGTAATGGCAGCGTTTGAATGGTTCAATTTATTTCATTTTTGTAATTTTTAATTATCTAAACATTTTTATTAGCTCATCAGTTTGCCGTTTCACAAAGGCCTTCTAAATTTAGGAGGTCGTAACATATACGACCTTGTTTACGACCCTCTTACGACATGCCTTACGACCGTTTCACAACAGGGTCGTATCCATGCCGTACAACGGGGTAGTAAATCCATGTCGTATATCCAGTAAGAGGTACTTGGTTGCATAGCAACACATGATTTCGTCATGACGGGCACCTGTTTCCTCAATTTGGATATATTTCACCTCTGTCTCAACCATATATACAATTTGATACATTTTCATTATATTATTCACTTTTTGAATGCATGTTGTTCTATAAAAAAAGTTTTAATTCACCAAAATAATAACATTCGAATACAAAAATTGAAATAACAATTAAAGAACAAAATAAAAGATTTTCGGATAAAACTTATAAGATTTGAACTTCAAACACTTTCATCTGGGTTAATTCCCTTACTTTCCTTCTGTCGCGTGACGTGAATGCTAACAGGCTCCTGGGTCATCAAAATATTTAAATTATTCCCGCTACTAATAAATTTCAAAAACATTTTAATATAACCCCAATTTTACTATAAGATAAGTGAGATTCGTATATCAAACAAGAACAAGGGTGCGCTATGTTAAAAGGCAATTTCGTCAGTTACCAAGAAAATGGGAAGTGATTGTCAGGACATTAGTATTGTGGGCAGAAAATGCAGTACATGTAGGCTATCATTACAGGACATGTCGTTTGAACATTGTTGTAATAGACAACTCCGACCTGATTTTGTCTAGCAAAGTTCCTAAGTGTAGGGTATATTACCGTAAACAAAGTATCTGCAGGAAACAAAGTACAAAAGTAATTGTCTTATTGTTAACGTCTGTGACAATCTGACTAGAACCTTTAGGCAGGAAATCGTGTCAAAGCAAAATAAAGGAAACACGATTGTGGGACCACTAATCAATACCGCTCTCTTGCCTATAGTCCTTTCACATTTGAAATTATTTTCTCTATCTCCAGGACAGTTGTAAAGTACATAATTTAAGTCTTATCCTAGAAACATTATAATTGCTCAAACAACGTTATACCTTATTCTGATATACATTTTAATCATATATCAGAAACAAATAGCACGTCTGAGGTTATTTTATTATTTATGAATCTCGCTTATCCTATAGTGAAGTGGGGATTAACTCTACAAGAAAATTACATGTGGCATAGCCATGTTGATAGTATTGTCAAAAAGGTTAGTCCAATGATAAACTGTCTAAGAAGTTTTACGTATTGCCTCAACAGGAAAACTCTTCCGACAATGTACAAATAATTTATTTTACCAATTTTCGACTTCTCATGTCAAATTTGGGACAATTGCAGACAGAAACAATCACTTCTTGAAAAAGTTAACTTAGACGCACTTAGAACTATTTGCGGTGCAGTCCGCGGCTCAAGCCATTCAAAATTGTATGCAGAGACAAACCTTACCTCTTTAGAAGAAAGGAGACGACGTCAAAAACTATACATATTCTACAAAATGGTAAATAAACTTGTTCCCGACTACTTATCTAACTTAGTTCCCGAAAATGTATCGGACGTAAGTCGATACAATTTAAGAAACAGTTCCGATTTACAAAGTATCAAATGAAATACTAATAGTTCTTCCAAATCGTTTCTACCGGACACTGTAAAAATCTGGAATTCACTCCCGTTAGACATTGTAAATGCAAGCACTTTTGGAGAATTTAAAAACAAACTAAAAGAGATAAATGTTATCCCCAACCATTTTAATCTTTATTTAGGATCAAGATTTTATCAGGTACTCCACTCTCGCCTTCAGTTAGGATGTAGCGATCTAAACGGAGACAAGTTCGATCTAAACGGAGACAAGTTCGCTCGATTTATATCCAATACATCTGCATGTGGATGCGGACACCGCTTGGAGGATGCACTCCACTTCTTTCTTGTTTGCCCCAATTATAGTCATTTAAGAATTAACGAATACTTTTTATGTTCTAATTCACTCTGTTCAACCGAACATAAAATATTTACTATGACAACATACTCCACTAATGGGTAATGCCTACCGCAGCTCACGGGCGAACGGGTTTATTACAAAAGAGAAACAAAGGAACAGAAGCGTGACCGGAACCGGAACAGAAGCGTGACCGGAACCGGAACAGAATACTCGTCTAGCAGTGACTCCACCTGAAATATAATAACATCCTTGAGGTGGATAAATACTTGTTTGAATAGCAGGGTAGAATTTACTTCGTGTGAATAAATTTTAGATTATTTGAATTATATACTTAAAAGTATATATAATAGCTAAAAGCCTATATCTAAAAAAACAGGTTGAAAATAATATGTATATAATAAAAAACATATATATATATATTTATGATTATGAAAAAATGGCCATTCAGGAAAGAAAAACTTATCTGTCACATCTGAAGCAATAACTCCTCGATGAATCCTCCGGGGTACTATACCAGAATCTGTAGCACTCTGTAACCGTCCGAAATGTAGCCTTCTCCGTAACATGCAGCATACATGCATCCAGCGACGTGAACACACGTCGGTCGCCTGAAATCTAAAACACTCCTGCCCCGCTATACAG
Source organism: Steromphala cineraria (assembly GCA_916613615.1). Lineage (NCBI taxonomy): Eukaryota > Metazoa > Mollusca > Gastropoda > Trochida > Trochidae > Steromphala > Steromphala cineraria. Next base: position 5,281,619 of record OU744732.1, on the reverse strand, counting down.
CATCGGGCGCCATTCGGCTCAAACGCTTCCCCGCAATACTGCGATCTCCAACTGTGACTCCACCTTGGAAATATTCTAAAGCCATGCTATACTGCAACAAGCGCCATTCGGCTCGGATTCCTTTTGCAATACTGTGAATCTGAACAGAGTTTCCGTCTTAAGGAATAAAACGCCTTGAAATAAAAGAAACTACGTACGCCGTGTGAAGCGAAGGCTCGAATGACGTGACAAAACACTTCGACCTTACCACTACACCTTTGTCACGTGACTGCATCATTTTCACGTGCACCCGACTTCGTCGCATTACAATCGTTACCGTATTTAACCCACAGTAAATACATTTATGTTCTAATTCACTCTGTTCAACCGAACATAAAATATTTACTATGACAACATACTCCACTAATGGGTAATGCCTACCCAGCTCGAGATAAAAGAACGGGTCCATACAGAGATTATCATGTCTTTATTAACAATTGAAACTTATAAACCCAAAAGAGATGAAACACTCAACATTTCTGCTAGATTGTCTTTTACATAGCCATCTTTAGCCTTCTCAGAGGCCCAACGTCCATGACGCTTGAAAAGTCTATCTGAGACTCCAGCATTAGCTGCTGCACTCGCTCCTCCTGCCCGAAAACTATGAAGTCCTATTTTTGAAACATCTTCGCCAATGGATTTGAATTTATCAAGAAATATTTCTCTGGCTCTGGTATATGACAAAGGATTACTACCAACTTGTGGGCCCAGCTTATACCATAAATAGCTTCAACAATAGAAGGGGATTTTTTGCCGCCTTGGATAAGAGAAGTTAGATAAATGGCAACATGAAAAGGCTTCGCCGGAAAACAAGTTATCTCAGGATATCTTAAACACCACTGTTTCCATTTATTAAAACATCTATTGTACTTTGAAACTGTAGTAGATGCCTTAGACTTTAACACCAAATCAGGCATATGTCCCGCCACCTCTAAAAGCTCCTGATCAACCAACTGGTCCTTCTGCTTCCAGATGCCCGAAGAAAACATATCTGAAACATAACAATCATGATTGAACAAAAGGCATTATCCTAAGAGCTAGAGCAAACCCACTGCATTCGTTGAAAATGGAATTTTTCCTAGAACATGAAAATGTCTTTTTAGCATCCAATTGCAAGCTATCTACAACAAAATCTTTGAATCCTTTGCCACTATGCACATGTGTCCAAAAAGCTGCTGACTGCCACATTGGAACCACCAGGGTAATATTTGCTTTGTTATTTAAAGCATAATTAACAACCTTGGTTACTAAAGTCACAGGGGGAACAACCCAGTTATTCTCATCTCTCCAAGACTGGGTAAACGCGTCCACCGCCTCCGTGCCTGGACACCAACATCTGGAATTGAATCTGCTGAGCTTAGCATTTGCATGACTAGCAAACCTATCAATACTATGGGGACCCCATCTCTGTTCCAAGAGTTTGAAGACCTCGTCAGTCACAAACCAATCGTCCGGATCCTCAAACTTACTTAACGCGTCTGCTCTGTCGTTCTCTGAACGAGGGATCCAGCTAAAAGTAATCCTGATATTGGAGATTCTTGTGATAGAGAAAAGGGCCATTGCAAGCTCTTGTAAAGACGAATGGGAACTGCCACCGCAAGCTATTAGACAGCAAGCTTTACTATCTGAGAACCACCTAACAGACTTACCACACAAGTAATCTTTGAAAGCATACAAAGCTAAAACCACAGCTTTCAATTCACGCCAAGTAGAACTTCTGCAGGATTGGTGTTCATCCCATACGTACTGAAAAACCCTATCTGTGTTTTTTATATAAGCCGCACAACCTTTGACACTAGCATCTGAAAAAACACTTAGAATGGGGGAAAAGTTTTCACATAAACTTCTACTGTTAAATGATACTACATTGTCTCTCCAGAAAACAAGCTCATGTACGCACTGAGGGGATTCTAGGGTCTGAAGTTTGTCCCAATACAAAGATTGCTGTATCACAGAGTTGATTTGTCTGGTTAAAAGCCTACACACATCGCCGTAAACAGGGATAAGAGAAATGATTTTCCCTACAACTTTAGCTAAGTCTCTAGCTGTAAATCGAGGTAAAGCATCCAAAATGTCACCGCAGGAGACACTGACACTCTTCAATCTCCTATTTGGAATAGATAAAACCCCATGTACGAGATTCCAATCAAAGCCAAGCCATTCCAATTGCCTCGTTGGTTCCCAAACTGATTTGTCATTATTACAAACAAACCCAGCCCTAACCAGAGTATTCCTTACAAAATCAGAATGTTCTGCAGCCAAGGTACTTGAATTGGCAAAACCGAAACCATCATCTAAATAAACTACAACGTCAATGCAGTGACTACGCCAGTACTTGACCAACGGTCTCAGACATTTTGTAAAAATATAAGGAGCAGAAGACAAACCAAAAGGTAAGACTGTAAAACAAAAGAATCTTTTACGACTGTTCAGGATCCAGGAAAATCCTAAAAAGGTATGCTGTGAATGATGTATATCTATATGGTGATACCCTGACTTGAGATCAAATTTGAACATAAACCCTGAAGGTTTAACAAAACCCAACGCAATCTTGTAATCTTCAAACACTATCTTTTGCTTCCAAACGTATTTGTTCACAACTCTCAGATCTAATATAAGTCTCTTTTTACCTGAAGTTTGAATAGACACCGACAAGGGATTGACCACATGAGGAGGTGAAGCAACCTCTTTGATACAATTGTTAACCAAAAGATCCTCAATCGCTTGCGATACAAAATCGCCATGGTTTAAAGCTGACCTATTATTTTTATTGAAAGAAGTAGGAGGTGATTCTATAAAAGGAATAAGATATCCATCAGAGATTGTCCGCACGATGAAATCCGGGGCTTCTATTTCCTTCCAAAAGGACACATGCTTTTTGAGACTACCTTTGACCTCAAGCTTATGAGAAGAACCTGACTCTTCCCTGTTACACGAAGCAGTCCCACTATTCTTGTAAAGAGAAATACCTCTAAGATCCTTTGAACAATTCATGTCCGAATTCCTATTAGAAGAGTCTGTACAATATGTCCCTTGCCCTGTGTCCAACTGCCGGGTTGTGACGTCACGAACCACGAGAATAGTCTTGTCACCTGAAACATTCGTTTTATGACCTTACCAAAGGTAGTATTTAACATTCATAATAAGATTATGACCGGCTTGAACAAACTGAAATGTTTTACCTGAGAAATCACTATTTTTTGCCGACTTCCGTCTGGGGCTGGACAACGTTGTTTGACTGCCCTGTCCTCTGGGCGGCAGCGAGTGGACAAGAAACTCTCCAGTGTCCGAAGGCTCCGCAAAAGTAGCATTGCTGATTTGGGAAGGGGGTCTTCTTAGGTTGACTCCGAAAACTCTGAGAAGGTTGGTTCTGGGATGTCTGAGGAACAAACTGACTAGCAGGATTAGCAAAAGTAGAAGAAACAATATGGCCTCTACCTCGTGATCTTACATTGGTAACACGCTTTTTACGTTGAGCTTTGGACTCTGCCTTCTCAAATTTCCTCTCCTCTTCAGAATTGGAGGCCAGATCATCGCCCTCTAGTTCGGCAACAACACCCCAACCTGAAGGAGACCTATCAGCCAGGCGGATATATTTATTCCTTTTAGAAATCTCTGTCCTAATGTCTCCTAAAGTATCCATGCATGCTTCCTTGTACCCCCGTTTGAGTTGTCTGACTGCTGAACCAACTTTGTCCAAAATATCAACATTGAATTTATATTGCCGATGATTCCCTTTGAAATTGAAATTAGAAGAGTCAATGAGATTCTTCGTCTTAGAAATATTGCCAGAAGCACAAGCCTCAGTCTCTTCAACAATCTCCTTCTTAAAGGATTTCAGTTTACAGTCCATACAAGATTTAAACAGGTTGAAAACTTCGTACCCTTCGACCGTTTCTTGCTCTTTCTCATTCTCATTGTTGTTATCTCTCTCCTCCGGAGGGTTGGGAAATTCGTTCCCAGACTCCATGACAGCAACACTAACTGACGAGAACAGCACAAAAGAAACTACGTACGCCGTGTGAAGCGAAGGCTCGAATGACGTGACAAAACACTTCGACCTTACCACTACACCTTTGTCACGTGACTGCATCATTTTCACGTGCACCCGACTTCGTCGCATTACAATCGTTACCGTATTTAACCCACAGTAAATACATTTACTAAGGGTTTCAATTTACAATCAATTATTCATGGAAATGCTGGGGTAACTCAGCAAGAACACGATGAACTATTAAAATCTATTTTTTATAACTTTATTAAAAAATCTCGAAGATTCTTGGAATTATCCTAATTATAGTTAACCAATGACTTGCCATTTCATAAACAACTACAAATCATATTGATGATGTTCAACTGCATCTGTGTACCATTCATTAATATCTGCCATATAATTTGTTCTTTCTAGAAATGCTTGCACGACATGTATTTTTGTTTGTGAACGTCATGCATATTATTTGGTCATTATTTGTAGGGAGCGGCATTAACATAAGCGCTGATGTGCTTGTTTGCCAATCCCATCACATTCAGTGAATAAATATGTTTAAACCAAGTGGGGATTATATTAAAGAGTTATTGAAATTCATCATATATCAGTAACAAATAGCACGTTTGAGGTTATTTTGATAATGAATCTCACTTATCCTATTGTCAAGTGGTTTTTTTAAAAGAGTTATTGAAATACATCATATATCAGAAACAAATAGCACGTCAGAGGTTATTGTGATTATGTACGCAGGTTTTAAAACATTTGCTTTGCCAACGCATCCATATCAACCAAGCTATTTCAAATATACTGACCTATCAAAACAAATTTCCGTTACAATTTGCTCAGTAATCTTTACTTTCGCAGCCTAAGAAATGTTCCTATTCAAGGCGGAGGACGAAATTAAATTTACTCGTGAAGTCTGACATCCGGGGATCGCCGCTAGTGCTGGGTGCAAGTCGTTTCATTGGATTGTTTAAAGGAAAATTCCAGTACGATTTCAACTTAATTGTAGCAAAAGTTTGAGTTATAAAAGACATTCTCACAAATTATTAAATTTTTCTGTCAACGAGATAAGTATTTACAGATTTTTAAACCTTCGTCTTTGAGCGATGACGGTGGTTGCCATTTTATTTGAAAATGTGACGTCATCGACACACCACAAGAAATCGATGCAAGGAGCTTACATTATAAACTCCGTACATCTTTGTGCAGTGGAGTTTCCATGATTTGACTAGAATTGCTGAATGTGTGCGCTGTGCACTTTGTTAAAGTAAAACATTGTTGTGCCTACAGAACGACCCAGTCGTCGAACAGATTATTCAACAAGCAACTACGACTAATATACGGTTTTGTCTAGAATTATTAACGATATATGAATTATCTAAAAGATCACAGAAAATAAATAAATAAATAAATAAATAAATAAATAAATAAATAAATAAATAAATAATAAATAAATGTTTTAAAAAGAGCAAGAGTATAATATCTTGTCGTGTTCTTTGCATTTTTTTCTGATTAAAACATGGTACAAGTTTAATGTTTACCTGAAATATGTTGCCGTACTGTATAAATACTCCTTTTTTATATCTAAAATTAACACTTTCAAAGTAGAGAACGTTGATAGAAATTTGATAAATCAAATGTGCATGTCAATGATTTACCTGTCATATACATAATATCAATCACTAACACTAAGAGTATATCATTTTTATATCTTTCCGAAAATGATCTTTTAATAACATTTTATTTTCTCAAGAATTACTACGATGGGATTTTTCAAAATCTTGTACTCTTTCACATTCAATCTGTGGAGTTTTAAAAAGCCTCTAGTCAGTTTGAAAAGGGTAAAATAATTTTTGTCATAAACGTGTTAGAAGCATTGTTTTTAAACTATATGAAAGGAAATATTCAATGTAAAGCATGCATAAATTACGTAATATAGTTTTTTGTAAAAAAATGAAGAGTTTAAGATACATACGTTGTGATAATTTGTGCATTGTTGTAATTAAAATCACATCTTTCTGTTAAATATAATAAAAATAATAGTTAAATAGATAAATAATTTTATTTACAAAATATGGAATTTTCAGCTTCAACTAAAAGAGAAAAAACACTCGATGATATAAAAAAAAAGTGTGAGTATAATATCATTTTGTAGTCCTTGCTGATGAGTTGATAGATCTTTAATATTATTCAAAACACCATCCCTTACTGATCGTTTTAGTATACTAATGGTATCTCATAATTCCATTTTAATTTCTTTACATATTATTTTGCTGAAATACCTTTGGAAAATAATCCACAACGGTTTGATATGTGAACATAACAAGAATCGTTAACAATATCATATTCCGATAATATTTCACACAGCAGTGCGCCTCAGTGATTTGTAATCAAAATTGGTTTCGTAAGGGCGACAACTAAATAAATAGAAAAATATTTTCGTCCTCAAACAAGCCAAGATTTATATGATATAAACGTGAATTCCATGTCAACATAGAAAATGCCATCTTTCAAATTAATCAATCGTGTTTTGATTGATATAAACAGTTTCATTTTGATTACGAAACCATATCAACTTCATCGCGGATTCGCTTTTTAGGATTCGCTTCGACAAGATCACATTAGTAGGTCTATTTTTTTGAGTGATATAATTGATAAAAAATTGTTCTTTGTTACGTTTCTCTTATTTTTACAAATGCACTTATTTCAGCAAAGTCATTTAACACTTTATTTCAACCTAATGAGGATGTATCACGCTTATAAAAAATTCTAAAAAATGTCAGTGAGTGTCAGTGTTCACACCTTGTGACGTCCGCACATGGGAGATCTTTTGAATCTGTACTGAAGTTTTGAAGCAGTCTGCTGGTCAGAAATATTTATTTATTGCTTTGGGCATCATAGAAGTAGAATATTCTGGATTCAGCACGTCTCTACTGAAGTCGTGACGGTTGTTACAGTCTCACGTTAGACTGGCCGTCACCACCCACCATTGAATTTAAAGGAGTCTCCTAATTTCGTGGTGTGTCGCTGACGTCATATTCCCGGTGTTTCTCGCTCTCGTTTACCGTTCGAGATAGCAAATTGACGCCACCATCGATGCCGGTAAACTTGATTTTTCCCAACTTCGAATTTTTATTGCAGATTTGGTGATTCAGTTAAAAATTATTAGCCAAAATTGAAGGATTTATCCATAAACATTGTTTTAAAAGGCTCTTTTTCATTTTTCATTGGAATATTCATTTAATAAAGAGCTATACGAGGGTTTGCTTATTCGTCGATTGTATTTGAAATTTTGTTATTTTCCTTTTTCTGTAATGTATATGATTTCTTTTGCTGTACGAATAGTAAAACGGTTTGTTATAAGAAATCCACGGATTTCGGCGTAATAGAACAGAGGCTAAATCAACATGAATCGATATGCCTCTGTGGGGTTAGAATGCAATTGTATTTGAAATTATGATATTTTCCTTTTTCTGTAATGTATATGATTTCTTTTGCTGTTAATACGAAACGTTTAACGGTTTGTTATAAGAAATAACATTTCATATCCTGTCTTCTTATGGTTGTAACGTGCTGAATCGAGTTACTGGAGTTGATTTTTATATAAATATATACATTGATTATTTTCAATTCCTGTTCAAATTACCTAAGTATCCAACAGGCACGAAAATCGGGTAATTGTTTTTCTTCTCATTCAATTAGAGCTGGATTAATTCTTGAAAAAAACAAACATTTACCGTTTTTTTTCATTTTCTCGAAGTATCAGCATGGTGCCACTTTTCAGTCCATTCTGTGGGCATGTCCTGTTAAACCTTTCAAATATAACAAGTAGAGCCATTGGCTCTGTAGCTCATCAGGCTTCATCATTAATTATGCTGTAGAGTCTGGCCAATGTGATTCCCCCTTTGTGCCACAGGGGCACCAATCATTAAAATTATGTATATAGGCGACAAGTTTCAGTTTTCTAGGCCGTATACTTTAGGAGAAGAAGATGAAAATAGATTTGAAGGACGTTTCATGTTGCCTTTATTAGGGGCAAACATAACTTTATTATTATTATAAAGCTACAATTCATAATCCTCACTAGTCAAGGAGTCTGCAAACAAAGTTTTAGCTTTCTAGGCCTTATGGTTCTGGAGAAGAAGAGGAAAATAGGCTTTTAGGGCGTGGCCCCTGTGGCCCGTATTAGGGGTCACAGGGCCACCAAAGCTACAGTTTATAATCTTCACCAGTCAAGGCGTCTGCAAACAAAGTTTCAGCTTTCTAGGCCTTATGGTTCTGGAGAAGAAGTCGTAATTCCACAAAGTTTACGGACGGACGGACGCCGGACACCATGCCATGCTATAAGCCCAGGCCAGATGAGCTAAAAAGGTAATGTACATGGGATATAAAAGAACATTTATTTACTTTGTGATTGGGAAAGTTGTTAACAACTTTCAAAAGTCACAAACCCAAAATTTTGTCTATAAAAAATTATATTCGTATCGTCTAGACATCGGTTCTTGCCGCAAGTGGGTGCAATACTGCCTAAGTAGCGCTAACAAATAACTCACTCACTCACAGAAAGGTTGTATGAGCCAATGGACAATCTTTTACATACACAGGAATAAATCCACTTTCCAACTGACCTGAATGTGCAATAAACCCTTTCTTATCGTTGATAAAACAACTATCTTTTATCGCTTACATGCTTCATACTTTTTGGCCCTCAAACTGACCTTTTTAACAGAGGTTAGCAAAAGAATTTATGCCTTTAGTGACATTTCTAGCAGGGAATGCGGAGACCTTTAGAGTGCTTTAGGGTGTGGCCAATGTAATTCTTCCCTTAGTAGGGGCCACAGGGTCGCCAAATCTACAATTATTAATCCTCACTAGTCAAGGAGTCTGTACACAAAGTTTCAGCTTTCTAGGCCTTATGGTTCTGGAGAAGAAAATAAAAGTAGGTTTTAAGGATGTGGCCCCCGTTGCCTTGATAAGGGTCAACATGGCCACCAAAGCTACAATATATAATCCTCACTAGTCAAGGAGTCTGTACACAAAGTTTCAGCTTTCTAGGCCTTGTGCTTCTGGAGAAGAAGATGAAAATAGGTTTAAGGATGTGGCCCCTGGCCCTGTGGCCCTTATAAGGGGTCACAGGGCCACCCAAGTTACAATTTATAATCCTCACTAGTCAAGGAGTCGGTACACAAAGTTGCAGCTTTCTAGGCCTTATGGTTCTGGAGAAGAAGAGGAAAATAGGCTTTTAGGGCGTGGCCCCTGTGGCCCTTATTAGGGGTCACAGGGCCACCAAAGCTACATGTCAAAGTAGGCCTTATGGTTCTGGAGAAGAAGTCGAAATACCACAAAGTTTATGGACGGACGGATGGGCGGCAGACGCCGGATAGAAATGCCATGCCATGGGCCTATCGGGCCTTACAGGCCAGATGAGCTAATAAAAAATAGAGCCATTGGCTCTGTAGCTCATCAGGCTTCATCATCAATTATGCTTTAGAGTGTGGCCAATGTGATTCCCCCGTTGTAGAGGCCACAGGGTCGCAATAAAATTAAGTATATAGGCGACAAGTTTCAGCTTTCTAGGCCTTACACTTCAGGAGGAGAAGATGATAATAGATTTGAAGGACGCTCCTGTTGCCTGTATTAGGGGTCACAGGGCCACCAAAGCTACAATTTATAATCCTCACTAGTCAAGGAGTCGGTACACAAACTTTCAGCTTTCTAGGCCTTTATGGTTCTGGAGAAGAAGATGAAAATAGGTTTTAGGGCGTGGCAAATGTGGCCCTTATTAGGGGTCACAGGGCCACCAAAGCTACAATTTATAATCCTCACTAGCCAAAGAGTCTGTACACAAAGTTTCAGCTTTCTAGGCCTCATGGTTCTGGAGAAGAAGTCGAAATTCCACACAGTTTACGGACGGATGGACGGAAGGACAGACGGACGGACGGGCGGACGGACGGACGGCATGACCGCTATATACCCCCGCTTACTTCGTAACGGGGATATAATTATCTGTCTGTCTGTAATATCAAATGCTGTAAATATCTGGAAAGGGCTTTACTAAGTTGGATGACTTGTGCCCAATATTTTTCTTCAATGAATAAAATATGTTTCATCAATTGGAATTTATTTCTTAACTTGCAACAGAACGAAACTCGCAGCTGTCAACATCCAGACCTTATTCTCAGTATATTGTGTCGTCACATTATATGAATACACGAGGTATAGATTCACATTGTCTGCATTCACAAACGAGAATCGCCCAGTAATATGATCATTTTGTTATAAATTCATTAAATCTCTTTATTTTTTTGCACTTTTGACCTGATTTCACCTGCTGACCTTGAAGATGTTAATGCGTGTTTGAGTTATGTTACATGTAAAGTTTACATTGTACATGTTTAAAGGTATACTAATAAGATAATATAATAATCCTGTTTCATTTACGCACCAGAGCTTCATTGCAGCAATATCGGCTAAAGAAGCATACTGTGTTTGTGACAAACGTGATTAAGGAATCTTATGACTTGGCCATGAACCCATATTCGGTCACGAAAGGAGCTAAAGCTGGCAAGATTATTGAATCCCTGTCAGACATAAATCACCCCAATGGATCGTTTGCTTAGTTCTTGAGACACTGAAGTAAATGATTGTTCCAATTTGCATATTGTTTCTATTGAATATCAATAGCTGTCAGCATAAAACTGTTTTGTGCTTTGTTTACAATCGGCATCGTTTTATCATTAGAGTTAATATTATGTCTAGTCAATCACTGGCCAATTCATCCTTAAAATAACATGTTCTGTCCAATATATGTGTTCATTTTGAGCTTACGTCTTACACAAGGGTTTTGAATTCGTATTGTATGATGTATAATCCCGCCAATCTATTTGGCATTTCGACATGAAGTGTTATATATATTATTATATATATATAAGTGTTATTTATATTATAATCATTATTACAAATGTTTAAGTATCAAATATAAAAACCTTGACAGAAACATAGCCTCTGTTCCATTTAGTCAAGACAAGAAAGACAGACGCCTGATTGAAAGCAATCAAGTTAGTTGTGCAATCAGCGACGCCGTAACAAAAGTGGTCATTTGCAAAGCCTACGGTATTTCAGTATGCGTCGGCAAAACCATATTAATGAAATTTAACATTCAGGGGAGATACTATCTTCCGTTTACAAATCATCGCTTTTTACCTGCTCTTTAAGTTTTTTCTGCTAACAAGTAAATAAGATCTATCATAAAACAAATAATAATTCATACAGTTATAAAGCAGTTCCTATCTTTATCAAAAACAATCCATATTTGATTTTTCAAATATTTTCCCTCACACTCTTAATGAACCGCAACGCTAATGTGCATTGCTGTGAAGCCTGCGAGCATGGGACGGAACTAGCGAACAATCTATGGAATTGCCCTGAATTCAGTGTTCCATTGCACCCAAATCATACTGCGCGTAGAACAGTTCTCTGCTGCAAATTTATCGAGTCCCAGGCGGAATTCGAACAACAAACCTCTTGGTCCGAAGCTGAAAGTCCCGCGCAGATGTACTGAAATATAAGTACGGTATTTCATTTTATAACATACAAAATGTAAGTGACAAATCTACTAGTGTGGAAGCCTTTATCTAAAAGCATAAACAAAATCCGTAAAAGTTAGCCTTTGATGACGTATCTAAATCAGCAGATGACCGTTTACATGCTGTAGGAATTTTAGTGCCCGGGATGTTATATAAAAGGGGTGTAGACCTATGTTGATACTGTGTTCATGATGGCGCTAGTCACGCTCAATACTGATTAGTGAAGAGCATTCTCTCCCCACAGAGGCAGATCAAGTCATATTGATTTAGCCTCTGTTCTATTACGACGAGTTTGTTGGATAGAATGGGAGACGCCTGATTGGAGGCAATCAAAATTAGTTGTGCAATCAGCGACGCTGTTCTTAAGTCATCAAGGCAAAGGGATTGTGATGTGAACCACCCTTTCCATGCGAGAAGCCTTGTCATTAGCAGCCCCGTCTAAGGACGGGGCTGCTATCAGTTTTTGTGAAGTTTCCATCGCCGCCGCCGCCGCCGCCGCACTCGTACTACTAGCTATAACTTTTTTCCACTAAGCTTTCCAGAACTCTTATTCATACCTTACTACTCATACCTCGGGGGAACGATTTTGACACGTTCACTTTCAAGGTCAAAGGTCAAGGTCACGAGCTATGTATTCACTCTAAGAATTCCTTGTAAACGCGATAACTTGAAAAGTTTTTTGTGCTATGAAGCTCTAACTTGGTATATATCATTCTTGGAAAAGTAAAAAAAATTGAAAAGGTTTTGGCTACAATCCGTCAAAGGTCAAGGTCACAGCAAGGTCATGACGTAAGTATGTTTTAGCGAAAATGCTTTATTTTAACTATGAACACTTTTAATCAATACATGATTGTTATACTCAATAAAAAGTGTTCAATGATTGTGTGACCTTGAAGGTCAAAGGTCAAGGTCATGAGATATGAGTTATTACAAAATGCACTAATTTGGGATATAACTTTATCCCATTTAGCTTTTCAGAACTCATGAACATGTCTAAATGTTAATACTTCCAGGGAATCATTATGACGTGTTCACTTTCAAGTTCAAAGGTCAAGGTCACGAGTTATAAAATCACCACAAAATTCTTTGTAAACACGGTAACTTGAAAAGTTTTTGTGCTATGAAGCTCTAACTTGGTATATATCATCCTTGGAAAAGTAAAATATTTTGAAAAGGTTTCGGCTACAATCTGTCAAAGGTCAAGGTCACAGCAAGGTCATGACTTAAGCATGGTTTAGCGAAAATGCTTAATTTTAACTATGATCACTTTTAATCAATACATGATTGTTATACTCAATAAAAAGTGTTCAATTATTGTGTGACCTTGAAGGTCAAAGGTCAAGGTCATGAGATATGAGTTATTGCAATTCCTTGTAAACACAATAACTTGGAAAGTTTTTGTGCTATGAAGTTTAGATTTTGTATATATTATCTCTTGAGAAGTACAACATTTTCAAAAAGTTTTGGGTACTAACTGTCGAAGGTCAAGGTCACAGCAAGGTAAACATATATGGAGAAAATGGATTAATTTAATTTTTAACACTTTATTTCATTACAATAATGTTATACTCAATGAAATGTGTTCATTGATTGTGTGACCTTGAGTGTCAAAGGTCAAGGTCACGAGAAAATTCTCAATTTGGTGAGGCCTGTAAAAGGCGGAACAGGGTAAGGCGAAACCCAAAGTTCCGGGGCTGCTCTGCTTTTGCGGTATCCCGCAAACGCTAATCTAGTTTGATAAAGAAATTCAAATGTATTGAGATGAAAGTTTTTTCCGCCAGGGGAAACTGCCGGAACCCACGGATTTCGGGGTAATATGACAGAGGCTAAATCAACATGACTTGATCTGCCTCAGTGGAAAGATAATGAGTGAAGAAAAGTGTTATTGTTGACCTATGCTGATTATCTGTTGTTGTTGCAATAGCAAATGCCTCGGTTGCGAAAGCATAGATTCATAGATGGAATCATTCGTTTTGAAAACTAACAATGATACATTCGATTGTTTATTTTTTCCCTATTATAAGACAGATATTAAAGCCAAATAATATTTTATGAAAGATACACTATTATCATCTTAAAACAAGCGGTAAATTCATTCACATTCTCAATTCATGAAAAAAGGTTTTGAAAAGAAAGTACACTTATAACAGCGTCATAAAACATGATCTCCATATAAGTTACCATTTAAAGTTTCAAGATGTCATAAAATTATTCTCCTTAGACTTTATGAATAATATTTCATGTTAGTTTCATGTTTTATTAATGTTCTCCGACATCCACAAATAGTATATGCGTCGTTCTTATTGTAAAGTACAAATATGATGTATAGCATAAACTGATTCCTACGCTGTAGTCCATTGATTGCAGGAAATAGGCCAAGACTGGTTCCAGTTATACACGGGGTCATTTTTCAATGTAAATGTACAACAGTAAACGAGGGGTAATTGACATCGCACATGTTGGTGTGACATATATTACATGCGATTTACACGTGTTTCTTAATTCAAAACCCGAAATTCCTGTAATTAGGCATTTATTACATAGTCTTCTTATATTTGAAAGTTATTATTGACGAATTATTGACACAAGTAGAATGACGTGAGAATACATCGAAATGAATAAATGCCAATTGTTTAGAAAG